>BJBW01002615.1:92065-124977 GCA_004320125.1 Scolopax mira | reverse complement strand
AACTTTTTCCTAATGTCTAATCTAAATCTGCTCTTCTTCTTTTTTTTTTTTTTTTTAATTTTCTATCTAATTGCATGTATTAATTTTAGCAAGGATCAGTATTTATTGGAACCTTCATTTCCTGGAGGTAAGCCATGACAGAAACTGCACAGACAATGTAGAGCACCCCAGGAAATATGGCAGTGATCAGGAAAGCAAACCAAAGCAGCACAGCCATTTCTGTGAGCAGCTGAGTAGCCCAGGGAGGAAGGACACACCTATGAGAGGGGAGCATGGCAGGGACCTTCACCTGAGTCATCTCCAGCATGAAGTTCTCATCATTTGGCAATGGAAACGTAGTTCTGTTCACAGGCTGGTAAGACAGTTGTTTAGGATTCTTATTTCAAGTTAACTTTGTAGGTGATTACTGTATTAGAGATTATACTTGGAGCCTAGATACAGTCTTTGAGTGTGCACAGAAGCTTATTAAAATTAATTTTTTCCCTAAGGACTTCTTCATTCTGCTTTTCACACACACTCTTCACAAGAGAATCGGCTCTTCAAAACTCATGCATTTTGTCATAATAATTGCTTTACACCTCTTGGCAACTTTTCACACCATGTGTAAAGTACTGTTTCATTAAGGTTCATTAAGAGACAATATTTTCATTACAGTAAAAATCACAAAAATGCCTACATATTGTTTTTAATCTTAATCATGTTATTTAATTTATAGAGAAGCGTAAATGTATATGCAAACATACACACAGACCCAACTTTTGCAAAGCACTCTTGGAACTTAAGTGATACGATAAAAATTATTATTAAATGAAATATTTAATTCCAAATGACAATAATAGGACATGAAAAATTGCATTGCATGATTGGAAAATAAACTTAGTTTTGAAAGAAACCTTAAATTGCTACTAGAACTTCACAGTAAAGTGGAATAAAATTGTAAAATTACAATTTATTAGACCTGCATGATTCTTCATTTTTTTTAATAATACAATACTCATTTCTGTTCAAATGAATACTACATTTCTTCCTTTATAGAAAAGAGAACTCAAGGGTTAAATTACTAATGTAAAGCTCTAGTACTGATAACACAGGATGTATTTATAGACTACTACATAGAACAATCACTGAAAGATCTGCTGACCAGGTCCTGCTTTTTTTTCAGGCCGAGGAGTTTGTGCTGCAGCCAATCCTCACCTAACAATAGTGAAAAGCATCTAAAGATTTCCCTCCAGAACAGCCTAATCACCAACTTACCCCAAAATTTTTCCATTTCATTATGACTGAGAAAATCTTTTTCACAATTATTATCCTAAGCACATAAGTTACAAGAGTGCTCAGCAAAGGAGGTGTTATATGTTGTTGATTATATTGTAGTTGAGATGATATGCTAAATAGTGCTGCTCAAAAATAGGTAGTATTGTCCACCAGTGATAGTTGTACTCAGCAAATGGCTTCCCATGTGCAGCTCTTTATGTGTAACGGTTATGACCAAGAGCTGTTACCTAGGAAACAAAATGCTCTTACACACTATGCATGAGTTTCTTCAGAGTTACTTTCCCCTCTAATACTCTAAGACATTTTAAGGCTTTGATCCAGTACTCATAATATACCCTTATCTGAATGCCACCAAAATCACAGTCATGAAATGGCCAGATTGGTTACTGTGGTCTTATTCAGACAAAACAGATTTCTTATTAAGCAAATCATCTTTTATCTATCTATTTTTTTCTTGAAAGAGTATGTGCTGCTTGTATACTTGTAGAAAGTAGTCAGCAGTAAAAAAAAGACACCGAAAGACTTAAAATATGTAGCTATTGTGTAACCAAATTGATACCTTAAACTCATCAGTCTTTTGCCAAACATCGATACCAAAATCTGAGCTGAATTTTATAAACAGAATAAGAATATTGAATCACATGACTGATTTTCTTATTCCTGCCCTGAGTTTATGGACCATTTGGACAAGTACCCCAAGATTTTAGCTATCAAGTGAACATTCTTGCCTTTACATATGTATGTAATTCAATTGCAGTTTGCTGTGGAGATAATGCTACTGAGGTGTTTGTTCTTCCTTGCACATTACATATTGGTGGCAAAGATGACACTGAGTTTTCAAAACTTTTGGCTCTGTAAAGGCAGATATTGAGGGTTAACTTTACATCTAAAGTTATCATGAAATGTTTCTTGGAATTTGAGAAGGATGGTCAATCTATAATTTAGGATATACAAATACAAAATTTAACGTAAACTTGTGAAGCCACATATGAAAGGAAGTTGCTAAAAAGTGCTGAATTTTATAATCACAGACTCTGAAGCTTGTTGCACTAGCCCCTGAAAAGTAACTTTGGAGGGTTCCTAAGTATATTTTACCTGATAGGTATGGTGTTTTTAACAGGTGAGGTTTGAGAGGCTAACACCAAATGATTCTGAATAAATCCAGACCTGATCACCTGATCACTCCCTATGCTGAGCCTTTCATAGATCTATGGGAGTAAAGTGACTGATTTTTAACACAAAATAATTTCTGAGAGGGAAGAAAGATGTAAGAGATCTATCTGCTGCAACAAAAGAACAAAGGATGACCTGAAACAAAAAAAAAAAAAACAATATTAGGCTGAGACCATATGCTGATGATGAACGTGTATATCAATAACCTACGGTTTAGAAATCCTCACAAAAACTCTTTGTATTAAAAATAGGAAAAATGTCAGAAAATTTAGCTTTAAATGTAAAAACTATCACAGCCATGCACAGAATGAGACATTCTGCCCACATCAGCCATCCTTGAGAAAATTTAATATTATAACTATAACCAGTCTCTTCACAGTATATTTCTTGTGCAAATTGGCTTATTTTATTCTGTGGTCATTTCATAAAAGAAAAAAAATGTTTTTCAACTCTTGTTTAGTCAATTAAGGACTCTTTTTCTCCTTTCATCATTAATGAACCAATTTTTGCAACCAAGCATTATAATTCCATAAAAAAACCAACCAACTAGTTGTCATCAGGCGAGTCTCATATATGCATTTCTTTGGACTGGAATGGAAAGTCATTTTGTTTACATGAAAAAGGGTTGGAACACTTGGCAGGAAGACACGATGTTTCTTATAAGGCTATGTATGTAGAAGCAACGCTCTGCAGTGTAAGTTTTGTGGAAAAAGAGAGGAGACAAACATCTGAAGGCAGCAGGGTTAGACAAATCTAGATAACTTAAGCTGACAAATCAATGGTCAGACGCTTACAATTAACCTATTGATTGAAATGTTTAGGGGTTTAATGCTTAGAAATTTTGCAAACTATAGTGACTTCGTATGAAATGTCCAGCTGTTAACTTACTGACTTGAACTTTCCTTTTTCTATACTTGAGCAAAGAATTTTTGTCAGGAAACGATGCACAGGAATTGATCCGGTGACTTCCAGAGCATTGAAGTCCTCCAGACTCTGGAGATTATGATCCCCGCAGCAGAAGGAACCTTTTGTTTTGCTTTGCCTTGTTTTGTTTTAACTGTTCACCTCTGGCAGAACCAGAAGTATTTATTTTCTCTCTCCACACTGTGAGTTCAGCAGGAGCTTAATTACCAGCCAGCATATTGTGATTGGCCAAGGAGTATCAGAAATTAGTAAATGTATCAAGGTTTGCACCACGGCTCAGGAGTAACAGCTTCAGTCACTCACCAGCCTCAACTGTCAGCTCCATCTTCCTCCTGCATAAAAATAAACATTTCCCCCACAATAAAGTCTTTTTATAAAAGCAATAAAACAACTCAAGGGAGCATTGTTATCATGAGCTAATCACCCCCTCAGGGAATTAGAGGCACTTAGCTGCATCTAGAGCTTCAACACCTGAGGGGCTGTGATTATTTCATGATAACCAACAAGGCATGACAGACTGGGAGGTTAATTAGATAATATTCAAACTTGGTAATATTGAGTTTGAAGATTTCTTTTGAAGTTGTACAAGCAAAGCTCTGCTTATAAAACAGCAGTGGGATATCAGCACAGAAAGGATAATTAACATTTCCTACAAATGAAGCAAGGTTTTGAATAGCTAAAGGAAAAAATAATAAAGTCAAAGTACTAAACCCTGAGGCACTCCTTTAACAATGAGTAATCCTGATGAGTTCACTCCCTGGAATCTTGGGCAGAAATTGACTCAAATTATATAATGCCGTTTAGTTGCTAACCCCTAAATGGTGGAGGCACTTCAGTCAGTTTCATACTACTTAACGGTCCATTGTCTCAAAGAATTTAGTGGTGTAGTAAACGCAGTATTAATAATAAATAATCATCCCAGCTGCAATCATAGCCAGTGGTTTGAGAAACTGTAAAAAATTGTGCCACTGCACCATGAGAGATTAAAGACGAAGGACATTGCAAACATTTAAAATTATACAAGCAGTCATTTTTCTGGAAGAGCATTTTATTTTTGTGGACAATGGCAGTGAAATTTCAGAAGTATCTGCATGTGTATGCAGGGATGGAGCTGTGCTGCACACATGTATTAGTGCCTTGTTGCTCTGCAAGGACCTGGCCTACAAGTCCATGGGCTGCTTTTGTCTCCTCCACTCCTGGTCCAGCAGCCAGGGACCATGGGGTGAAGAGGCCCAGCTGGTTGATCTGGCTGAAATTACACTGCCAAACCAAACAATTGGCCTTTACACCAGGTCTCTGACATGAATCGTTCTGTGGCCACGTAAGCTACGGATCCCACACAAACCTGGCTGGGGCCTTGGGTGGAGGGATGGGGCCTCTTGGTGGGAAGGTGACTCCAACATCAGCTGGTAACTCTTGGCTGTAACACAGCTTCTAGAAACTACTTGCAACTTAAAAATGTAATTATTTATATTGACCATCAGTTAAAAAATAGCCAAACTCAGCTACTTGTTTACTTAAAAAATGCAAAATGAAGATGACTATTAGCATCCCAAAGCAATCTGTGGTTTGGGTAGTTTTCTTTTCAAACTAACCTTTATTGAGTGACCACAACTGGTGTTGAATTAAAGAATATAGTCAAACACTTCTGGTCCTAAACTGCATATATGCTGCAACATTCATCATTACAATAAAGCTGAGATTGATGGTCAGTCAGAATTTTGCCAGCAGAATGGTTTTTCATCATTAAATTCTGATTTAATAGATCAAAATGTTTCACTGGAACTTGTCAATTCCATCAAAACCTTCACCAGAGAATCAAGGAATTTTGTGTGTTTTCTGGCCAGTCTTCCAGCCCACCAGTCAGGGGGTGGCAGCCTGCCTGACTCTGCAGGCTGGCTCCTTCCCTGGCTGCCTGGCTCCCTGGCACTGGCTGCCTGGTTGCCTGCCTGCATGGGCTCCCAGGCACTCACAGCCACACACTCTGCTGCTCCTTCAACATTCCCCATGTCAGTGCCCTGGTGCATGTCCAAACAAGATTTCCTTCCTTGCAAAACGAAAAAAATATGAAGAAGAACCCTACATATAATTTGCCAGGAAGTGCAGATTTTTTACATGTTCTTCCTGCAAAGTTTTTCATAACTCTTCACTTTTCACTTCCATGCTAAAAAACAATAATAAAAAAATAGAGGTAGAACTCTGAAATCCTTCACATAACTTAAAATTAAATAGAAAAAAAAAAAGAATAGATTTCGGGTAGGAAGCAAAAATTACATATTTAGATGTCAATGTCAATGAGGAAAGATACATGGGTACTAGGAAAAAAATAGGAGCAGGAGCATAAAGGAGTCAAATAATTTTTCTCAGAATCTTAAGTGTTTGTAAGTCGTTTCTTCCTTTTAGATCTGAAAAAATGGGATCACCCAAAACATCGCATGTACCTCCAGGAAACGTATCAGAGCCAGCTTCTTAAAGTGCCTGTTGCAGTAGCTGAAGAGGACAAGTTTGATGGCCACCTTGTACTAGATTTCTAAGAATAGATTGCTCAAGTTGCCTGAGAAGTATTCCATGTGAAAAGCTGAAAAATGGAAATGGAGAGCAAAGGACAAAAGCTACATGAAAATACTTTAAGTACATCTTCCTCAGTGACGTGTGCACTAATCATTATCCAGAGAGCAGACTGCTCTTTTTCAAAGTGCTTTTCCTTGATTCATTTGCCTCCTTCAACAACATCTTCTTTAAGTGCTTTTATATTTACTTAATTATTTATTCCTTTATGTGTTTGTATGTTTTTATCACTAAAGCATCAGATATTTAAGTCACTAGGAACACATCCTACTCTTAGAATATTTCAGATCATTTGTCCTTTATCTCATAGTTATGAAATGCTTAGTGACACTTGTGGAATAAAGCATATGAATGTTTAATTAAATGAATACACTTAAAGTGCCAGTGCAATTGCATTTTAGAGAAAAAAAAAAGTGAAAACGTCTCCCACTGAGTGTAATACAGCACTCTCTAAAATCACAGGAAAGACAGCCATCAGAGTCATTGGAGTGCTTCAGGCTTTTTTGAGAAAAAATATCTTCAAGACTAAAGCTCTGGAAATAGATACACTAGGGTGTCATGTGGGTTCACTAGCGGTCGCTGTGGTTGCTGATCAATATAGTCTTTGCTGTTTCTGATGTTGTTATCAGATATGTCTCTGAGTTCAAGAAATAAGTGTCAAGGTTCAAGAACCTCAGTGCTAGCAGGAATACAGGAAAGAGGTTTTAGCAAAAGGCTCATTTGAAAGAATGATCACAGACTCAGTTCTGGGCCAAGATTTGGTCATGTCTACTGCACATAATCATGGCCCGATTTGACCATATGACCAGAGCAAGAATTAAAGTCCAACCTGACCGTGGCCTCAACTCCAGAAGCCTTCCCTTGGAGCACATGCTCATCTTCACGCTTCCACTCCCGTTTATACCAAGCTATTTCTATATATGCATTACACCACGTCTTTGCTTTGTGGCCAACAGTGACAGATGTTTTCATTTCAACATCCTCTCTTTCAACCTGCAACTACTGCAACATTTTTTTCTTCCTCCATCCTGATGAGGCTGCACGCTTACCACCTGAATATCCTCATCATAAATGCAGTTTTGCAACTTCTTGTTAGGTAATGATTTCATGTATCAGGTTTATCAGCTACATACACCTTCTAAGCCTTTTTATGAGCAACTTACATAGACCATGATTCCAGTGAGGCTGACACAGAGTATACCTGTGCACATGGACAGGCTAGCACAAATCCCTTCTGTCAGCAGGTGTACCAACAAAAATAGAATTGAACAGTGACCTGCTTTCACTGGTATGAAGCTCATTTGGTATTCATGAAAGCCATGAGGATGTTAAGATTGTAATGGTATAAACATTTAGCTACAATTTTTCGTAACATTAACTCCCATGGGGTTGCCAGAAGGGAAAAGAATATATGCGAGTCTATACAATAACTTATTTATATCCTTGCCTATAGCTTTCAGTATCATCTATACAGTGTACATAATCTTTCCTGTTAGAACAGTGAATGAGGATCTGTGCATGAACACAGATATCTATGCACATTGCATCTTACCAGCTTATTGATATGTGGTAAAATTCTGACACTTTTACTCATAATGCATTGCAATTTACTCCGGAAAGGAACCCTCTGTTCCTTCTTGTGTCTGCACTATATCTCCCAGTAAATCTCACTTTCTGTTTTCAGTTAAGAATTTAAGAAAAGGAAATAATTTGTTTCAGATATTTCATTTCGCATGTTCTTTTCGCCTAGCTGAAAATTTTGGAAAAAGCCCCAATCAGTCTCAAAGTATGCAGTTTAAAAATAAGAAAACGATTCAGCCATTGCCACCTCAGCCAGAAATGGATGGTTTAGGTCAGGTTGTGATCTTTTCTGTCAAACAACTGCTGCTGAAGGTAAACTCATCAGAGATACTGTCTAGACGCTGAGAGTAGATGGGAGGGACAAGAGAAAAAGAAGTAACTGAGAGTTGTCTCACAGAAGTCAAGGACCTTTCATGAGAGTAAAGTTACTTACAAATAGCAAGTGTTTGCAGTCAGCTTTTTATGCTGCAATTCAATCTAACTTCAAAGAAGAAGATTAACAATCACTCTGCTTTTCTTTGTTCATGGATGTTTTAGGTAAACCTTTCTCCTCCAGCGCCATTTCTTTCTCTGATAATGACAGCGTGTATCCAGCTCCATAGGTGAAAAGTTTTCAAACGCTTTCGTAGGGGAGACCACAACTTAGCAGTTGCAGCTTTGCAAGCTGCTTTTCTCCCCAGTTGACATTTTGTGGGCAAGCTCTCATCCTGAAACAGAGCGCGTAACATCCCTGTGGCAATTGCAGCAGTGGCTCACATGGAAAAGTAATATTAGGAAAGTATTTAACGTATGTGCAGCTGTCTGTGGTGTCACTCGAGCTGGTGGAAATAAACTGAAGAGATCAACCAGTTACTTGGGAAACACCACAGGTTGATAGGCCACAGTTTGTTGTTATCTGTGTGTTTACGCAGTTTACGGAGAATTTAAATGTCAGAAAGCAATCTCTTGAGAGGGTCCTCCCAGCTCCATCCTCACCCACAAATATTCCATATAGTCAGCTCATGTGTTGATTTAAGGGTGGTTCAACTAGCTTTTTGCCAAAATTCCTGTCGAGCACTTGTGAGTTTTAGAACAATTTGTTGATTCTTTCAGTATTTTTTGTATACTCTTATAAGACTCTGCATTGCCTCTTTCCTACTAGCAAAAGAATTGGAAGTGGCACTCTATATGGTTCATAAAAAGGCTGAAAAATATGTTATGAAACTTCCAATCTAATTGATAAAATAGATTATAGTACAAAGGAAAGTAGGCAAAATATAAATCAGGAGTTAAGAACTTAACTGAAGAGGGAATCTAAAGGTACTACCAAAAAAAAAAAAAAAAATTAAGGTAAATCTATTTAGTAATCTATTATTCCTAAATAGGAACAATACAGAGTATGGAATACTAAAGAACCATTAATACATTTCTCCTCTGTTTTGAAAGAAGGAGGTTAATGAATTCATATTTCCTTTTATTTTATATACCATGCATTTTATTCCCTCAGTCACTTGGGGGGATGTTAAACAACACAATGTCTTTGTATCTTCAGGGCTAGAAAGCTGTACTCAGAAATGTTAAAAGAAATGGCTTTAGAAAGAAGTGTAAACCTAAGTCTTTGCAGCATCATGCAGAGAGGTACCAGGATCTCAAATTAGCTGAGGTATCAAAATTCAGCCTTCTGGTAGACTTGTAAACCTGGCTGGGAAACAGCCAAATACTGTGCCACAGGTAATCAACATCAACATTGCACAGATGAAATCCCAGAAGACTCAAGACATTAATGACAAACTAATACTTTAAGAATGGGATGATCCAAGTAGCCTTACAGTTACCTCAGGTAAAATTGTATATAGAGTCTGGATGCAAAGGGGGGGTTACTTTAGCACTGTATCAAAACCCACATTTGTTTATAAAGGCAAAGCCTGTTCATTTATTTCTCTTTTTTGATATTACCCATCTGATTGATAAGGATAGCTATAAAATTCTTGAAGCTCATCTATACTAGTAGGCTCAGACTGTTGCTTAGTTTCTTCTACCCTGTTAGGCACAACATGCTTTAATCTGGAAGCCATGTAGATATGTCAGCATACACTATGCCAGAGTTCTTGGGGCAGCTTGAAGAGAGAGGGTGTACACACAGATTGTCTCCAAGACTCCTGTAAAACATTTGACTCGAGGCAATACCCAAAAATTAAGCTGGGCACCCTCAAACTGGTAGGTAGTACCACATTTCCTAAATGTTGTGTAGGTTCAAAACTTCATACGTACACTTCTGTTTACTTGAGAGTGTGTGGAAAGCAGCGGTGCAAAGGACAGGCTGAAATAATCTGTGCAGGAAGCACCCTAGAGCTAACCAGGAAGAGACATTACGCAGTTGGACAGACTGAATGCCATCTCTTTGAGTCATCAGCATTTGAATCAGAGACACGAGATAGCCTGTTGCTGATGTTGGACCATTGTGCAGCCAAGAAGCCACAGTTCATGGTGCCAGGAAGAGAACTAAGGAAAGGGAGATTGTCTTGTGGTGGTCAGGATATGTACATTGGAAAGTGTGTCCTGGAATTTGAAATCTGGGACACAAGTGCTGGCTTGGAGCTAGATGTTATCTTTTTACATAGGCTTCTCTGAGGTGCCAGTCCAACTAAAGATGTGTATTCCTTAGGGTTTGTGTAACATCATGGCCACTTCCCAGCATCAGGATCTCAGGGTTACATGTGGACATGTCTCCTTCAGGGAAGAGCATCTGCAGTGATTCTCTGTTTTAGACATGGGAGGGGACAAGTGCTAGACATGGTCATAGCAACAGTCAAGCCCATGAAAACAAGCCATGGACTCACATGTTGCTAAAAAGCTGCATTTTATCAAACCAAACTCCTAAGATGGTTTTAATTATTAGTGTGCTTGTGGGCCAAATAGATGTTCTTACTCATGTTCGCCTCTTACAATATGGCTGAGGCTGAGGGAGCTGGGGTGGTTCAGCCTGGAGAATAGGAAGCTGAAGGGAGACCTTATCACTCTCTACAACTACCTGAAAGGAGGCTGTAGAGAGGCGGGGATTGGTCTCTCCTCCCAAGTCACAGGCAACAGAACAAGAAGAAATGGCCTCAAGTTGCAGCAGGGGAGGTTCAGATTGGATAGTAGGGAAAAATTTTACAGTGAAAGGGTTATTAAGCACTGGAATGGGCTGCCCAGGGAAATGGTGGAGGCACCATGCCTGGAGGTATTTAAAAGATGAGTTGACAGTGCTTAGTGACATGGTTTAGTGATGTTTCTTTTATCAGAATTCAGTTGATGGTTGGACTAGATGATCTTAAAGGTCCCTTCCAACCTAGAAAATTCAATGATTCTATGAATATTAGGCAGACATCTATTTTCATCAGACACAGAATACCTCAGACAAGACCTCAATTTTGTCTGTGCATTTCTGACTAACACCCTTCCCCCCAAATGTGTTGTAATTTTTTCCAGAGATCCTTGATAAGACCTTACAAACCCTTCCTTGCAAAGGGGAAATTACCACTCGTTGGCACAAGATCTGCATCTCCCAAACTTCTTTTGTAGGTTAATATCTATCTCATGACACAGCGACAGTTTTTCTAGCCTTTGGTCCACATGAAGGCACTCACCATTTGGACCCTGCATTGGTCAGTGCAGGAATGTTTCTCATCTCATAGAGGAGGCTCTGACTCTCAATGCTTCCTTTGCCCTGGGAGCTGCCCCCCAGACAGCTGTCAGCCTTTGCAATAATTCACGGCAAAGACCACCCCTGGCAGCAGGACAGCTGAGGTGTATGAGGATTTGGGTGAAGTTTTGGAGCTATGAAAGGGGAGTTTCCCAGCACATGCCTTGCAGCTACACACAGTCTACCGGCTTTGAGGGGCCCCTGTAGTTGGCCCTGGAGAGGCCCATCTGGAGTATTGTATGCAGTTCTGGGCTCCCCACTTCAAGAAAGACAAGGAACTACTGGACAGAGTCCAGCAGGGGTCTACAAAGATGATTAAGGGACTGGAGCACCTCTCTTACAAGGGAAGGCTGAGAGACCTGGGTCTGTTTAGCCTGGAGAAGACTGATATGGGATTTCATCAATGCTTATAAAGATCTAAAGGGCAAATGTCAAGAGGGCAAGGACAGGCTGTTTTCAGTGGTTCCCAGCAGCAGGACAAGGGGTAATGGACACAAACTGAAAGACAGGAAGTTATATCTAAACACGAGGAGGAAGTTATTACTTTGAGGGTTGCAGAGCACTGGAACCAGCTGCCCAGAGAGTTTGTGGAATTTCCTTCTGTGGAAATACTAAAAACCCACCTGCATGTCATCCGGTACAACCTGCTCTAGGTGAACCTGCTTTCTCAGGGGTATTGGAGTAGATGATCTGTAGAGGTCCCTTTCAACCCCTACCATTCTGTGTGATCCTCCTTCGCAGGGCTGGAGCTCAGCAAGTTCTGACATGGCATTTATTCACCAAGAAGCATCAGAAGCAGCCAGTCTAAGCTCACAGCATCCCAGGAGAACGCACCGCAAAACAGCTCCCAAACGCCACTAAACTCCAGTGACAAACTTGCGCAGTTTGGCTGGGTTATGGCCAGACCCCAGCACACCCCCGGACAGGGCCGGGGGCAGGGACAGCCCCGCTGAAAGGCTCCCGGGGGCGTCCCGGCCGCCGCCCCCCAGAAACGTCTCCCTCGCTGCCGCCTCTTTCCCAACCGAGATTTCCTTCCCCTCCCAGGGAAGGCAGCGACAGTTTATCCGTTAACCACTAGATGGCACCTGGTATTTGGCAACAATGTCCCTTTTTTAGGCTATTCTGGTTTGGGGGGTTTCTTCTTGTCTTTGTTTTTTTCCCTTTCCTTTTCTTTTTTTTTTTGTGTGTGTTTTTTGTTGTTGTTGTTTGTCTTTTGTTTTTTTTTCTTTTTTTCTTTTTTTTTTTTTTGATCCCTCCGGTTGAAGCTAATACAGAGATGGGGAAGCAACAGTAAAACCGACCCCTCCTCCAGGAGACTTTCACTCTCACGGGGCTATATTTCAAATATATACATATATATTTTGCAAAATATTCTCCAAAACTGCCGTAGTCTCTCTGGTGCCCCAGCTGCCTGCCCTTGCTTTTCTTCACTGTGTTTGTGCCTTCCCTCAGAGCAGTGCTCCTGTGGGGAAGGGACCCAGGCTGGGGACATCATGGTAAGAGTTACATGGAGGGACACTTTTGTTAGGCACCTATGGCCAGTGCAGCAATCCTTGCTGTGGAGGCTTGGATTTGACGTTGAGCTCACTTCCAGGGAAATTCACAATAGTGTCAATGTGAGAGATACAGGAGGTGTGTGTGTATACGTTTGTAGGTATACATGTATTTAAATGTATTAAGGCACATGAACTCTCAAATTTTGGGCTATTTGGAATGTTCTTTTTTTCTAATCTTAAAAATTTTGTTTTAAGCACTGTTTTCACAAATTTCTCTTCAGTGCAGTGACTCGCTGTCTTTTTACAGTCATATCTGAGTTGTCTACAACACTGAATCAATACCCATTTTTGTAGATGAGTCTCTGGGTTCATTGGGAGCCTTTCCCTTACATTCCATTGAGAGGCACTGGAATAAAGCGCAGGTTTCTTGATTGCAAAGGGTCACAGTGCTGGAATTTACCTCTCCTTTGCTTTTGGAAACAACAACTTCTGTGTAAATCTGATAATATGGCTGGCAAATACATGTTCGGTTAGAAAATGGTACAGCAGCTGCTGTGTTACTGGTAGTAACTTAGTCAAATAGATTCAGTAATGTCCAATATTTAGACATGGACTCTTGCAAATACAGTAGGCCTTTGGGGTTCAGGAAACCTGATAAAGCAGCTCCCTGATTTTGGACATTATATGTGATAAGGCTAATCATAATAATCCTTTTCAAAAGGAAATTCCCAGCCCTTCCTGTTATATTAGGCCCTAGAAAATGAAAAACAACATTTAAGGCTAAAAGCTTATCAAAGGGTTGGGTTATTTTGTTTGGGGTTTTTTTTGTTGTTGTTTTGTTTTCTGAGGAGGGGGGAGGAGGTGGGTTTTTACCTTGAAAATTAAACTTCTGTCGTATTTTTTTTCCCTTTTCTACAGGGCAGTTTTCTCCTTTGAAACATCGGGAAGTTTCCATCTGCTTCAGTGATAGGAGACCAATGCTATTGGTTCCGTGTTGGAATAAAAATCAAAGATAAGTCCAGGGACACCTCTGTTGCAATCGGATTCTGATTTCTGCTCTGACTAAATTGCTTTGCATTGCTGCTGTCAATGTTTGTTACAGTAATGTCTATAAACCAAATATTGCAAGAGATCCCATTGTTTTAGGCACCATGAAATCAGAGAGCGGGCAGCATCCTCTCAGCTGTTGTTTCCCCATCTGTCAAGTGAGGACAATGTGCTTGCTTTCTAGAACTACATAAGCACTAATTAATTAATATTTGTAAAAGAATATGTAAATGCTAAGTATTATTTATGAATTATATTATAAATGAAGATTAGTGGTGAGGCCATGGAGAGAACACACAGATGGCATTATGAGGGCAGAGAGAGCAATGGAGGGTGGAAAGATCAGCCTGGAAGCAGAAGAAAGGAAACACAGCAAAGTAAATGGTTAACAAAAAAAAAAAAGAAGAGATGGGTTTGCTTAACTAAAATAAAGTGAGAGTGCAAGGGTTGTGAGCAATTAACAAGTGAGTTAAAAAAATCCCAACACAACAGTAATATGGAAGTGGATGGAATGTGTTGGAAATGGAAACAGTAATAAAAAAGAAAAATTGAAATAAAAGGCAAGAAGAAACCTAGTATTGTACATAACACTGTGATTTATATATGCTCTTTATTTTAAAGTAGCTCCTGTACCCTTAGAGTGTTAAAGCCTTGTTCAGCATAACAGAGCTTAGATACTTCAGTAATGTGATTAGAAAAGCTGCAATACCAAGGTGAGTGAGTATCTAAGTGTTCATAAGATTGGGACCTCAGCATGGTCCACAAGGCAAGTGGTGAAAATGTTATAGACATCTAATATGGTATCATACTGTGTTATATGAGCTGTT
The DNA here is from genome assembly GCA_004320125.1 of Scolopax mira. Lineage (NCBI taxonomy): Eukaryota > Metazoa > Chordata > Aves > Charadriiformes > Scolopacidae > Scolopax > Scolopax mira. The sequence continues at coordinate 110,422 of BJBW01002615.1, read as the reverse complement.
CTGAATGTTGTGAATAGCTCTGTCAAAGGAAATTCAGAAAGTTTGGGAAAATAGTTCTGGACAGAGCAGCCACCTCGTCTTTCAATTGCATCTAATGTCCATGGAAACATCTGTGGGTATTTGTTTTCTTCTGTATTATACCAATTAAGCACTTGCTTAAAGTTTCTAGTTAGAAAGGTGTATTTTGGCAACATCAGAATATACTGGCAGCACATTTCCCCCCAAATACTGGGAAAATATATTTATAAATATTCATATACAAGTTCTAAACTAAATTTTAGTCTGATTTCATTCTTGCCAATGTGCTATTTCCTTTCCAGGGTTGTTCAAGTACACAGCTTTTACTATCATGAATATTCATGAAGTACAGGCTTTGGAGGTGAAATGCTCAGCTAATTCAACAGTCAGCTTCGAACTTACACTGTGAGTGATAACCCTTGCAATTTTCTATTTGAATTGTAGCTAAAAAGAAAAGAAACAGTACAATGTCCCCGGTGTAGAAGACCAAAATAATGTACAGTGCTTATTTCTAGAATGTGCAGTAAACTGTTTGTGAATGGTCCTACACCAAGGTTTACTCAAAAAGAAAATAACCGAATATTCAAAAAGAATGGACAAATCCAAGAACTGTATGATCTGCTCAGGCATTTCGCAAACAGGCAACATTTTCCACAGAGTTTGCTCATGGAAATTATTTACTTCATTTCAGTTGCTAACGAGCATAAGCAGCTGAGTTCCACCTCCTCTGCAGTGGAGGAGTGATCTCCAAGGTTTTTCCTACCAGCATTACTAGAAAATGAATGAATTATGTTTGGACAGTTCTTCCTCAGTTATTTCATTGACCCTCAAATCCAGAAGGCCGCTTTGAGTAAATGTGGAGAAAAACATGAAAGATTATATATCCTGGGTTGGCTTTGATCTCTAAAAATGAAGATGATTTTATTTTAGGTATATAATAATATTGCTAACCTCTGTTCACTAGGCAATCCCTTCCTTTTCCCTCGGCTCTAAGTTTGACACATCTCCACCATGAAATGGACTAAGATTGCCATGAAACTGAAAGCTCTGGGTGTGAAAATTGGGGAATGCTTAGACAAATTCTTCTTTCCTTTTTAAACATATGCCAGTGAATAGGTCCTCTTTATTTTTTTTTTTTTCTCATTGGTTTTCCGTATTTCTTGGTAAATATTATTATAAACCTAGACTAGAAAGCCCGAAGGAAATTCCCTCCGAGGAATTCCATTAGAGCCACAGATTATCAGAGACCAAAAACCGGGGATGGACTCAGCCCTGAAACAGTGCACTGGCTGAAAACTGCCAGAAAGGTTGGGTCACTTTTCTACCAGTTTTGCCAATGGGGAAAACAAGAGAAAATGGGAGATCACTGAAGTGCATTAAAAAGAACGAGGAAGCAGCTGCAAATGTACTGATTCTGACATAACTCTTTGGTTGGTTTAAAGAAGCAAATAGAGGTGTAGGGGTAAATCTTACAAAGTTGTTAGGTACATCATCTGGTCAAAGCAATATGAAAAATTCTAAATGTTGAACATAAAATATGAGCAAGAAACTTTGTAATTCACAGCATTTGTTGTGTGAATCCATTCCTTTAGTGCACAGTAAACTTCTGTAACATTGCTACCTGAGACATGCATGGCATAAAGATTCTTTCTAGGAAGAGACAATTGTTAAAAAATTGGCAGAATATTTTTTGCAGTCTATATGGCACATCAGTTATACCAATTCACCACACAGGGTGCCTGGACAGAGTAACATTTGAGATGGGTAAGAAGAAGTCCTGGATAACTGTGCAGAGATAAACTCTTCCTTACTTGAGCTAGCAATCTCAGGCAATATGGGCAGGTTTTAACAGGAAGGCAAGGATCATTTAGTTATCAGCTTTCACAGGTCTGGCGAGGAGCAGAACACTTGTAAAACTTCTGTGAGCCAATGGGCATGGTTCCACTTCTTTAATGTGCAACTAGCCATTAAATATGTCATTCTAGCCACATTTCCAGGAAACAGAAATGCTGAACGGCACAGAACGTACTGCTTCATTGTCTCACAACATGTAATTTCAGGACTGATGGGAAGATGTGTTGTATACTTACTTCAGTTTGGAACTGAAAAGCAGGAACTGCTCCAGCCATGTCTATATACAGGAAGGAGTGGTTCAAAAGTAGAGTGATTACTGAGGGTTATTGTATATTTGCAACCAAGGCCAGCTCAACCAAAGGTTGGGCAGCCAACCATCGGCTGCCTTGACTAGATGACATCCAAAGTCTAAGGCTGGTCAATTATTTTAAGAGTGTCTGAAAAAAGTATCTGTATTGATGCTACCGATGTTGGGGGGGGGGGGGAATCCTTCAAATTTCCAATTATGTTAGCTTTAATTGAAGGGGTTTGGAAATAAATAACTGTCCCAGATTTTACAGAGGTTTTGTTACCAATGGCAGAGAAATCTCTTGCTTCATGTAGTTAAGTTAGTTACACAAACAGGTATTGAGAAACTCAGACACTTCTAAAAATAGTGATGTTATACAAGAAACAGGAAAGGAATGCTCCAGTTCTCCTTCCGCCATGCTTAACTCAAATGAAAGTCAGCCTACCTGACCACCTTTTAATGAAATTTTCTGTCAAGGTAATTACACATTACCTAGTGATTAAATATCCCAAATACTTATAGAACATATATTTTAATGAAAGATATGTTTTCATTACATTAAAATTTTCATTTGTAATGAAATGTAATGAAATACATTTTCATTACATCTGTGTTGTAGTTGTTTTGCTATATGTGCATTTGCATTTTTAAACTTGTCTCACCTTTCTAAAGATCTCAATTATTTCATTTTATCTTATTAATATTGTAATTTGGAAATAAGAATGTGACATGCACATCTGTAGTTCAGGTTAAACATTTTAATAAAGGACTAATATTTAGTAGATAAAGAATAAGTGCACTAATATATCACTGACATGCTGGTGACTAGTAGCTGTTCTTAAACTTAATTTTCTATTTTTTTCTCCATAACTCATCTACTAATCGTCCTTGTTATATCTCCTTTTTAAAAGTCTTTCTTTGCTTTGGCAGTTTGCAAAGACAAATTTAAGGTAAGAAAGATATTTACATATAAAATTTGTAAAAAACTATTATTCTGTTTAGCAAGTGAGAATGTCAAGCCAAAGGACTTCACTACACTTTCCACTTTGCAATTTCTTTTTATGAGTTCAGTACAAGATATATGACCATGATTTGGCACATCGTTGGTTCATTTAATTTGCATGCAAGAGTCACAGAGCCATCTACGTATCTACTTTTATATGTGCTGGTAGGGATATTAGAGAAGAATGACATGTTCCTTGCTGTGACATATGCTTTCCAGGCTGGTTTAGTTGAATCACTTAATGCTAGATCCACAGAGACATCCAGACCCAGAGACAACCTACTTCATTTTAAATTTGAATATAAAATGAATTGAGTGTCCCTAGAAAAGGCTTTGATAATCTGATAGTCGGTATTTGCCTAAAAGGTAGGAAAAAGTGTATCTGATTTCCTTGAGGTAGAAAAAGGAACTGAGCCCTGGTCTTCCTCGTTAAATTACTACATTAAAGGATAGGCCTCTTTTTCTCTCTCTCTCTCTCTCTCTCTTTTTTTTTTTTTTTTTTTTTTTTTTAACAAGATGGACATACATCACAAGTTAGAGGTACTTTTTTGAAGAGCTCAATCCTGTCTGTGTGCTTTAGGGGTGCCCTTAGCACGTTGGATTGAACTACTCACTATAGGTGAGGAAATACCTTATTTGAAGATCTCAACAGCACTTAGGCAGAGGTAGAAACCAATCTATTCAGGACTTTCAGGATGTTCAAGGCTCTCCTTTATATAGTGCTTTTATTTAAGGACTTCAAAGCACTTCATAAAATAAAATAAGTATCATTTCCTCATTTCACGGAGTGAGAACCCACAGAGAGGTAGTACTTACACAGGGCACTTTACCTGTCTTCACACAGCCATGTGGCAATCTCTCTCTTAGTCCTGCCTTCCCGGCATACTCCAGGTTGTACTAATCTTACTGTGTTCAGGATTGCTAGCTCAAACACCTCAACTCATAGGAACTACTAAAATTCAACTAAGATAATGTTTAAATAGTTATGACCAAACCCTTTGAGATCCTAGGATTTCTCATCTATATATGTTTTATAAAGAGAAAACAGAGATATTTTTCTTCGCAGATTTGATTGAAGACTTTTGAGAACGCTTGTTTTAAAACTTCTCTTTGAGAAAATCGCAAGAAATCATTACCTCCCTTTATAGCAGCAGTTAGCCTAAACAATCATTGTTTCAAAGTCTGAAACACTAGCTATAAATGTATATTTGACTCTACACAGAGATGAAAAGGTGTGGTTGGGTAGTGTGCTTTAAGGAGAAATGGCTGAGATGGATGAGAGAACCAAAAAGTAGTATTAGAAGAAGGATGCCTTACCAGTTACACCTTTAAGAGCATTACAAAGAGAGCAGACTGATGAGTCAGTGTGTTTGGTCAGGTTTGAAAGCAGAGAATGGTTCTCTGGTTGCCTGCTTTTCATGCATTAAAAAAAAACTGAAAAAAAAAAAAAGAAAAAAGAAAGGATTAGGTACATTGTTGTAAATAAGCAACACTGTAACAAAGAAACCTGTCTGTTGCGAATCTCTAGTCATTATTAAAATAGCCCAAGTCTGAATTAATAAGCAACCAGTTTAGCAGGTAAACAGAAAATTGATCAGGAGGCTTCTAATGAAAGTGTGGTAGAAATTATTTGGTTTTGCCAACCTGAGTATGGTCATGACCTTTTCCAGAAGCAACTCTGCCAGGGAAGCTTTAGGCTTCCACGTTCATGGTAAATCCTAGTGCAAGTAGTCAAGACCCCAAGAACTATCTGCCATCTTCTGGTTCCCTAGAATTACTCATCAGAATGGTCCACGTTTTTATTCTACTATTGAGAAGCTCAAGTTCACATAAACCCTGGGAATAACTCTCACTAAGGGGTCTCTAAATGTGACTGAACTCTCAAACCCTCTCAACAAAACTTGAATTTTTGCAAATCACACTCTGGAGCCAGTGTTTGCTGACTCCCCACTTCACCTGCTGCAGAACTGCCAAACAGACCTGAATACAGCCCATGCTCAGCTTCTGCATTTAGTGCTGAGTCCAAAAGCCAAGGGTGAGCCAGAAGCTAAGGAGCAAATCCCTTTTAGTTTTATTTCGAAATGCCTTATTTTCATACCCGGAAGAATAATGTTGATAGACTTTTATTCATAATTCTCGAATTCTTTGAAAAAATGCTTTTCTTACTTCTGGTCACCCTGTTGCATGGTAAAATCTGTCTTCAAGACCCAAGAGTTTGAAAAATGAGATAGAACAGAGACCACAGAGCAGGACCTTGAAGAATTTTAAGGAGATTCATATGGATCATTATAGCTGAGTTAAGATAAACAACTGTGAGCCTAGGGAGATACCTGCTTATAGTAATGTTTTTCTGAGTTACAATGTTGATTGAAAATCAGTTTCTACCAAGCCTAGAGTTCGTGGGGAGGCAGCAGCAGAGCCTTTTGGTCTCCTCTCTCTCTGCCCCACCATGGTCCATGTCAAGGCCACTGGACTCTCAGCAGGAGCGGGAGAGTGTAAGCCCTGCAAACCCTCATTGGGTTTGCAGCAATCTCACCCCGCACATGTGGGCTGCACCTCAGGGAGGGGACAGCACTGCACTGTTGTCACTGGCCTTTGGGGGACACGTTCTGGCCCCTGGCAGGACTGTTGGCATGGGGCTGGGCTGAGACAGTCAGAGTGCTCCCTCCTGCTTCTGCCACCCAATTGCTTTTCCTTAATTAGGGCCATTTCTGTATCTTCTCCTGCACAAGCGTGTATGCTCAGAGGTGGTTTGGGATTACCTGTAGCATCTGGAAGAGATGGAAAAACGTGGCATAGTCAGACATATGAAAGGGAAGAAATAACATAGGGGTGTGAGAAAAGCTGGAGATGATGTCTCTAACAGTTGTATAAAGATGACTATTTCATGGGACTACAGGGTTTTCACAGGGCCCCTGTGTGTGGTCAGTGGTGGGAGACAGGAGCGGTTTAGCTGTTCTCACACACTCCTTCTCTTCCCTCCATCCTACCCAGAGTCTGCTTGGATTTGACCTGGAATGGTCTTGATTTTTCATGTTATTTGCAGGTTTTATAGCAGGATATTTGTGAAAAACTAGAAAGAAGCATTCATAGGCACTGGCATATGCAGAAAGAGTGGTGAGACCACCGCAGCACACAGCTGGAGTGAGGTTTGCGCTGAGGCTGAAGGTACCACTGGGCATAAAGGAGGCATGGGATTTCCTCAGGGTGGCTGCAAGAGAGAGTGTCTTTACAGACCTAAGGCCTACCTTGTACATCTCCACCTGCATTACATGTGGTGAAGTGGGGAGATTTGCAAGAAACTCAATGGAAAAAAGCATAATGTGTTTTATTAATTATAATGCTTTATTTTATTGGACCTGATTAAATGTCTGGGACATGAATGAATGAATAAGATGAAGTTAATAAAAGAGTGGCTTGTTCCTGGACCATTCTGGATTGTCCTGATTAAAATGACTAAAGGTGTATGTGCAGGAGGCACACATATGATAACAAATGAGATAGAGAAGGCTAACTTAATTTTATCTTGTTGTGCTATCCAAATTAAATTAAAGGAAACCATTTGAAAACAAGAAATAAAATACCCCAACGCTGTTTTTATAGCAATGAATGTCAACACCTGAATGATGGAGGCAGAGAAAACACCATTTTGAAAAGATTCTTAGCAGACAACAGACTTCAATATCAGAAGAGAAGGGACATTCGGAAAACCACCAGTGCTTGCTGCTTGAGGAAGGTGAGGCACATCATTGGATTTTCTTTCTCCTTCGTAAAGAAGCAGACCATTGTCAGAAACTGAATACCACACTAACTATAACAGTGGATTTGGTTTGCAGCTCCTTTGTTATTTTTTAATAACAAAATAATTATATTCCTATATTGAAGTGTCACAGCAAAAAGAAACTTGAAGCACAAATTTAAATATGATTAGCTTGTTAGTGGTGGTTTTAAGGAGTCTTATTTTTTTCCCTCAGCTCCCAACCTAATTTTTTTTAAATTTCTCCAGGGCATGTCATATATAGTGAAAAATCTCAATGGAGGCCCACAGGTATCACTGCTGTTTAGTCAGACTTCAAATTGGGCTCTAATGGTTTTAGATAGAAGAGCAGATGGAGAGGGTTTGTTCACTAGTCGGTGCCCTTGCCTCAGAGTTCACCTCAAGTTGTTTTCAGAAATTCTCACTTCATGCACATTACTTATTTATATCATCACTTTTTTTTCCCACTTCATAGATAATTGCTACTTAATTGATACTGCCTTTATACAAGCCTCCACAATAGCAAGCAACAAGACATGCTGCTAAATAGAGGAATCATTAATCTGTGTATATATTCTGGATTTCCTTTAAAGATGGGCTGGAAATAAGCAAAGTCATTAGTAGTTTGTTTGCAACAGTGTATTTATGAAAGCTCTATGGAGAATGTGTCAACAGTCAGTATGTAACAGAGCAATTAACACAGTACTTTTGTACTTCTGACTGTTAGCATGGGAGTAAACAGAAGCAGATGTGAAGTGTTTGTGCCGTTAGTATTCACAGACTGTTCTGACATATGCAAATACAACTAATGCTTACAGAGCCTGCAACCCTTATTGTACCATGACCTTACTTACCAAACCCTGGGACAGGACTGCTACATTTGCACACTTTCCTAATAATTATTAACAATAAGCAGATGCAACCTTTTTGTTCTTAAAACATTACCAACTGCAATGGGGAAGCTTCACAGATAAAAGTGTTGATAATGTTATGCATTCACGGCTTGGTTTGGGCACTGTTTTTTTCAATGCAAATAGAAAACAAATAATAAAGAAGTAGTGAAAAATATGTATAGCAAGATAGAACAAAAATCACCTCTGACATACTGGTTTAGGTCTAATTATACAAGCCCATTGAAGTTCAATAGTTAATACATGCATCGGATTCTGTGTATTTAGGACAGAGTTCAAAATGAGACCTTTCGTTGCTACAGTCTTAAAATATATATCTTGATAAAGCAACTCCAGTCAGGCTGTTAAAATAGGAGGATAAAAACACTGGTATTTTTTTCTGCCGTGTTAAAAAAAATACTTTTTCACATACTTGACCTAATAAAATCACCTGCATTCTGAAAAAAAAAAAAAAAGACAAAAAAAAAGAAGGCTTCTTGTGTTCTGTTATTTTTCATGTGAACTATATATATATGTACACCTGGAGTTACCAGAGTGATTTTCATCTTCAAACACTGTCTTAAACCTAGCTATGTTGCACACATGAAGGTCAGATGAGATTTTATTTTCCAATTTTCTGTTACGGATATGTGTTTCCAGAGCAGAAATTAAACAAAGCTGAATTAAATAAAGTACAGAAGTGATGTTTGTCGGTGTTTACTGCATGGAAATTGCTTTGACTAAAAGAAAACAATTTGTGGAAAATATTGCCAAAAAGAATATTGAAAGGCCATCTCTTCAATCCTATTTTACTGTCTGAGGGTAGAAACAATGTACAGCCAACCTTAAAAATATTGTATTTATATTCTCTTTAAAAGCAGAGTGCCTCATGAAATTAAAATCTTCTTTTGCAAGTAAATATATGCTTGTTTCCATTTCCCCCTCCCCTATTGCATATGATTTTTAGCAGCTCTCACTACACTATATTGTGTTTCTTAACTGGACCCACAATGAGGAGTCTCCTTATTTTGTTTCTTCTGGGGAAAACGGCACTATCCCTGTTGCAGCACCATCAGGACAGAGGCTGGGCTGAAGCACCACCACTTCCCAGGAGGTGGAGGCAGGAGGGCACTGGGCTGGGGGCTCGGAGCAGCAGCCCCCCGGGGCCACCCAGTTCTGGAGGCTGCGCAGGACCTGGGGAAGACATTACTGCAGCTGGACTTCTGGGATTCTGTCAGTCCCAGGTTATTAGTTTCAAATTAACTATGTTTCCATATTCATTGTTGTAGAGAAGGTGTTTTACTGCATTACTGCCACTGATGGATATATTTTCATTAAAATACTTCATTTGAGTACTTGGGATTTCTTGTCTTGCCAAGATCATGGGGACAGAGTGAGTATTTGAAAGCTTTAAGATATTTTGATGCTTGGAAAATCATTAAAAGATATTAAAGATATTTAGGGAGTTTCCTTACCAGGTAGTTTAGTTCTGTGTTATGGGAATATGTTTTCTTTTCCAGCTTTTTCTTCTTTTTTGAGTTGCTGATAATATTTGAGGTACCTGAAAAAGTTAGTTTTTCAGGACGCTGAAGCTAGTTTTTCAGATTTCTTTTGATTCTTTCTTTTTTTTTGGTGATTTTGACACCTGAAAAACATAGATGTTAAAATTAATAGCAGACATTTATTTTCTCATTCAGAAAGCTATGTGAAATAATCGTTATCATAGCTTTCCATTTTTCTTGGCTGTCTTTTTTTTTTTTTTTAATTTGAAAGACATCACTCACTAAATAAGCAGTGAGCTGTGAAGAAAAGAAGACCAGGGTTCTGATGGTTAATAAAATTGGTTAAAATAAATGTTATTCAGTATCCCTTTGCTATCACACTGCCTTATCCCTAAAATTGGACCATTCTCTAAATTGCAGAAATATTTTGAAGTAAATATTTATACTGTAAGCAGTCAAGGATATTGTATACTGTTGTGGGCTAATGCCAAAGCAAATACAATAGATGGGTTTATCTGGGCCCTTTAGTCCCAAAGTGCCCCAGGGTTCGAGCTGTTCTACCAAGCACCAAGACTGAAGAGTGACTTTCCTCCAAGTTTCTGGTTCATCTCATCAACTCGCTTGCGTATCTAAATAATCATTTGTTCGCAGCTGCAGGCAATCAGCATTTTGTGCATACAGTGTAGATTCCCAAGCCAAATTATAAGATAATGAAAATACATGTAATTACACGTTGGTATGCTAGTCTAAATATAATTTACACTTGGGAGAAGGGAAAGGAGAAAAGATAGGAACAGGTGAATAAGAAAACAAAGAAATGCATTTTAGAAATCTTTCCTGATCTTTTTTTTCAGTAAAATAGGTATACTTATCTATGCTGTGTTACTTAAATGGTTATTTGTAAATTAGCAAGTTTCACTTTGTGTGAGGAAGTACTCGACAGCCTATGATTTTACAGTGTTTAACTGAACATTTGGGGAGAAAAATCAAATATGTGCATTGTGATTTCTGATAAATTTTCATATCGATGTAAAATTCTGAAGTCTCTCCTTTAAATTTTAGTATTAAAAGCCACACAAAAAATACTTTCTTAAACAGTTTTATGTGTCCTGTTATTTATTCCTGGAAAAGATTTGGATCACTTTTGCTTTGCAGGTAAGAAACATCTGCCAATTTTTTTTTAAATGCATGATTTGCCACCTTCCAGGCAGTTATGGTCAAGTCACATGAAAATTGCAGAGTGCTAACACTATTTTAATGGGTCTAACTTTCAAGACTTCCACTTTTCATTGATGTGTAATGTATAATCCCATGCCTTCTTGCCACTGACCTTGTTCAGAAGTGCCTGTGCAGTGCTGTCTAGAGTAGACAAGCCCAGATTCTTCCCTGGAAAAGTTACTGAGCCTGGATCTCAATGGACTCATGCTGTGAACTGCCTGTATCATATAGGAAATCATGCATCAGCCATTTGGCCACATGGATGTGGATGTCATGGCTGTGGATGATGTGTACCTGTCCCCTCACCACTGACCTTACATGTAGGCTTTGGACAAGATGCAGCTTAGTAGGTTTAGAGGGGCTCTTCTGGTACTGCATGTTATTTGGAATAACTTTTTTTTTAGTTTCTCTCGAGTGACTTTTAAACGTCATATTATTTTAAACTTTTATAAATTATTTTATTCCTGACAAACAGATTGCATTTTCTAAAAGAAGTGGTTTAAATTGAAATGCATACCCATTCCCAGTACTTTGATCTGTCAGCCCTTCTCTGACTAACCTCAAATTATTCTGTTTTAAAATTTGTGTTGTTAAGAATTGTACTTCATCATTTTGGAATGCTTGACTTTGAAAAGAGATCTGTTACCATAAAGAATTATTAGTGAAACACTTTCCAGAAGAACCCTTTCTTATGTCATAAGACAGATGACTTCTGGGACTAAATACACACACACTGTTTTTAGGAGTTAAGTTACACAGACCTATGTATGCAGTGGACATAATGAAACATTTTTATTTTGCTTTTAGTTTTGGGTATGGGAATTTTATGTTCATTTATTGTCTTCTTTTCTTGCACTTTTTCTTACACAATATTTTTTGAAAAAGAAATATGAAAAATTCAATTCGCAGTCATGTTACCTACACCAAATATATATATTAACTTTTTTCAGTTTATATATTTTTTCCTTAATGCTGTTTTTTGAGGTTTTTTTAAAATTGCACCATGAAATCAGTTATGATTTTGCAGACCCATTCAATGTATAACTTGAATAATCCAGATATACTGAATTCTAATTGCTCTTAAGATTGCAATTATTTTTATATTTGAAATGTCAATTCTATAAATTTTAGAATAATGCACGACATTTCTTGCTGATTTTTGTGTTTTCATCATTAAATACATTTTCAGTGACTGATACATTTCTCTGAGTTAAAGAAACATCAAGCTTAGTATAATTCCTTGCTTTCAATTGTGTGAATACAGGATGAGATTCTGTTCCTGTTTTTATTTACTACATAAAATATCTGGGGCTGCATTAAAACCTTCATTATACTCAATGTTCCTTGCAGCAGACAGCCAGCCACAAAACATGTCTAGAGGCACCTGAGATCACAGAGTAGGATACCATGAGGAGAATGCTACCTCCATAAGAGGTTGCTATCCTATAGATCCTTTCTATTTATTGCCAGGAACATTGAGCACATCAGGAGCAGTGGTCTTAAAAGTACCTGCCTTTCCCTAGTTCCTGTTACACTGAGTAAGAGCTTACAAAGCTCTAGTAAAATCTTCATCGCTGAATATTTTTAGCAGGACTGGATATTCCTGAGTGATTAGCTGAAGCTCCACTGTAGTTGCTAGAATTTTAAGAGGAATTAGTTCCTCGTTAAGCTGTGATGTTTGATGATCCTATAGCCTCTTCCCAGCACAGAGAAGAGAGGAAAACTGTTTCTTTGTGGAAATTTCTTCAACTGTCACAGAGGCTGTTCAGTGCTGTCCTCAAGCTGACTCTGAAAAGCCATTAAAATGCACAAAAGGATGTGCAGATAATGAACAACCCTGTGCTTTGCTGAGGAATTTTGGGGTGAGATATGTTAAGCCTAGATTTTAGCTGTTAGCTTGACTAATCAGCATGGTCCCTTTGGTCCCTTTGGGCCTCAGAGGCTTTTTTTTTAATTGGGGCATCAATATGCACATAGCTGCATTGAGCAGTGAAGACACCCCTGTTGCACACACCCACTGGGGACAAAGCTCACCAGGGGACCAGGCTGTGTGTTACTGCCCTAAGATAAGAACATCACCCTTGCTCAACCTGTGTGGATGTGCTCCTGGGCCTGCTGTGACTGGGCTTCAGCAGGGAGCTGTGTGTCCACCAAAGATCCTTCCCTCATGTTTCTGATGAGTACTTAATTGTTCCATACAAAGCATAACTGTTTCTACTGTTGTGGGGATGAAAGGACCCCAGCCATCTTTTTCACTCTATTCCCACACCTGGTAGCTACAAAGTTCAATGGCACTAAATGTTCAAGGAGGAGTGCTCTTTCAGGAATGAAAGGTTTTTCATTTAATTCTCAGTTCTCCTCAGATTTTATTTCAGAAGAAGTTTGATTTTTCTTGCTAGTACACCATTTATGTTCAACTAACAATTTTCAGACTAACATACATATATGCTATGCTCAACCAACTGGCAGCATCACAAGTGTAAAGTATGGAGATTTATATTTTGTAAAAATAGGTTTATGATATAGATTTATTTAAATGTATTGCTTATAAAGAAAAGCAAGGCTCAGGACTTATGAATGCTAAATTAGGAAAATAATACAGTGCAATCAGAGATCAGCTGAGTCTCAACCAATGACACAAGAAACAGACACAACAGAAGAGCAAAATAAGCTTCTAGCCAAATAGTCTGCACAGACTTGTTTTACATGATAATCTGTGGCTATACACTTCAGACACATTAAAAGGAGGCAAAGTATCAGTACCTCTTCTTTACAACTGGGGAACTGAAATTCAAAAGGGTAACATCACTTGTCCTTGTTCACAATGCAGAGATTCTGAGTCTTCTGCATTTGGTTTTCCCGGATCAGGCATCATTTTTCAGCCTGCAGGTCTGGGGCATATCCACACCAAAAACCTCAGCCTCTCTAATTCTCCTGGCTAACACAAGCATGATTGCAGACATTCCAAATACCACAATACAGGAAAAATGCCAGGGAAAAAAAGGTTCCTTTTGTTTTAATTTTTTTTCTATATTCTATGTAGAGTGAGTTTTCAACAGAAAAAACTCCTTCTGCTGATGTAAGTGTATCTTCCCTATGGCCCTGGTGTTGCTATCTGGGAAGGGCTGGCCCACAGCTCACCTGCCCACTTGGATCCTGCAATTCAGCTTTGTAGGATTCTGACCCACGCGCTGAAGCCGCTGCATTTGTGTCTTCCCCAAACCACCTGCCTGCTCTTTTGCCAGAAGTTACCACCCCAAAGTAGAGAAGAAAGAGAGAGATGTGCACACTTAACCCTAGACGCTGCAATTCACAGTCCAGAAGAGTAGTACTGGCTTACCCTCATTTATGTTTTAAACTAATATACTGGACCATGTGCAGGACTGTGCAAGCAAACATTCCCTTTTGGCACCAGAGGACAGTAAACACCATAAATCAGACAGAGCTGCAAGCTAGGGCAGTGTTGCATTTACTCCCACAATATGTGAAGTTAGTGAATATGTGAATAAATTCAGTATTTTCCAACCATCTGAGCCAAATAAAATCCCGACACTTGAGAGAACCAGATGAAGCAATAGTAGAGCTGTTACTTCCAGAAACTTCTGGAGCTCAAGGGAAGTCCTGGAAGACTACAAGAATAGAGCTACAGTGACCATCTCTAAAAAGGAGGGAAAAGAAGTTGTAAAATTTGAAAATTAGTTACAAACAACCAATTTTCCTTTGGAGAACAAAATAAGCAAACAAATGATGAGCAAATAGCTAAAAGTAATTGAGGTTAGTAACAACCAGTGTGGATTTGTCAAAAGAAAATCAAGTCAAATCATCCTAATTGCCCTGTATGACATCATAGAATACCAGAGTATAGCAGAGGCCAGAGAATGTCATATATCTTGATTTTAGTATGTCTTTTTTAAACTTACTTCACATAATAATCCTAAAAGTAAAATAGGAAAACATAGCTTTTATGAAACTATCGTGCAATGAGTGAAAAACTATACTCAGACAATACTTATTAGTGGTTCACTGTACAGGGTGATGCGTGGAGTGGGCTTTCACAGTGGTCTGTCCTGTTCTATTGATTTTCAGTATTTTTCTTACTGACCTGGATGATGGAAAAGAGAGGTTGCTTATTAGCCTGCAGACCACACCAAGCTGAAGTGCCGTAGGGAAGCTGGAGAATAGGAGCAGGAATTCAATGGTATTTTGACAAATTGGAAAAATTATGGTAACACCATGTTTTTAATGGTGTTCAGTGTCCACTTTCCCATCTGTTAAAGCTCGTAAGTATTATTAAAATCACAATTTTATTCTCATCAGGATCACTTATTGAAGTTGTGCATACTTCCAGCACAAAATAGAAACATGCACCGTTCCTGTATGAGGAACTGTGCATGTGGAGTTGTAGACAAAAGTCATTAGTATTTTATGAATTGATACTTCAGGTAATTTCCTGAATCCTTGATAATTTCATATTCCAAGTCAAAATAAGGCTCTCTAGACTATATCTGCAGGAGTATGTGAAGCTAAATGGTATAAATTCAGCCTCATGCCTCAGTGCCTCAGTGCATACCTTAGGTATAAATACTCTTTCATAAAGGCCTACACCACAGCATCACTAAATTATATAAACTCGATTAATGTGGAATCAATGTGGGTTCCATTTAGCAACTTGACAAACCTTGGGACCATGCTACATACATTATTTGTACCATGCCACTCTAAGAAACACACTTTTTAAAAAATAATTTACTTAAGTAGCGTGAATCACTCACCTGAAAATAAATATGAAGACTCTCAGTGGGTCCTTGATGCCTCCATATTCATTAGGAACTTTAACATTTATCTCTTTGTTTTATGCTTGTTACATAGAATTATAGTCCCCCCTGGAGACATTAGATTAGGGATTATAAAACCAATGTGGTGTAAAACCATTGTTCCAGCACTTTCAAGCCATCCCCACAGGATGAGAAAAGGGCAGCTGGACCCTGACCCACCGTGTGGGACAACATTGCCCAGCTGAATGATCTCTTCAGGAACTGCAAGCCTGACAGCCAGGTAAAGTTAGATAAGGGGTGATATTAGTGTTCACTGAGATATAAATAATTATTCAGCTCACCAAGCAAGGTAGCACTGCACCCTGCAGGACCTAAATCAGACAACTCAGTATGAGCCAAAGAACACTGGATTCACTGCTGATTTATTCGGTTTAATCAAGACTCCAAATTTGGTAATGTACAGTAGATTTTCCTTTAAACAGACAATTAGAACTGGCAGCATCTGGAAGAATTACATTCTTACAAGGCCTGATATTCCTATGTACACAAACACATTATTTTGCTGTAATATAAATATTTTTTTTAAATCCCGTGACTATTTCTGTATGTATTATATTTGAGATGACTGAAAAGACTGGCTCAAACTAACTGTTCACCCAAGAAATAAGTGTAGGCTGAAATCTTTATTAAGATAAATAATAGTGTTGCTTTTTAACCCACCAGATAATACAGCATGATGTATCTTCTCTATTCAGCTCTGAAAAGGGCCAAAAGGGGTAAAATACCCCACAGACAACCATACTTTTATAGTCTATGTCCTAATAGACATAACAAAGAAGTTTGAATAATTCAGGTGGTTTATATAAACATATGCTTATCCAAACTAGTAACAAAAACCTTCAGTTGCTCTGAAAGCCATTCAATAACTCTATGAATCTTTATTGACTTGTTCTTATGATTCAAATAACAAGATTTATTTTTTTTACCAATGGCTAAAATGATCATGAAGCCAAAAGCAAAGTTAAGAATATCTTCCAATAATCTCAACAGTTTCCAGATATCATTTCCCTGCCATACACACTGCATGGGAAGAAAATATAGTGCATTGCATGCCCTAACATTGCCACCACTGCATATTATTGTATTTAGAGTGAGAGACAAAAAATGCAGCATGTACCATTTCAGTATCAGAATAATTATCTTGTAAAGATAGTTTGATATTGTATGTATTGAATTTGGCAATTACTGCAACTCAAAATGTTTTAAAACTTAATTTAATACATCCATCTGCATCTTTATTTACATATATGTCATTGTACTAACCAATACAGTGCTTAGGAAAACAGACATCGATGTTATTGTTTAGGGTAACACTACATTTGAAAGGTGTTGCAGTGAAAGTCTAAACATCGCAGGCATTTTTTGATAAAAATCTTTTCTTCAGTAGAAGCAACAAGAGAGTGTCACCAGCCTGATGTCTCTTCTATAACTGCTCAGTTTTCATGATCTATACTCTTGTTTGAATTGGAAGGAAACAACTGCATAGGTAACATATTTTTTGTTTTCTTTTGTATTGGCAATTTTTCTTCAAAAAGCTGTGGGTCCTGAACAGATGTAAAAGAAGCACATTCTTTCTTTAAGCTTTGACTGCAACAGGAGAAGTTGAGCAGGACAGCAGTGTCAACACTCCTGTTGTTAGTGACCAGCCAAAGCATGGCCGCTGCTTGTGATGTCTTTCTCACATGGACATTTTCACTTGAAAAATGTTTACAGTAAAAATAAGGAGGTTAGGCAGCTGGGATGAGAAGTGACTCACCTCGCGTTGCCTCTCCTGTCCTCTGCCTAAACCCCAGGCACGTGCTCCCACCACACTCGGTAGAGTGGAGGGAGACACGGCTCTTCTGCAGGCATCTGCTCACCACAAGGGAAGGACTTCACAGCCACAAGTGACAGCTTGTGTTTTGTATTGAGCTTCTGACTGTACCTTTGAAAATCCTCTGTAACATTTTTATTTTACAAAGCGCTAATGCATGCCTTTTCTTGCTTTCCTCAGCCTGTTTTTCTTCACAGAAATTTCAAGTCCAGTGAAGTATATTCTTTTTGCTCTATATATTTTAAAATTAATGAATCAAAAATATGTTTTATTTATGAAGAAAATAATATAATCTCTCCATTAACCAAAAATACAGTTAAGTGTCCCTAAGACCTTTATGCTGGAATGTAATGAATTAGAATTTATTCAGCTTGTTATTATCA
The DNA here is from genome assembly GCA_004320125.1 of Scolopax mira. Taxonomy (NCBI): domain Eukaryota; kingdom Metazoa; phylum Chordata; class Aves; order Charadriiformes; family Scolopacidae; genus Scolopax; species Scolopax mira. Next base: position 92,860 of record BJBW01002615.1, on the reverse strand, counting down.
GGAAAGAATACAGGTGTCCATTGTGGTGAATTCAAATTTTATACCCTAAATTCAAATTTACATCCTCAAAACTCAAACTCTGTTAACATTTGATTTTGCAGGCATGTAAGGATCCTGCAGCAGATCCATACTGTACATTAGGGACCAGTCCAGGGTGGATGAAATTCATAGATGAGGTAATTTGTTTACAGAGCTCAGGAATATAGAATAGTTGCATGTAAAGGTCATCATAAGATTTAGACCCCAAACTACCTAGTTCTTCTAAAACAAAACTCATGCCCAAACAAGACAGATGTGGATGCAGGAGCATGAGTTTGAGAGGAAGAATGGATATCCTTAATTCCACAGTGAGGTTCCTCAGGCACCAAACATGCAGAGCTTCCCCAGTCAATGAAGAAACTTGAACTCACATCTCCTACTTTCCATCAGGATAGCTTACATTAGGGTCTAGGGTATTTTATAGCAAAACTTCAACTTTTCTCCTGGAATGAGACAACTCCAAGAGAACATAAAATAGAAAAAAAACAAAAAGCCAAACCAAACTCCACACCAATATAACCTCCGTTTCAGTATATTAGCGTGAAGACAGCATCACCTCCACATGGCCAAATTCCATCCCTAATCCTGCCCCATTCCAGCCAGGGCAGGAGCTCAGTCCCATCTCAGCTTCCACATGGATGTGCCCTGTGTTTCACAAAGACCACTTTTTTTTGTGAATGTAACTTAGCTTTTTAGTTTGAAGAATAGGTGGGTGAGATCTGGTAAACTAAGGTAGGGGACAGGAGCGAAGCTGGC
>BJBW01002615.1:24852-91936 GCA_004320125.1 Scolopax mira | reverse complement strand
AGACAGTCTTATAGAGTACCCACTTTCCACATGCACATATGCGGCACTCAATTGGAATTTTTCCCCTATTTTCATTTCCTTTTTATTTTTTATTCTTTTGCTTCTGTTTTAACAGGAAACTAATCATTTTAAATGGGAAGGGATAAAGAAATATTAGATATGAGGCATTAAGGGCAAACTAAAAACACATAAAAATGTCCCAGAAGCTAAGTTTGCTCTGAGCGAGACTATTTTCTCTTCAGCAATTCCCATTTCCTTATATTCTATTTTCTTAAAGTTACTCATGTACAACAAAAAATGTTATGCATCCTCTAATAATGGAGGCACATAAAGTGCATATAATGTGCCAACACGTGTTATAGCTGACATTGTAAATTAATCTCTATGTGCAATAGATAACTTGATTTCCTATTTGTTACTAGATTTTTAAATAAGGGAACAAATAATACTGAGCATTCCTACTCACACATTATTTTATAGCTATATTAATATTATGTACACAAGGTGTTGGAAAAAAACCCAAACAGTGATTCACAGTGAAAATTTTCTTATCCAAAACACTCAGTTCTGAGGTTCCAAGAAAAACAAATATTTGGTAACACGTTGAGTCCATGACACAGTCTACCCTCTAAAAGGGGAGACAAACAACTGCCGAGAAAGATAAAGGAAATTGGTAATTAATAAACAGAGGGACATCTACATAAAATGCAGCTAACAAAAATTGTTCTTGGTTTCTGAAAGTCACGCACTTTCTGAAAGTCTGTGTACTTGTCAAGGTGTACATGATTTTGTTAAGACCTTCACCAGTCACCATATTTGATGCATTCCTGAGCTTTATAGAAAATACCACATGAATGTTAGAAACTGAGTCTTCAAAACAGAAAATTTTTGATGAAGAATTCTTTAAACTGAAAAGCCAGATGCACCAAAAAAAGCCCCTCTATCTTCTAAGCAAGCAAAAACCTCTGACTCCAACCAGTGTCAGCTTTGCATTAATGACACCAACCCTTCTTGCTGGCATCAGTGCGCAGCTGCTGAGAGCGTGGGCACTGAAATAATCTTGGAGACCATCGGCCAGGAAGTTCCAGTGACCTGGAGATGGGTGAGAACAGGAGGGATATGCATGGAGTCACGGTCAGGCCAGAAGCCTTGTGATATTTGTCAGACCCCAGGCCACGGCAGCCAGGATGCCCTCAGGCCCCAGACCTTTGCTTTCCATTGGTCACCCACTGTTCTGCATTGTAGTTGGGAGGGAAGTTTTTGACCTCTGGAAAGAAGAAGCAGGGATTGTGAAGGTATGCAGCTCATCTCCCTTTTCTGAAACAAAGCAGGGAATTGTTGCAGAGAATACTCCTTTCCATTGGACATCTGGAAAAATGTAATGGTTCTGAAGCTCAGTGACGGTCATGTCAGGCAGCCAGCAGGCAATCACTAATACCATGAGAAGATTTTCCCTTGTGCAACCAATCTGGACACCAGACATGCTGATGGGCACACGGCATCAAACTATTCTGCTCCGGTGGGATGCTCTGTGGAGCCTGCAACTGCATCCTGTGTACAGCAATCCCACCTGACGAGGTGAAATCCTCAGCAAATGGGAATGCTTACAGTCTTGGTATCATGATGATCAAAAGATGGGTCAGGGAAGCTATACCTTTGTCTGAGAGGGAAAGGCAAAGGCGGCCTTACCCTCCTACCTTTTTGAATGGTAGATAGAAGGATGAACACACACCTGCACTTAAAGATTACTTTTATGAGTAATATGATTATTCCCAGCAGGGGACAGTATGTGCTAAAATACAGCAATATGTTCCTACTTATGAAATTACACCCACACATCCCTGTCACCCTCTCTTTGCAATTTTCTTCTGAGGAGACAAACTTGAATACAGCATGTTTTTGTGCCGGGTGCAAAATCTCTTGCACAGTCCATTTCCTCAAAGTCTGAGTTTTTATGTGTACAAACACAGGTTAAAACCTCAGCTGAACTCTAACATAAACTGCAATTTCAAATGCAAACATTAAAAAAAAAAAAGAAAAAAGTGTACTTTCTACTGCATCAATAGAGCATGCAGTGATTGTATTACTCTTTGAGTCTGGGTATGACTACAAGAACTGCAACATCAAAAGCAAAACAGCATTGAGTTTTGTCAGTGAAGGATACACCCCTTACAAGTAGATCTGGGAAAGAGGTGAGGCATAGAAGTAGTCTGAAAGAAGTAAGTGCTAGAATGTAATTATAATACATCAGAAAAAGGAAATTAAAAGGAAAAAAAAAAGAATGTATGACTAATGTAAGATGTAAATAAGTATAAATGGTGAAATAAAATTATAATAATTTTATATTCACTATTCCCTTATGAAAATATTTATTATTACTTTGAGCAAAACTAAATATTTTATTAAAACGGGAAGATTAGTTATATATACTTATATTGCTTCAGTCATATCAATATACTAGCTTCTCAGCTTACATCTATGCTCTAGGATATACTTTGGATTTTTGTCTAATATGCATATTCTGGAAAGTCAGATGTCATGCTCTCCAGGGCCTATTTGGATCATGCGTGTTCCTGAATTAGTAAGAAGCACAGATCTACTGAAAGTGATGAAAGTATTTAGTTATGCAAAGCTACACAGTGAAGTTACACACTCATGAACGTATAGGGTTAGACCCAAGACTGGATCCAAGACCATCTCAGCTGTGAAAACATCAAACTATAATTTACTGACTCTGTAAAACTAGCATTATAAGTGCGATGGAAGATGCAGTTCATGGAACAGTCATGGGATAAATGGTACTTTTCCTTATGGGGCAGATATAAGAGGTGCCAATGCTGCCTCTGCTCTGGACAAGTAAAGCTTCTGCATCTCTTTGCAGGCCCCAGATTGCCAGTTTGTGAAAAGGCAATCAGGCTATTCCATTTTTCTCCCACTGGTAGTTTAATAGCTAATATTCATAGCTTCCACTTCATGAGTGAGAAAGTGAGCTATTGATTCTTAACAATATGTGGTTTATCTGTGCTTCTAAACTGAGATTGCTCTGCATGAAAAAGGTTAGAGTCTACCAAAAAAACTATTTCAAGGACATTCAATATAGGTTGTCTACTTCACAGGTAAAGCAGCAAAGGCATTTTGACATTAGGCTCAAATGCCAATACCAGCAAGCTTCAGATTTCAAATTTGTGATATGATTTACAAGGAGCAACAGACTGGATGAAACAGAATCCTCTCCAATGAAAGCTTCCATATCCCAGCCTGCAAGTTCAATCTCTCTCTCTTTCTAATCCAATATATGGTTACTTATTTCTTCACAGATGAACAGAATAACGGTAGTTGGGTCCTTGCATCCACCATAATGTAAAATCCAAGATCAGCTCCCTACTAATAAACATATGCTTGTAAAAAGAAAGATAAAATGGTCCTGTATAGTTCCATAGCTGCTAAGTATGATACTACTCTCTTTTGAACTGTGGTGGCTTGTTTGAAATGTGGTAGCTGACTCCATATGTGTGTTCCTAGAGTTCTGCAAAGTAAAATTAATTTCCTTAAATCATATTTATTTAAACCTTCATTAAAGGGTTATTCTGAGGAATAAATGCTTTTGTCAACAGGGAAACTTAGAAGGCCTGTTCCTGGAGCCTCAGCCACTTGTATATTTGGGTTTTACTTTGAAGATGATGTACCTTGTAGAGAGTTTAGGCCTAGATGTAAGCCTGAAGACAAGGAAAACAACAATCCTATAAGGCTGCCCTGAACAAATGGAGCTAAAAAGTGTTCACATGAACACATGGATTCAGACTTGGAAGTCCCCTTAACAGGGCAATTTTGCAAACCCATTCTAGTCTGTTAATTAAAAAGGTTCCTCACCATACAGAATTTTGTGATTGCTCCCCAAACAGTATTTCAGCATTTCATTCACTGCAACCAGTGTTTTTCAGAGAAATGCAACTGATTCTTGATACCCAATTATGTGTTCAAAAGATCCAAGTTGAATACAGACAAAGCACTTATTTGTAGCTGAGCGTAGTATTTCTACAGGCAAATATATCTTGACATTCTGATAAAGTCATAGGTTGTAGACTCTGTAATCTAGTCACACTTTTCCCAAACACCATAAATTTGGCTGATTCTGTACATTTGAAATCAGTGGGAACATTTGCAGAAACTCAGATGAGTGGTGGATCAAGCCCAGTGTACACTGACCTCATCCTGCTGACAATGAAACGTGGAGCCACCTTTGCATTTTATATCTGGAAGGTGATAATCAAAATGTGGATTCCAGGAATATCAATTTGATTTACTACATCAAAGTTGTGTGAGCCACAAATCTTTTTGAGGCTGAAGTAATGTAAAAGAGCTCAGTAAATACAAGCTTCCTTTCTTCCTATGCCCCTGCCACACGCATACAGTTGCTTGGGTATCAAACACCAGCAACTAATCTGACAACACAAACATGAACTCTTTAAATGTTTAAAATATCCTGATTACAACAGTATTAAATCTGTGTCCCTTTACTTGGGAACTCTGGTCTTGACAGGGACTAAAATGGCTCTAAACCTCCTCTCTTTTTCAGACAGAATTTCCTAGCTCCTGCTGTGTGGCATCTACCACTAATCTGACATGCCAGAACAGTGGCAGAACAAAGAGGAAACCATTGTAAATGTATTTATTTTCTAAATCTGCATAAAATGAGTATTTCAGGGATGCACTATTCAACCTCTGACTGCAAAGTTTTGTCACCTCTAATCAGTCTTCAGTGAAGAATTTTATCAGTAAATGCAGAAAGGAATAGTAGTATTTCATAACTCCATCTGGAGGTAATAAAGTCTGTATGGGTCTGTCTGTATGGGGAAGTTACAACAAAATATGTCAGGGCATGAATTTCAAGCACAATAAATGCTGTGCTCTAAGTCTCTATGTAGATGCTCTTCAACACTAAGACTTCAGAGGTTTTTTTCCAGTTTAACTTAATCCATTTTCACAGTGGACTCCTACAGAGGAATTAGTGTCCATACAGAGGACTATTTTTTAAAGGTTTTCTGAGCTATTTTCCAACTAGACAAGCACTGTTAATATATTTTAAAAAATATATTTCCCCACAGTAATAAAATAACAAACCTGAGTACTTTTTCAGAGGAAATTAGAGTTCCTCAGAGACTAAATCACCCCCATCTGCTGTTCCGCAACCCATGTTGTATGGCAGCCTCTCCTACTTAGACATGCTAAAACAGTGCATGAACAAAGAGCAACTCTGGCACATGCATACATTTTTCCAAATTTACATAAAATTAGAATTTTCAGAATGCATAATGTGCCAGCCATCTCAAAGTATTGTTAGTCTGACTTGTCTTTGAGCCAGGTTAGTACAGTATCGATTATATACGAAAAAGGCTGTTACTTTCCCTGTAGTACATGCTGTATTGCAGAAAATGTCACTAAAATTTAAAAAATGTGCCAGACTGTTCACATAAACCAGCATGCAGAAAGCAAGCAACATGGGGTTTTTTTACCTAGAAATTAATTTCTTCATCAAGTTCTTGTTTTTCCATGCCAGGAAAATGTGAAATGTAATCAGCCAGCCACATTCCCTGACACAGGCAGCTGAGTTACCTGTTCTGGTGACCAGAAGGACTTAGGTGTCATCCATCAGGATGTGGATCAGCCGGCGAATCACATCTCTTCCTCTTGTTGGGATATTTCTGATACAAATATTATGATGTCATGGTGAATGTTACTTAGTGTCAGAATTTTAGATTAATTTTCAATATCTAGAAATTTAATCCACAGTATGAATTGCTCCAGGTCTAGTCTAATGAGTATTACTGGCATATCCTGTCTTTATTGCTGTTATTTTTAAGGCAGATATGTGAGAAGAGGGACTACAGAGAGAAAGCACTTCCCTCCATTAGGAGTAGAGTAAGCTAGCCCAAATTGTATGCTGTCTGTTGATGGTATAATGTGAGATTTATTATGAAAGATTTCTCAGTATTTCAATTTTAAACAACATTATCAAAACACCACAGATATTGTTAGAACTCACACTGAGGGAAAACAAACTACTGATGTAGTGAAAATTGTTCGGAAATGTTCATTTTAGTGATGTTATTTGTAAAAGGAAAAATGTATTCGGAGAAAAAATTGTCCCAGCATATATTAAAAAGGTACCCTGATTTTTTTAGGAAATGTTTAGAACAATGAAAGGTGGAACATTAGCAATGTTCAAAACTGAATGTTTCCAAAAAGAATCTCACTATTTCATAAATACTCTTGCACTGAGTTGTACCAAAAATACTAATTCTGTTCTTGATATTCTATCTTTATTCTATTAAAAGAGTATGAATTTCCACATTTGACTGGTTTCATTTAGTGCTTTTCATGGCACAAAAATGTCATGGAAGAGAAAATTAAAGAGAAAAAATAAATCGAGATTCTTCTTTTTTGATTGCAAATATTCTCACTACACCTGAGGGGAGGGAGGGAATCAACTTCAGATGTCAGGTGTTAACCAGATAAGAGTAGGATAAGTGACACACATCTTGTTATTGTGAACTCAATGTTTCTGTTACTGATACTCAAGCAGTTCTTACTCAGCAGAGACTGAGGGCATCTAGGAGATATTTTCACAACTTCCAACATTTTCTAGGTACTTCTGTACCTTTGTCTCATTCTTCAGTTCCAAAGTAATAATAGATCTAAATATTTATTTAGCTTTTCTGCTTGGAAAATATTTCTTAGTAGATATAAAACAGGGGGGTTTTTTTCAGTTTTGCCCATGCAAAGATACTGTAGATTAACGCTCTGGCCCTACTGCCATATATGTCTATCTTTGAAATTGAAACCTTGATGTTGATAAAGCTTGCAGATAACTTATGCAGACATGCTGCTTTTGTCCTTGTCAAATAACTTCTAAATTAAGCATACTTTCTTTTTATCTGTTAAAAAAGACATGAGTTTGGATTTTAGGGATTTTTGGTGGTGGTCGATTTTCTCACTCTTGCGCTGACAAACATTTATTTTAGTGAAAAGAACTCATATAATCAAATAAACTGAAGTTATGGGGAACCTTCTGTTTGTCTTGGTTTTTGGTTTTTTTTTTTTTTTAACTAGTCACAACCTAATAGGGGTGAAAATCTTTTCTAAAGATGCCCTATGAATAAATAGGGTATGTAATGAGCAACCATTATATGTGATTTCCTCATTCATGTGGAAACCCCATAACTTGCTAATGAGTTCACCACTTGTGAGTTTCCTTGGAATTGGGTTAATCATATTTTATGGCAAATTTTATGTCCCCTCTATTCACGTATATTATTGTTCATTTGTACATACTGCATTTACATTTTATGGTCCAGTTTCTTATTTTGTTGCATTAGGACTTTACGTATTCTGAAGGCCTTTTGGATACAGAAAATATGTCTTGTTAAAACCTCTACTAGGCTGAATAAGACAAAGATCCTTAAAGATTACTGACAAAAAAAAAATTTTTTTTTGTTTTTTCACCTTTACTTCAAAATACTTCAATCAGCTAATGTGAGGAAGTCTTTCAAATATAAGATTGTCTATATTTTCATTCAGTGTAATGCAGCACAATTTTAATGCAAAACCACCATAATAATATAACATTAAACCATAAACTTAAGATGGTGTTTCCACACAGAACATAACAATCAAGAGGGAACTATGACTTACTCACTTCAAGAGATTTTATCTGTCTTTTAACCCACTACTATTTCATGGGTAGAGAATAACTGAGTACAAATATTGCATGTGAAACTGTACTTTTCCTTATCTTGGGAACACTGATATACTTTTCCACCATATCTGAATTTGTTTTACACAGTGCCATATTAAGTTTCCCTTACAGAGAGCAATATATTGCTAAGCTAAACATCTCACTTGATAAAAACTGGAATTACCTTCAAAGCCACACCCTATTAATTGTATTTTCAATTTAAAGCAGATGTTTGAAGTACATGGATGCCTGGATGAAATATTCCTGAATGCACGTGAAACCTTTGTGTTACAGAACCCAAGACTGCTTAAACACACCATGAGTACAGCATTACGAATGTATCTTTAGAGGCTTGCAAATTCTAACATTGCTGGCTGAGCAGTCACAATAAGGAGCGTTTACTGCAGTTTCTAAAAGCAGTGCAAGGTAAATAAAGGCAAATCCCCAGATGATAACAAGCATTTTGAAAAGTCACAGAAGCTCACTTTCCTAAGAGGAAGCACCTACATTTACCTAGGTAAAGGCCTAAGGAGACATTAAATTATGTTCTGCCCAGCAGATATGCTGCATGAAAATTAGCAAACACTATACTGAAAACAGGCCATGCAGTCATCCTTGAAGTCCTTTAGACGTATCAGAACATGAAAGATATAAGACGACTTAGTAAATTATATTTGTGTATAAGTTGTTTTGAGATAGTTGTATCCATGATGATATGATTTTGACAGTGGATTGTCTATGCCCCAGATACAGATGACAGTCTAGGTCCAGCAGGTGTGTGAAAGCATCCCTTCCCAGCCCTGGCTTGCAAGTTCAGGAAGGGTTTGACTCCTTTCTGTATGGCTCAGAAGTGAAATGACCAAACACAGCTGGCTCCATGGAGAATGAGTTCATGCAAACCTACAAGGCACTTTCAGCGCTGGAAACGCTTAGAAACGTCCCAGCGACACACAGCCAATCCCTCTGGAATTAAACTGGTTAATATCATGTTTATTTGCTCTGGCCAAGTATGACCTGAACTGATTCCATGTTGCTCCATTAACTTTCCGTATGCTCCACAGTACTTTCTGCTTACCCAGAAAGTTTGAATTTGGATCCAGTAGTATTAGGATGCAGGGACTATTTCAGTAGTTTGCCCAGACTGGGAAGATTTGTTGAATGTACAGTGACAGTACAGAGCTCCTTCCCAGCTATGTGTGAACCAGAGAAAGTCCAGAAACATGAACATAACCAGTAAGCCCAGCTGGACCCAACTGCCTTCTTGGACAGTGAGCAGAGTACCTGTAGTCTTTTCAGTGATTTTATCAGAGCTACAATACAGCCTCAAGCACTGCCTGCCCATTATTTCATATGTGAAAAGATGTTACTTCTCTGATATGCTTTTGTGTTGAATTAATGCTACTGTGCTTTTAAAAGGCTGGCAGGTGACTGAACTGCCCCGTAATGGCTTCAAGGAGAGCAAGATTTAAGTGCAGAAATACCAGACATCAGACACCTCCTCAGCCATCAGCCACCATCTGCCTGGAGGAGCAGTGCTGGAACATCATTACCCTGTGATACTTTGTGAATGCAAAATTAGCGGGCTTGCAAAGAGCTGAGAGTATGAGTAGAATCCATGTCAAAGAAAAAATGTCCCAAAATAACTTTCAGGATGTCAGGACCATCAAGGTATCTGAGATCACTCCTCTCAACCACCACAAGCGACCCTTCCTTGCTATTTCTGTTCCCATAGGACTTCAGCTTTAAAAGACTAGTCTTTCTGGCTAAAACTAAAATGCTTGACTGCATAGTGCTTCCTAGCTCTCCAGTCTGAATGCAAATCTCTTCATTTGTCTCAACTGTGACAAGAACTGAGTACTTGGCATATGTCTTGGTTTCTCATATGGGTAGAAAAGCTGGGCACCTCCTAGGACATCTCCTAGGGCTGGGTCATGTCCTGGATGGGACATGGGGTAGTCAGGATATGCAGGCCCCAGATATGCCATTTATGCTTGATTTTTAGACATGGATGCAGTCATTCTTTCAAAACCCACTGGATTAAATGAGCTCATTGTGTTTACCCCATGTAAACATTTTTTACTCTTACTCTACAATAAATGTTGGAAGGGTAGTTGTAATATTGACTTGAAATAAGGTATCATCATCCTGAAAAGACTGAGGAAGACTGGTCTAGAACACAAAGAGGTTATTAATGCTTTAGAAAAATACACCACCTGAGCTTGAGTCAATAGCCAGTGAGGCAATTAATAAAGAGCAAGACTAACAATATATTTGTATTCTCTTTGTGTACAAAATGTAACTGACGAGACATAAAATCCATCCTGCCATTGTCTTTCTCTTCCTGTGGTTGTAATGGAAAGGAGACGAATGGATTTGAGAGTGGTTTCCTATACAGTGGTAGTCTTGTACAGTATCCCATTAACATTAAAGAATAGTATTGGTACTGCAATGAATTATCTAGACAAGAAGCTTTATACATACTTTTCTATCACTCATGCAGGGTATGTGACTAGACTTTCATACAAATTCACCAACTTTTCACGGAAATAAAACATGGCTACTCCTGTAAATTCTTCCTCTAGGATAACTAGAATTCTGAAGGTTTTAAAAATACCCATTTTGAGGAAAGTAATTTCTCCTTCCTTTTGTGCATTTATTTTGAAATGTTTGGTTTATAATGTCATTGCATTAATGTCTCACTTTTTGTTGGATTGTTGGGATGCATGTTGACAGCTGACTTTAGAGCAAACCACTGCTGGAAAGGCAGGTTGCCTTCTCCCCGCAGCCCAGCCCCAGCTGCATGCTTCCTTCCTCTCTTCAGACTGGAGTATCTTTTTGTGCAGTGAGCTGGGTTCAGTTACCAAGTTATTTTTCTGCCATTCTGGGTGGACATTTTAGGAGTGACATCTCAGTAGATGGGTGCAAACCAAATCAAGTTTGTTTTATTCATATTCCAAGGTAGGATATTATCTCAGGTATAGGTAGCAAGACCATTTCCAAGCCAGAGTTGTATTCCAGCAAAGATATATATCTGTTTGTACATACCTTGAATGGTTCACTCCCAAGCAAGTTTTAAAGTTGCTTTACAGTAACAAACATTAACTCTAGGGGTTTTGCCAAAATAAACACAAAATCAAACAGAAGCAGACCTTCCTGATAGTGGGTCTGTACAGTGCTGTTCAAACAGCTAGAGTACCTGCTGCTGAGAGTCCCAGAGCTGAAAGACTGGGTGGGAAAGTATAAATCGATTGCAATATGCATCACAAAGTAAAACATTTCAGTTACAGGTGACAAAAAAGTTGCAACAGTCACTCTGTGCCTTGGTGTTTCAAGGATCTTAAAGCCTAATGTGAGTGGCAGTGATACTCTCTTTACTGATAAGAAAGCTAAAAAAAAGGTAAAAATTATAGAGTGAAAAATTATTAGGGTGCATAAGCAAAGACATTCTGAGCTGTTTGACAGTTCTGAGCATCTTTTAATCGAATTTGGTCTGGACAAATGGACAATCCATTTTTTTATATTGAAATGTATTATTTTTAAAATGTTGACAAATGCTGTTTACATTCAAGGACACACTTTTTTTTGTCTGCAAAGCAACACTTTTGGAAAAAAAAAAAAAAAGACAAAATAACAAAGAAACAGCTAAGCATAGAGAGAAATCAGGTCCTACAGCAAAGAAATTGCCAAGAAAAAAAAAGTGCTACAAGTGGCTACCACAGGTTACAAGAAGACCTGTTCAATGAACACTGAGTTTTCCCCATAGAAATACTTGCTAAATCTTCCATCAAGTTCTTTTCTGTATTATTGCCACCTTCCATAAACTGCATTTTGCATATTTGAAAGGTGATGAGAAAGAAAATAAAGTCATATTTTAGAATCTCTGAGAGGCAGGATTAATGAGTGGCTTAACCTCAGTTCCTTTGAATGGGCATTTATTGATCCTCACGATAACATAAAGAAGTGAATGATGGAGAATTCACTTACTGACTTTGTCTAGCTCACTTCTCTGGTGTGGTGGACTAAAAAGGATTGAGGCTAATGATAGTGAGATTGTGAAAGTAATATATGAGAACTAAGAAACTTGTGTCATTTAACATACCAGGCATTCTAACCTTCCTCTTGCATTCGTATTTTTAGAGTTTGCAACTATAGGTGCACATATGCTATTTTAAAATGTAGAATTTGAATAAATTCACATAGGAAAATTATGTGCTTGCTTTACAAGGTCAAAAGCAATTTTTTTTCCCCTGACAACTCAGTGTGACCATTTAAAATTCAATTTGTGTTCTTTCTGCCAAATGTAGTACATAAGCATCAGCAATAATGATTTGGAGGCTACATATCTGTACAGTTTTAGCTGTTATTCCTAATGTGACCATAACTAGAGCATCTAGGTGGAGTACTGATAGCCTTGTTAAAGATTCGTGCAGTACCTGGGACACAGCTCTGTTCTATAGCTACCTCAGTGCTGCTGGGCTGACTAATATAGCATTGTTTATCTCACTGTGGTGTGACTCACAGTAAGATAATACTTTTATAAATTAAGTTTCTGAACACTGTGGGATGCAAAAATAATTTGTGAAATAAAAATAACAATAAATAGAAAAATAACATTGAAACTATCTGTAAATCTCATTCTCATTTAGTTGGTTTACTGTGGAATTAGTAGCAATTACAATATCCAAGATCAGAGTACTTTGGAAACAGTGATGCAAACTTCAATTTACACTGTTGTCTTAGTATAAACTGAAATAATTCAAGAATTTTATAATCATCATTCAGCACATGATTTTATTTGTCCTAATTTTGTACAAGTCAACATCGTAACTCTTGGAAAGAATGTTGATTTACACAGGTGTGAGAACAGCAATGGAGCCTTCTGTGCAAACACTACAGGTGCAAATTCTGTTCTATGTCATGACCCGCAGTGCCCTGTTGACTATAGCATGACTACATCATAAGTGAGATATCACAGCTAATATTTCCAAAAGCAACTCCTGTGCCCATCAAAGATGCCTGGCCCATATTCGATTTCAGCCGAGCACCCAAAATCACAAGGCACCTTCACAAATGTGCCAAATGTTATGCTTCTTTCCTGACATTTCACTTGCAAGCTCTCCTATCATTTTTTCCCACTGACCAGCTTAAAGTTGTATCTTGACCTGATGGCTGCTGAAAGAGCTTGTGCTACAGGGGCACCTGATCTGTCACAGGAGCTGTTTAGATTCACTAAAGAAATATATCTGGCCAAGCAGATCTTTGCTTCATGTTCTGCTGGTTGTTTCTCTGCTACCTATTGAGCAGATTCAAGGAAAAGGTGAGCAGTATAAACTATATTTAGTCCAAACTACATATCCTATATGTCTGGATCTGGTTTTAATCCAGAGAAGAGGATTCTGCTTATTCACAGTTCTGGTCTCCTCTGAGATGCTGCAAACTCTCACTCCTAATAGTGTGTGCAAAGAGCAAAGGAGATACACGCAGACCTTTCATGTGAGATATGCTAGGATATATACTCGAGGACATAAAGCTGCGTTTTGGTGAGAGAAACCATAATAATAAACCAGCAAACACCAAAGAGCACACCAAGCTTCAGAATCCTCCCTAGTTGCAACCCTCAAAATGCACAGCTGGATGCCATAGCACATCCTCTCACACCATGCCACTGCTGACAGATGTATTTCCCATCACGTTGGACCACAGTAATCCATCGTTGTTCAGGCTCTAGACTGAACCACAACCATCATCACCACAAATGGCTGATGTTCACACCTACTTCTGACCCTTAAGTGGTGTTCTGATGGACAGCTGCTTTCCTTAGTGCTAGATGCAACCACGTGTGGTGCCATGGGCTGTGTATGGGGTGTGCTGGTTGGTTGCAGCATTGCTGCCAGGAGCTCATACAGAGGGAAAGGGACACTGTGGGATACCACAGAGATGTGTGGGATACCAGAGATGTGGGATCACGGATGTGGGGAAAAGGTATCATGGGCCATAGAGAGGTGGGTCGGGCATGTAGCACGAATGTGTACTTAGTGCAGCAACAGCACATGGCTCTTAACTTGCTATAACTTCATCTTTTTCACCATTTTATTCTGTGGGAAGTCAGGTCAGGCTCTGACACTAACTTTATTTTGGGGCTGGCTGAGCGTGTTTTATCTCACATTGAGTTCAGTACCATTTTGTTTGGCAAAAACTGGTCTTAAAACAGTTAAGATGGTAATAAACTACTAACTTAAATTGGTTTTCCCAATTAAAATAAAATCCACATTTTTTTATAGAAATAAAAATGTCCTACAAGTTTACTTCCTAATTATAATTTTAAAGTGCCAAATTCTTTCAAAAATCATCACAAGCCAGCTAAGGTGGAGGTAAAAAACAGTTTTATCATAATTATACAATTGCAATTTTTTATAATAAAGAAATATTTCAGAGTTTCCATTTGTCTGAAGTGCCTTGTAGGCTTCACCATAGTGTTTTAATTGCACAGTCAAAACCAAACACCTGTTTGAAACTAGCATACATCCAAACAAGAAAAAAAGACACATTTTTGACAGGGAGAATAATTAACTGCTGGAACAGACTATCAAAAGATACAATACGTTCTCATTCGCCGTCTTTAAATCAAGAGTAGGTCTGTATCCAGAAGACACTGTCTCTTATCCTGGGATCATTATTTGAAGTTCCACGACTTGTGCTATGCAGGAGATCATAATAATGATGGTCATTTTTTGCCAGAGATGTCAAAAAACATTTTGGCTCCTGGGACACTCGCATACCACATCCCTGAGCTCTGGCTCTTCTCAGCCTGCAGTCCATCTTTCCCACAGATGAAACAGCCAGCAAGTTTTAGTGGTTTGTCCCCAGTTGGTCTGCATCTCTGTCATTGCCCTTATTACATCTCTCCACCTTGAAATATCTTTACTTGTTAGAATTAAAATAATATAGTAGTTGCACTGAAAACATTTTAGAAAAGAAAAAGTTATCCTGCATCTTTGATGAAAATGTAAGAGCCCAGTAAGCAGTGTTTTAGCCATCTTTCATTGATTTAACTACCTTAATACCTTTAAAAACACAGCTGTTACTTCTTAGACTTAAATATTTGGACCTTGTTGTGCCAAGAGGTGTTCAAACACTGAATTAAATGCTGTCTCAAGCATGAATAGCTTACATGCCTGCTGCAAAGCAGTGAGCCAAATTCCACTCCAATGCAGACTTTTTCCCATTTCTACCCTGTTTCCCACCCCTGCTTCACTAGTACTGCTTTCCACTAATATTTCGAGTGAATTAATTCCAAGTATCAATGTGAAATTTCCATCAGTTTCTTGAAATTGTAATTGTCTTTGCAAAATGACACAATGACTTACAATTTATACTTTTTATTTATTTACATGATGTCAATAAGATTTTATGAGCAAAACTACGTGGAGAATTTGTCTAAAGTTTATATATTTCATATATATTTCAGATTGAGATCTGTGGAATAATTTGCTTGGGATGACTTGAGGCTTCTCTAGCCCTGTTCAGTTCCTCAGCAAACTTCAACATTACTTAGACAATTTATGAGATATTTCTTCCTTTCCTCCAAGTAGATGTGGGCTCATTATGCCATATTTTGTGCCAACCAAAGACTACTTTCCCATCTCAGGAGTTCAGAGCAGTTCCTCCCAGGAAGATCTCACCGATCACACTTAGCAGTGCACTTAACCATTTTTGCCCAGTGGGAGAGCAGTTCCATGTTGACCCAGAGTATGAGTTGACCAAGACACCACCTGCTTGCAACACACCATTTAGAGATACCTACAGCTACAGCAAGTTCTACAGAAACCTTCATACTAGGGAATGGAATTTTAGGTTATTAATCCTATAATTGCCATTGCTTTGCCATTGATGCCAAATAGGAGGAAAGATGTTGTGAAGACAGTAAGGTCTGCATAATGTCGAACTGAATGGAAATGATTGTGGAATATGAACATTTAAAAGGATATAAGTGTTAAATAACTTGAAAAGGCACTTGAAAAGGAAGTTCTCTTAATTATAGCTATGATACAAGACAGAAGGCAAAATATTGCCAAGAAAGAAACAAGATAGGTATTGAAGGGGAACTACAAGTTTTTATTACTAATTTAATTGAGTAACATCAAATTGTATTCCAAAATGCTGTCTCTTCTCATGTACTGAAGAGGCTGGATAATGTTAGCCTATATTCAATATAGGTCTTGGGTGCTTCAAACAAGAATTAAGTGGAGCTTAGTCATGTAAAGGCAAAACTGTGACTCCAGTGAGTCATTATGGCTTCTCATTGTAAGACAGGGTCCACAGCATGCCTCAAGTTATAGTCACTTAGCCATCCCCATCAGGAGACCTGCTATATACCTGATGTCCTTTCCTCTCAGTGACCTCAGAGAAGGAAATGTAGATGTGCAGAGGAGTGGTGGGACCCAGGCTGGGTCTGCCCCAACCTAGAGTTCATAGCAGGAGCTCTCAGAGTAAGACTCCAGAGTATTGGCACCTCATCCCCACTGTGTAGCCGCTCTGATGTGGCTTCTACATAATTCTGGATTTATTTAGACTCACCAGGTGCCTTTCTGTTTAAATGAGACATGATACCATATTCAGTTGGTTTCTGAGATGTCATTCTGAAAGACCTCATTTTCCACGGCACTGGGTAGCAAGCAGAGAGGCCTTACTCAGGGCCTTGGGTTGTACTCCTAGCTGGTGGGTGCCTGAACCCTCCACTGGGTCAAGCCCTGTGGACTGTGAAGAAAAGTTACCCACAATAGTATGACTGGTTTAAATATCCCACAGATAAAATAAATATGAAAATTGTGATGCCTAGTGCCTAGCAAAACTGTAGTTTTGTATCCACAAATTAGAACATGGTTTAGCAATGTCTTATTAATAATACAATTAATGACATCCCATTTGTCATGAATCTAACTTATAATCAATGTTTATTGAATTTGTAAGTTCTTGACTTCTGTAAAATTAAAAGGAAAATCATGATATTGCCCTATGGAGTATCAGACAATACACTCCTGAAAAAACATAAGGTTTGCTTCGCACTTGATAGGTCTGCACTAAGAGATGATGTACAGCTACAGGTGTAAGTCTGTCCAGATCAGCTACTCTAAAAGGTCACAGCTGCAGTTGCTAGTGTTGAGTTTCTTGCACTTTATGTTTTGCAATGTTTGATAATTTCAAGATAATAACATTATTTAAAAATTTCTCTATATCAAAGTATCTATCTTGTAATGAAAAACTGCATTACTATACGTGCAGTTTACCATGCATCTAACCATAAGATTGAAGGCATGTGTCCGTGCTCCAGGACATAGATTGCTTAAATGATTACAAATGGTCACATGAGTGGGTGTACGTGAAACGTGGAAGCAGAGTCCCAGCAAAGCAGGCTGATAGCACGTCCCAGCCACGTCATCTGAACAGTCTGCATTTACAGCAGCCTGCCTGCCTCGCCTGCAAGGCTAAGAGGTACTGCCTTTGGACCCCTCCGGAACACATCCTTCACCATTCCACCTGTTATTACTGATGCTATTGTTATTACTAACATACAATGGGGGGAAATAAGAAGCTCATCTGGGTTTGCACCCTTTTCTGGAGTGCAGTGTGTCTTAGAGAACAGTGATGTGTTGGTCAGAAGCTCAACCTGAACTCAGAAGAATAAAATTCCCCTATTTATGGATCTCTTCCTTGCTATGGAACAAAATTACATGACACAATTGTGTAAGAGAATTCTAGATAGTAATTAGAAGGCCCTTTTATTAGGCAAATACTTTGCTATGGATAAAACAGTAGTTTATCAACCAGTATTTCTCTTTCACACATAATCTCTTATAAAAGCCTGGCTTCTGTCCCCAATAACATGAAATTATAATGAATACAAGTCAAATGCCCCTGTGACTGTTGGCTCATTCCCCATAGGTTTTCCTAGATGCCAAGGACGGTCAGAGCGTTGCTTAGTATTTCTAACTGCCCCAAGCCATTCAACATCTAAAATCATTCAAGGAGGTAAGAAACCTACATGAGAGAGGCCTCACACCCTTGTCATCTGTCAGTCATGGATCTTGACTCATCCATTAGACAAAAGGACAGACAGCTATATAGCTTGTATGAAGAAATAAGGAGTTTCCGAGGAGCTTAATCAGGACTTTCCCTCAAACAGGTCACTGCTGTTGTATTTAAAGAGTTCGGGTTGCTCCTAATTGTCACAGATTGCCCTGGGAGTAGAAGGTATTCTTCCCTAATAAAGGGGCCTTAATTAGTAAACTATCTCTTTCACTGTCTATCCCTTGGCAGTTCTCATTCCCCCCATCAGAAACACCAGGGAAGCACAGCAGTATGGAGCCGTCTTCTGTCTTCCCTTGGAGAAGGTACTGCCAAGAGCACAAGCAGTTGGTACAGTTAAACCCTGAAAGATTCCCCTGGTGTAGAGAAAAAGAAATTTCCACATAAATACAACCAGTATTGTGACTCGTATAAGTCTCTATGTCCTATTCACTCCCTGTCAACACACATATGTAAGGCATGCTCCTGCCTTGGGGTCTATAAGAATCTGAATGTTCTCCTGCAGTCAGGTGTATGAAAAAAAATAAAATTAAAGAAGCTGCTAGGTGGCTGAGAAGTATACTAGACAATACAGAAGATTTTACAGTTTTTTAAAGATAGTTTTATATTTCTGCACTAATAACCACAGGCTTACATTTACTCTTGTTTTCTCCTGATGCACATAGTTTGATGTCATTGGGGACTGACCTGAGTAAATGGCCACAAGGCAGGTCTGTGGCTCGAGCTGGAGGCTGTCCCTCCCTGGAAGGCTATAGCATCCTATGTTTCTGGTCCTCAGAGCTACGTTCTTATCTTGAATCACTGAATATTAAGGTCAAGGGCAAGATATTCTCCACTATAATTCCATTAAGTGATAATTGATAAGTTACAAAAAGAAGTTAGCATATACTTTAATTTTTACTACTTTATATAGTTAGTACTGTATTTGTGTTATCTGTCCAACCTACTCAGAACTTATTAAACCTTCATCTCTCTAGAGAAGGCTGTTCAGAAACTTTCCAATTACCCATTCTGTTTGTTATTTCTTCTCTGTTCACCCATGAAATCTTGTTCTCACCTTTCCACTCACTTGTCCCAGAGCCACCCACACACATATGCATACACACATCTTGTAGGTACCACCAAGTCATACATACCACACTCGTTAAGTGACTCAGCTCACCTAGTTCGTGCCTGCTCAGAATGCAAAAATTATCAGCTCCTTTCAACCTACCCATCCTGTTTCACAAGTATTGCCCTCACTCAGGCATCTGTAGTTTTGGTCAAAAAAGTCTTTCCTGATACCCAAAGAATAACAGAGCTCTGGATTATGACCTCAACTCTGAATCCTCAGCAGCAACAAGATCTTCTAGATCAGCAAAGCATCCTGAATCTCATAATTATCCATGGTACCTCTATGGTCTCCTTTGCAGTCAGTGCTCTCAGAAGAGCTGCAAGTCTAAGAAAGCTCAGCTGAGATTCACAAAAGGAGATGGTTGCCTGAAGTAGGACTGTGTTGGGATTTAAATACCTTTGTAGGTCTGAGGGAGAAATCCACAAATTCCACCTATCATTAGACATTTACACATTCTACCACTCCAGTTCCTTGGTCCAATCTATGTAGCAATCAGCAGTCAGCAATCCTGACTGTACTTGATCAGGGGTGGCTTGAACTTAAAGCATAGTTACAAGATCAATGTCTTCAAAAAGCACAGTGGGCTCAGCCATTGGAGATGTTACCCCTTGTCCTATGGTACCTTCATGGCTAGAACAATTCTAGCCATGGTGTAGCATGGTGTAGTACTAGAAGAGTGACTTTATAGACTAAGGAAGAAGTTAATGTGGCTAAGAACACGCGAAGGTCTTGGTGCCAGTTTTGTATTTCATCTAACTAGGATATCACATAAAAAGCACAAATTGTTCTTGGAATAGGGATTATATCCAAATATTCTCTCTTAGACAAACATCCCAATCCATGTTGTAAGGAGTTAAACTTTTCCTTTGTCCAGTACAAAAACTCTGGGATTTTTTCTGCAAAGTGTTCTGTGGCTGAAAACAGCAGCTTAGGTACTTCAGTTCACAGGAGGGCGGCGGGATATGAAACCTGATCTGAGAATCACGTATCGCTGCGACCCAGCATTGAGTAGTATGTAATGCCTCTGACAATCGGGGCAAGGGTGTAAGACCCAACCTTGCCATCCAGGTTTCCTATTAGATAACTTTGGCAACTCTCTATTTAACACATTGTCTATTTTGATTCTCATTCATAGGTTGAATGACTGGAGAGCTTAGGTGTTTTATTCAGGGGTGCACCTAAAATTTAGTATAGTGAGTCTGAATGTTACCATATTAACCTTCCTCAAGGGATCTAGTTCACACACTGTCCTCTTTATTTTTCTTTTCCAGTGTTAAATAGATCTTTAAAGCCTTTAGCTTGTTTCTGTAGCCTATCTACTGTCAAGCCAAAAGTCACTGATAGATAAGAAGAAACAAGCAATTAGCAACAACAGGTATTTGATACATTAACGATGTGGCTTGTTCCCACTATTTCCTAGTAAGATATCTGGATACAGAACTTCCTCCTACTCCTCTCTCTTCTGCCCCAAATTTAGATTTAAGCAAATTCAACACACTATAAACACCACGATATGAAAATGAATGTATTTTTTGCACTTACAGTTCAGATAAAAGGGAATGGTATGGGATATATATATACCTCATATAGGCAAGCCCACTATATTATATTCAATCTCTGTATTATATCAGAGTTGAGCCTTTTATGACCATGGGCCTGACACATAGGACCATACCTTCTTTCTGTCTGAAGAAATAAGTAGAAACTACTGGAAAAGAAAGTATTAACTAGAAGTATGTTACTCAGGCCTAGTAGGCAAGCTAAATATGAATCATTGCAAAAACCCAACACACCACTCATTCCCTGAAACAAGTAAAAGCCGAATATTTTGCCAGTGTTATAAAGGTGTTGTTTTCATACTATAAACAAAAGTAAGAGGATTTTTAAAAGACAGCTTATCAAATGAAAATAAAAAAGATAAAATTATTTGCTTTGTTGTTTTAAGTACATAAGTACTTAGAAGTTTGGGCACCTGTGGTCACAGATCAGTCTAGAGTCCTGTTTTGCAATCATAAGGTACGATATGCTAACTAAATATCTTAAATATAGAACATAAAATCCCATTCCAAATCTGAGAAATGCTAACAGTATTCCACTTGTATGTAGATGAAATATGCTTATTCTAACATTCAAATATTTACCCTAAATTCCAACTCTGAGTGACTGTACATGTTAAAATGACAGGCCCTGATGTTTTACCTGTTGGAAACAGGAATACAGATGTTTAAAGCAAGCTTTCTATAGAGACTGATGTAACTTAGCTAAATTCCAGCTGGTATTTAGTAACTCATTTAAATATATTATGGCACACCCTAAAAGCCCACTAATTTTTAATGAATATCTGTATTAATAGATACTCTTTATTTATCCCCTGCATTCTTTTTGCAGGTCATATTGACTCTCTTGGGCTCTCTGTAACATTTTTCTGCCGTTCTCCAGAGACTGATTCAATCCAGTGACTTTCTTCCACCCGTAGTCCTGGGCCCATCAATTATCTCTGACCCCTTTTCTTGCTTTCCAGTCAGCTGAGCTGAATCTTCTACAACTGACCAAATATTTTGGGTTGAAATAAATGAGAGAAACCACTTTCAACTTGCACATTACATACAGAGGACTGCCACACAATGATTCCCATAACTCCAGGTTGTCATGGCTCCCAGGTAAAAGAGCAGAAGATTCCTCAAAGTGCACAATCCTTGGAGTCCCCAGGATTCAATTAAAAAATGAATCTTTCCCACTTCCATGAACTGCTCAGCTCTGCTTGTAATAAGGCTTGTTAGATAGATAATTAAAGTTATTTAGTGTTTTCAGATGCTTAGGCGTTTGGACTACGTCTGATTTAGGTTCCTCTAAGAAACCTTTGGTCTCTTTTAGGAACAAAGATCTGGGTGAAGAAAACTCCCCTGGGACATGAGCTGCAAAAGAAAGTCTCTACCCTCAAATGGAAAGCAAAGTAGTTATTATTTTGAGTTATTATTGAGTAGTTATTATTTTGAGATAACCAATTTTAGCTAACTCAGTTGACAAAGCAGGAACCCACTTATGCATAGAGGTACTTCCAAACCCTGGGGATCAGAATCCTCCTGACAGCAGTGGTTAAAGTACATCTTGCTGGATGGAAGAGTCAGGTTTGATAAAGCAGAAGTTACTCAAACAGTTTTGAAACCTGTCATTCAGCGAATAGAACATTTACCTAACAGGACTGGAACCTGGATTTTTGTCCTTGCTCTGAAATTTGTGAATTTTGCTTTAAAAAGTTATAGGGTAAATTAGATTGAAGAATGCTTTGAACTGGGAACTGAATCTAAAGATTCCTCTTTCTGGCATGGTGGTTTTAACTATTAGACTAAAATGTGTCTTAAGTGCTTGTTCTCTCTGGCCCCAGGAGCCTGGTACTTGACTGCATGGTGACAGTTTCAGCAGAACAGACACATGGTCCTTTTAGCCCTCTAACTGAGGATCTTGATCCTATCACAATATATTAGACACAACTTGAGAGCTTCCACTGCACTGGGAAGTGAAGCCATATCTGACATCTCTATGCCAATGAGACTGAAATTCTGAACCACTTAGATCAGGGACTTCTCTCACTGCAGAGAGTGAACCACCAAAAGTAAGGGAATGTTACGCTTTTTTAGAAACTGCCTATGAACATTGTAAAAGGCTAGGTTCTTTCAGAATTTGTGGTCTGCAGGTAAAGAAGGGTTTGCAATCATTATTTTGGACTTTTACACAACCTCAATCTTTCCTTAAGTCTCAGCCTAAGCTTTTTATTGGATCTAGCTCCTAATGCTTACTGAATTAATTTATGTATCTCAATAAATATTTCACTCCTATATTCTTTGATACAATGCCTCTATCCTACCACTATAACCCATTCATGGATTGCTGTCAAAAGTTGTCAAGGTATCCAGCGATCAGCATGCACATCAGCAATAGATCACCACGCATTTGCTCATCCCACTGAATGCACAGCTCCCACAATGCTCCAAAGTTTTTCCTCCCTGGAGAACAGGAATGCCAAGGTGCCTCCTGTAACAGTCTCTCCTAAAACATGAAAGTACGTTTTAAATGTATTTGTTTATATTTAATAGATTTATTTCAGAAATAAGCTAACAACTAAATAACCTCACTATTCTGTAGATTCACCCATATATTCAACCAAACCTTTCACAGTTAATGTAGTATTTCACAGTGGCAGCGTGGAGAGAGAAACAACCACAGCTTAAAAGCAACTCTTACCTTCTTAAATTTTAGGGCTCCAGTAACATTATGTAGCCTTGGTGCTTCTTTTAGCATACTACCTAAAGCAACATTGAGAGTAGCCCTCAGGAGAAGGACTTGGGAGTATTGGTGGTCAAGAAGCTCAACACAAGCTGACAACGTGCGCTTGCAATCCAGAAAACCAACCATACCCTGGGCTGCATCAAAAGAAGTGTGACCTCCACGTCAAGGGATGTGATTTTTGTCCCTCTACTCTGCTCTCACGAGACCTGTCTGGAATACTGCATTCAATTCTGGGACCCCGAACAAAAGAAGGATATAGACCAGTTGGAGAGGGTTGAGAGGAGGACCATGAAGATGATCAGAGGGCTATAGCACCTTTTCTGTGAATACAGGCTGAGAAAGTGTCATTGTTTGGGCCAAGTTGGCTAATGGCCATTCCAGTAAAAGGAAGAAGAGAGATAAAGAGATTTATGAGTATAGGAAAAAACTAAACTACTTTATGAAATATTAATAATAAAATAAAAAAGGAGATAAAATATATAAAATATCTATACAAAACCATACCAACTTCCCAGGAAGAAGTCACTAGCAGGCATGGAGAAAGTTACAGACTGGACTCAGTGGCAAACGGGTACTAGATTCTGGAATCAATGAGAACCAAAGGTAGACAAACTGATAGGCTCTTCCTCAGGCATCAGCTACCAAAGAAAAAGAACCCCCAAAGAAGAGCCAACCTGTCCCCTTGGATCCCTCAGCTTTTATATTGAGCATGGCAGATGGGATGGGATAGCCTATTGGTCAGTTTTGAACCACCTGACCCATCCACTCCTCCCCACAGGTGCAACCCCTCCATGGTGCAAATAACCAAGACAGCTGACCCTGGATGCCACAGCAACAAGGATAAGCAAGAGCCTCTCTCACTGAATAGAAAATTGGCTTTGCTCCATCCCAAACCAGGATAGAGAATTAGGGTTGTTCAGCCTGAAGAAGAGTAGGCTTTGTTTAGAGCTAATAGCACTCTTCCAGTACCTAAAGGGGTCCTACAAGAAAGCTAGAGAGGGGCTTACTTTTCACAAGGGCATGTAGTGATAGTATGAGGCGTAATGACTTTAAACAGAAAGAGAGCAGATTTAGATTAGATATTAGGAAGCAATTTTTTACTGTGAGGGTGATGAGACACTGGAACAGGTTGCCCAGGGAAGTTGTGGATGCCCCATCACTAGAAGTCTTCAAGGCCAGGTTGGATGGAGCTTTGAGCAACCTGCTCTAGTGGGAGGTGTCCCTGCTCATGGCAGGGGAGTGGGAACTAGATGATTTTTGAGGTTTCTTCCAACCCAAACCTTTCTGTGATTCTATGATTTGTGACCATTATCCAGAAAATGGATGGAGTGCAACGTAATCTGTCCATCATTTTCTTTCCAGATAAACTTTGGGCATGACCCTGTGGGGGATATTCATGATACTGGAGTAGCAGAACTACCAGCCTGCCTTGTGGCACTCCTGTTTCACAGGATCAATCTGGGCTCTCATTAGCACAGTTCCCCAGCTTTTCTGCCTCACCCAAATGACACAAAGCAGCCTCACTGAATGCCAGGGCTATGCCCTGTATTTTCTCTTGGTGTGTCATTAGGTCTAGGCAACAAGCCATAGGAAAAAGCAATAAACCTAATTCAGACATGCTCAACACAGTCATAGCACTCCTTTGAAAAATTTATTTAATGTCTTGTAGATATGCTCAAGCAACACTGATGAAAAAATGTTATTCAAAGGCTTTGTCTGGAATAACATTTAGTTCAGTGAAATTCTCAGTCATGTTACACATTTCTCATTTACAAAATCCAAAAACATTTGTGCAGGTGAGTGCATGGTAAGAGGCCTGTGGGTGTGGCCTTCAATCTCTTCAGCGTAGAAATAGCACATCTATTCTGCTATGAAGTTACATCCCAAAAGTTCCATAATGTTCCTGAAGTCAAAGTCCTTCATTTTTCAAACGGGTACCACTGGAGCTCAAAGAAATGAAATAAAAATTTGGAAAAAAATATTAACCTATCAACAGATACCATATTTTTCAGATCATTGGCTAGTTACACTAGTAGATTATCAACTGCAATGTCAGTACCCAAGTACTGAGTTAGTTTTTATATTGTTCCTTGTGTTATGTACTACACAAAACCTTAGGAAAAACTTCCAGAAAAATATAACACTTTCCTGCAGAAGAACTTATTGCAAGAAAATGGTGGGTTTAAGTATTAAAGAGATATGAAGCATTGCTTCTTCATATCCTGCTAAGGAGCAACAGTTGTACTTCATTTTAACTTGACGTGCTTCAGAATTCATATTCATATAGGTACTTAATGATCCAAACATAATGGTCCTATATAGTATAATTACTTATACGAAGGTTCAAATTCACATGTAATCTTTTAAAAAAGATGCTTCAGTGGAAAACTTGCTTTGGTTCTAACAATGAATAAGCTCTTTAACAGTAAAAATACTTTGGAGAAGTTGGAGGCTGTTGACCCTGGAGCTTGAGCACAATTGACGATCAGTGTTATTCCTTCTTGACAGACGCCTTGCTTCTCCCTCCTTCGCAGTATAGCCAGTACAAGGAAAACAGGTAGAGTGCAAGACAAACCATCAAATCATAGTGGTAGAGTGTTGCAGCAAATAAAAGAAAGAAGAAGAAATAAAAGATTTTGAAAGCAATATGTTTTAAACCTGGAGACTCACTAGATAATTTAAGGGCTTCATTCTTCTGGTTAGAAATATCTGCAGATTCGGAAATGTACTGGCTTTCCTGCCGTGAGTCATCAAGCCAGTTTAGCGTTTTCCTCTCAGTTATTAAAGGGTCAGATTGAGAGCCTGTCCCTCCAACTTCTTCGGAAGGCTTACTAATTAAAACCTCTGGCCTTGATGACTTTTCTTGTTTGAACTGTGCTTGATGGAAGCATTGACCTATATTCCTTCCTCTTCCTTCTCGAGAAATCACTATGTCTGAAGTGGAGGATACTTCTTTTTTTTCAGGTTCAGGAGAAAGGTTTTTGTTAATAGGTGTCATTTCATTCTGTAGACTTAAATCATATCCTGACTCAGCATCAACCTTGTCAAAGACTTTGAATTCAAGGTGTCTATACAGATGCTCCATATCTCCTGCCACAGTGGACCCTTCAGAAGATGCCACTGAAGAGCTTTTGTAGTGGTAACTGGGCACAGCATTTGTACCAGAAGGTGGCATTTTTGTTTCAGCTTTAGCACATAAATAGGAAAGTACACCAACATGGCTTTCTTCCCTACAGAGCTCCTCTGCCTCCTCACTGTATAGATGCTTCTGGGTACTCGGGGGACATCTAGATAGTTCTGAATATAAACCCTGCAGCAAATCTTCTTTCTTTCCTGTAGCAGAAGCCTTTACTGCTTCTCCTACAGGTAGAATATTGCCAATGTCTGGTTCTGCTTTGGCACGTTTTTCCTTACTATTGCATACAGACATCGTTTCTCCTCGCAGTGTTTCATGTATGCGTGCATTATAAATATCTAAAACTGATTCCTTTTCAAATTCAGTGTCATATAATACATCCACTGTGTTGAGTTGACAAAGAGCATAATGTGAACCATCATTTCTCCCTTCATGTGTATCAAACGCTGTTTCCTTTTCCTCTGTGGGCCTGTCACTTAGTGCAGTCTCTTGAGGTAGCTTAGCAATTACTGCTTTTTCACTGGCAGACAATTTTTCTGGAGCACTTTCTGATGTTGTTTTAATTATATAAGCTGTACCTGCCGCTGCTTCCTCTGTAGCACCCTGCTCGCAGACAGAAGGCTTTTCACAACTCTCTGCCTCCTGGCAGGTAAACAACTCCTCTGAGGGAGCTGCACTCCCAGGCCCTGCCTTCCCCCTCACCCCGCACCGAACCTCACTACCCCTTTCTTGCCACCTCTGCTCCGCGGGGTTCCCTTCACCTTCCTTTCCTACCAGCCTCCCTTTGTTTGCGTTGTCTGACTTTCCTCTGTCTTTTAACCTCGTGAATTCCCTGTGTTCCCAAGTGCCTTCAGCTCTCCTTTCATCCCCTGGAGAGGATGCCGGGGGCTCTGCTGATGCGGGCCCGAGTGCCTGTTTGTTGTCTTGGGCTGACAGAGCCGTTGTGTTCAATGCCTTGGCGGCCTGTTTGCTGTGTGATTTGAAAGGCTTGGGTGCCTCCTCCTCGCCGATTAGTGCTAGGTCTGCTACTTCGATGACTTTCTTCTCCTTCCCTGCATCAGTGCTATAGTTCTTTCCAGACATTTCGCCAACTCCTTTTTTTTGTGTATATTGGTTTTTTGCGGAATCTATTGAGACATCAGCGTGTGCAAAAGTATCGGCATATAAATCTCCTCTTAAATGTACCTGAACTTTGCTTTCAATCATCTTGATTTTTCCTTCATTTTTGTCAGCGTCTGACAACAATGAATCCAGAGTTTGGTGAGACATTTGCGGCGCCTGGTGCTCCGGAGCTGGATTAGCATTGCCATCCAGCGTCCCTGATATGCATGCAATTAATTGCATGGATTCATCATGCTGTGCAGAAATGGTTTCTGGTCTCGTTTCACAAGCCCCTTTCGAAGTATCAGCAGCATCCTCACTGATGAATAACCTCTCCATCATCTTACTTCCCGAGGCACTATCTGCTTCACCTTTTGAAATATCTGTGTGGGGCTCTCCTTGTCGGCTTGCGACAGTAGCCATAATACCGATAGCCTCATTCTGCTTTGTTCCAGGAAAATATTTTCCTGATAAAAGACTTTCACTGGTACCAGTACGTTCCGAAGACCACTCACCACTGTTTTCCGAGCCAGCAGCAACTTCCTTCCCTGATGGCTCACTATTAAAATCTCTTAGGGAATACTTAACTTTATCCTTTAATTCTCCACCTATCTCTTGTGAAGTGTTTTCAGATGAGGAACTGATAGGCACAGGGTGCCTTAGCAAGTCGCTGCTTCTTTCTGCACAGGTTAGCTTCTTCTCCAATCTTTCAGCTCTACTTGAAAAATTAACTGGTTCTCTTGTATGTAAATTCCTTTCATCTCTGGAAGAGGTACCTCTAGCTCCTGTGAAGTGCTGATTTAGCTGAAACAATAGAATAGAAAAGAATGATCAAAAAGCACTTTGCAAAAATTTACCAAATGAAGGAGGCAGGATTTTGTTATGGGAAGTTTTGTTTTCAGTAACAAAGCTTTTATGGAAACCTATTCCAAACCATTTGTAAAATTTGCATTGTATGTATTTTTTAACATAGGTAATGAGCTTTATGGTGGTGCTGAAAGAAGCAGGAAATAAAATAGCATTCAGAACCTTCTCTTTATTCATGAGTTCAGTAAGCTGCTAGTGCATTTTATACAAATTAAATCTGAAGAGAATATTCCCTTAAAGGAAGGCTAATTCATTCTCTGTACATTTGGTTCTAGGTTTGGAGAGAGGAAGGCATGGGGTGAGGGGGGAGGATCGGTGCTTAAATGAGGACATTGATACAGTACATCAAAGCCTGGTAATGTACACTATTGTCCAGTAAAACAAAGACACGTTTCAGACTGACAAATACTGTAAGGATTATCGGTGCTTCATTTCTCTCAGGGACCATTTTACAGGCTTCAAACCAGACTGTTTTTAGACAATCTGGTAAGACATGAGTTGGAAATGAGATTAGCAAAGTAAAAGGCCAAAAACTAATCATTCTCCCTCCTAGCTCCCAAATATCATATTGTATTATTCAGCTCTGCCTACTTGTCATTGCACTCTCTTCTTACTTTAGCATAGTCACACCGATAGCACTAGCTGATCAATTAGAGGCTAGCTTCTTGGGCACCCCTTTATGCATTTGCATTTGCTGTAGATACCCCCATTACAGTTTCTCTTATTAATATGTTTTCTGCAAAGCCTCTGCAAACTATTAATAGTAAAACGTCACTCAAAGAAAAGTGAGGGAGCTAATGTCTCTGCAAATTCTGTTTTAATGACCCTCTGCCAACCAGTGCTCAAGTGTATTTGAGTTCTTCGGTGATGCCAACTGTCAGGATTTAACAGTGAGATGCCTGTGTTTTTTTCCCCTCCTCATAACTGACATTTGCATGATCTCAATAATTATATGCAAATCTTACGATTTCCCCTTCTTCTCACATAAGGCTCATGTTACTTGTCAACTGCACAGCTGTCTTGTGAGCCAATGCCTGTGCGTTTCAAAGATTTGGTTGTATTTCCATCTATTATAAGCCTTCATTGTTTAATTCATTAAAGAGCGCATAGTGCAAATTAACATCTAAATTATAGCTCCCTCTTCATTTATTGTACGGACAATCCTGGCAATTGATAAACAAATGGTTATATTTGATCCTGCTTTTTTTTAACAGGCTGGACTGGGAATAACAAGGGATTTCAGAGGTCCTCTTTTATATGTTTCACCATAAAAAAAAAAAGGAGACATTGACTTTCAGTCAGTGAAAGGTCCCACAATAGGCAACAATTTTCAACTTTTTTTAAGTAAAAGATGAGAAAAATTTATATTCAAATAAGAGGAATTTATTCTCTCGCTATCTAAGAGTAAAAAAAAAGAACGCTTCTCATCTTCCTCCCCTGTCTGATTCAGCATTCACATTTTCACAGGTGATAGCTATTATAATCTATGATTATGAATCTATGCACCCAAATGATATGAGCTGAGAACAGACACTGAGAATAATAGATTGCTGTACATGTCTCATTTATTGCCAATTTTTCTTTCATACTGAAAAATGCAAGCCAAACCACACACACACATGCACACACACACAAATCCAAAGAGATTGAATGTTCACTGAGTGTGAAATTTATTATAAAAAATTTACTGTCAAATACTGATATAGAAAAATTTGTTAATATAAATATATATTTATTTATTTTGCTTATATAGCATGTTACATAGTTATCCTCTGAAAAACCCCAAAAGCAAACACGACCATAAATAGAAGAATTTTATTAAATGCAAAGCATTTATTTAGGAATATTCCCATCCTAGAGACTAGAGGAGGGAGATTTTTGAAACGCTACCTTTCTAATTCCTTCAGACTGTCACTTAGAGCCTCTGGTAAAGAAGTAAAAGGGAGAAGTCATTAATTTAAGACCAGAAAAAGTTGATGCACTATACTGAAATCAAAGCACCTTCTATTGTTGAATCAGTTAGAGATTCAATGAAAGTACAGACCAAGGCTTTACATTTGTAAATTAGTACATCAGTCAGCTCTGTTAAAAGGGGGCATTTCACTAGCTTTGAAGCGTAAATGGATTCATATCGTTTAATACTGTAGATATAATTGTATAACACTTACCAGCAACTCTAATTCTTTTTCATCATCTTCATGAACATCCCGATTGTATTCTGCATTTTTATCTTTCATATTTTCGTTAGCTGGTTTGGTGTCTTTGTCTTCTGCTTGGGAATAAACAATCTCTGGGATGTTTGTGTCTGAAGAGTTAACAAAAACATACTTGAATAACTTCCATGAGGCTGTTTGTTACACTATTTTTTAATTAATTAACATGTGCAGTAAGGAAGAACTAATTAAACCGTGTGTTTTACCTGAAGTCCTTGAATTATTCCATGTGTCATCGTCAGATGTTGCCAATATTTCTTCTTTGCTGTTAAACAAAAAGAAACTTCCTGTTTTATTCTGCAAAAATTATTGTTCTAATCCCTCTTAGGCTCAGCTATAAAGACCACTAGTTAATTACATACAATTTTTAATGCTGTTTAAAATTCTGAAAACAAGAGCTTTATAAAATGTAGCTTTTTTTCAGTGACCTGATATTAAGTCTTGGTCACAGAAAGAATTGGCCAAGAAAATGAAAACGTGTTGACCTTCAGATTACATTGCAAAGCTGATGGGTTTTCCCAGACCTTTTCTGAGAAAGCAGCACAAAGGTGATTAGATGGGTCAGTGACAGGAGAGCGTAACTTGGGGGTCAGGCAAGGGTCTGGAAGGATATATATGTCAGGAGACAGGACCTCTCTCTTGCTTATATTTTTTCAAATATTTTTATGTATACAGAGATTGCTAGAAAAAGATATCTTTGTTACCTGAAATAAATGAGAAGATTCTCCCTGCATGTATACAGCATAAATCCTGTTGCTAAGCTATGCCTGGCCAGCAGGAATGAATTCTTCCTGCAGCTGGTGCAATTTTTGCTGTTGCTTTGCTGGCTGTGAAAACAAAGGCCAGGTCCAACACAACAAATACCTACAGAGAGGTGCTGAGTGCCTGCAGTCCTCATCAATATCAATGCAAAGTGATAGCAGTTCAAATTGCTTGCTTATAGGGATGTAACCTTCAGTTGAAAAGGCGAAAAAATGTAAAAAGAATGTCACTTATGTAAAATGTAAATTATTGTATCACTCCTAATGAGTTCTCTATGAGAAGCAATTTTTTTTCAGTAGGTCTTAATATATGCATTTTTCAACCAGCCGTCCACTTCTGTTACTGAAAATTACTTTCTAATTTTCAAATATTAATCTTTTCCCTTTCTATTTTCTCCTAGCGTCTTTCATTTGAATTGATATAACATTAACTCTGCCACCTAAATGCTTAATTCAGAAGGAGGATGCTAAATTTATACTATGTTAAAAGAAGCTAGACATCGACTGTCACCAACTTTTTAAAATCAAGCTTTCATAAGAATTGCCAGACTAAAGCAAATAGAAGATTCTGAGAGTCTAGCATCTGATCTCTGATGCTGGCCACCATCAGATACTTCAGGGGACAATAAAAAAATTTGCAGGAAAATACTTGGAGTAATTTGCACTGCCCTATTAAATTTCTTCTTGGCCTTTTGTTGTTAGAAGCTGTCCTTGAAGTACAAGATTTAATGCTCTTTCAACAGCTTTTTCAACATTAATTGCAATAATGCTGAATATTCTTGCTATCCATATGAACATCATGTCACTCTTGAACTCTGGTACATATAAAGCCTCTGCACATTTTTCACTCTCCTACTCACTCACACCAAGTTGTGCTTTCGCCTGCCAGCAGTTACTATAATCTGCATTTCATCCTGAAAAGGCTGGCAGAGACAGGCCCTTATTTTCAGTAGATCTGTGGGGGTTTTAAGGTAAATCATTATTGCTCATTATTTATACATCATTGTTGTTTGCTTGTTTGGGTTTTTTACTGTTCAAATGCTTGTCTTAGCATTACACCTAGTTCCCAATTTTTTTCAGCCCTTTTGCATTTTTTTCACGTACCTGCTTCCATAAGACTAGACACCATGTAGATTGGTGCTTAGCCATCAGACAGGTACATTAAAGCATTTAGGTGTTAGTTGGGTGTCTGCAAAAGCCCTGAATTAGGAGCCACGACATATATAACGCATGAGCTGACTTAGTCACCCCAAAATAATGATCTCAAAACCACATGGTCACAGCAGGGAACCTTCTAATGCTATCCAGTGGGGAAAAAAAAAAAAAAAATGTGTCTCAAGGTTTTTCCTTGATGCAGCTGGCTACCTTCAGCATTCAGCCATGTAGATGCATGTCTCAGGTAGTAAGGATGGCATCCTTTGCTGCTAGAAGGTGCCCTCATTTACTTCTTAAAGAAATGGATTTAGACACTTTTTTTTTCCTAAGAAGCACACCCAGAAGAAGGAGAGATGTTCATGCCCATAGACATAATAGTCTACTGGCAGCTACAGCTCCCATCCAAGATGCAGTGGCACTTTCAGCTTCTCGCACGCCCTGATGTGATTAAAAACCCCACCGCGCACACATTTCCAAAGTACACAAATTTCCAGGATGCAGACCATCTGTGGAGAAATTGGAGGGCAGATTTCCCTGCTCCTCTTGAAGTTGGTTGTACAAGTAGGTTCCTTACTCTTTAGCTTACTCTTCATTCCTTTAAGAACACAGAAACTGGATTCTGACTCCAGTGTTCCCTATCCAGTGATTATTTTTTGTTTTGATTAACGACTTTTCAGTGTAAAATATAGACACAGTCTTTAAGTAAAATGCTAAAGGAATACCTATTTTCTGAACCTTTAAATGAACAAGTAAAAGGCTGCTTCAAGCTGGATGCTTACGGGCCTGTGCCAGGGTGGGATTTACCTTATTTAGCCTTAGTTTTCTAAGGACCTATGCTCAGGCAGTCATATACATCATCCTTATCATCACTTAGTGATGATATTAACACTTCCAGAAGGGGATTCATTCCCTCTGTCATGGACATCACAAGTGAGGTGAAGTGACACACCTTTCAAAGGAGCTTCTCTGCCTCTGGAAGAGACTAACCATAAAGGGAACTTACAGTGCCTACATCAGACTGGAACCATAAGTTTGAGATAACTGAAATTAGCTGAGTGAATCTCACCTTGTAAGTCTAAATTTAAACTGGAATGTGGCTGGGACTGCAACACACAGTGAACGACCTGAGCCCCTCACTTTTAGCTGGAGCCCTGGTCCACAAGTTTCTTTTCACAGCTGCAACACAGGTAATAAGTAGAGATAATACAACCTCATAGCCAAGATCTAAACAGCAGGGCTGGTAACATAACTTCTTGCATGTTGCATTGAATTTTATAAAGATTGCTTTATAAAGATTTTTATAAAGATAGACCATTATTTGTGCACACCTGTTCTGCAAATACCTGAGTACAAGCAAAGTCAGAGCAATAGCTATTTTCCTTATTTTAACTCTACATCAGAAATATCTGCCCTTACATAATTATTCTAGTGGGAAATCTAAAATTAACCTAAATTGAGGATATTGATACTGCAGTCATTTAACAGCACTACTTCAATCTAAGAAGTCGTATGAAGATGCTGACATTACAGGTGCATACAACTACAGAACATTCTCAAAAATATATGTACACCCTAAACAATTAAATACTTCCCAAAAGCCAATAAAAATTAACCCCTTCACCAAACAGTAACAATTGGAAGGTGTTTGTCTAGATAGTAATTTTTTTTTGAATTACTGTTTTTCCTCTATATTTCTCCAAAAAGTTCCTAGCTCACTATCAGAATTACATGAGTAGATTTTTTAATTATAATAATAATTAAGCTTTTGTTTTCTTAATTAATTATTGCCCTGTGTTGTGGAGGGTTGTCTAAATGTGCCCACATTGTGTAGTGAGAAACACAAAATTTGTGTTTTGTTTAAAAACATGTAGGTTTATTTTTAAGTGATCCAGGAATTCTGACAACAATGCAAGCTAGAAAAATCCATCATATCAGCTGATGCAGTTCCCTTCAACGTAAATACCTGTACATCTGCAGAAGCACAGTTGCTGTTTCTCTTTCAGCTGAACAGGGCAGATCTTCATAAAGTACATTAGGAATTTAAGAATTTCTACCAGCTTCAAAAAAACCCTTATGCTCATATGATTCATTCTTGATGGAACTATCATTCACTTGGATAAAAAGAAAGAAGGAATGAGAACACTGCAATTTTGTATTTGCAAAGAACAAATGGAAAGTTCAGGGATTAGTTAGTAGGACTGAGAAGACTGAAAGGTTCATGGACATTACGTGAAGGAGTTCAGAAGTCGCGAAGTTATGTGGAATTAGCATTCCAAACAGAGAAAAAATATTAAACTTGAACCCTAAAGATGTGAGGAGTAGATAGACAACGTATAAGTGATGAGAAAAAAAAAAAAAAAGCCAATAAAGTGTATTACTTTGACTTCAGAAAAGGCTGTGATAAAGGAAGACATGTCAAAGGTTTGGAATTAGTCTTTTTAGTTAAATAGCAAATTTTTTTAGAAGTCAGGTTTGATCAAATTTCAAAAGCTCTATCTATAAACCCACATCAAAAGACATTTCCTAAACTTTTCTACAACAATGCTACTTACGGGGTATAGAGTTCTTACAGTACACAACCGATAGGAACAGAGATTCAGAAAATTATATTGTTTCATCCAGTCTGAGAGCAGAAGTTAGTGTTTAAATATGCTCCAATTAGTAGGAGCAGATGGTCTCCAACCCAAAATGGAGTTGGAGAGACCCAATAGAGGAAATCACACATTGGTTTAAAATCCTTGCTGTTCAAATCTATCAAACTGGTCCTGGTGCTACTGTAACAGTATCAGAAGAGTAGGAAAATCATAAACTATATGAAAAAGAAGAGAAGTAGTGTCAAGGCAACTACAGGCCTGGGTGTCTTCAAGAAGTTTTCACAATAGATTTCTTAATGAGAGAACTTAATGAGAGAACTTAAATGAGAGAATAAATACAGATAAATGGAAAATGACATAAAAACGACAGATTCACCTGATTATATTTGTCTTTGATAAGATTACTATATTTCCCTTGTCTAAAAATCAGTTATCTAGTCTATCTGGACTTCATTAAAGCATTTGTTGTGCAGCCACATGGGAAATTTATTAATTAAACTGGAGAAGAGGGAGATGAGTACAAGAGCTGGGCAGTGGGAGAGGGGCTCAGTGCCAAGCGGGGCCCCCCAAGCTGGGCTGCGCAAAGCTGGCAGACGTCAATGGGGAACTGGAGAGGACCGGTTGTGTGCTCAGACTTACTCAGTCATGTTATTACGGACCAAAAAGTCAAAGTTAAATTAAATCTGTGGCAGATAGGAAGTTGGGAGACATCATGAACACAGAGGAGGATTGAAAGAAATGGGTGGCCTGGAGGATCAGAATAATAGATAAGGGATGAAATTCAAAATTATAAAGTACAAAGTTATACATTTAGGGACTAGAAAGAGTTTCTGCTACAAAATGAGAGCTCCGAAATTGAAAGGAAAAGGAGAACAAGAAAAATCATGGAATCATGGAATTTTCAGAGTTGGAAGGGACCTCTGGAGATCATCTAGTCCAACTCCACTGCTAAAGCAGGAACACCTAGAGCACATCACTCAGGACTGCATCCAGGTAGGTCTTGAAGATCTCCAAAGAAGGGGAGGACTGCATCCAGGTGGGTCTTGAAGATCTCCAAAGAAGGGAACTCCACGACCTCCCTGGGCAGCTTGTGCCAGTGCTCTGTCACCCTCACCATGAAGAAGTTTTTCCTCATATTGGAGTGGAACTTCCTATGTTCCTGCTTGAGTCCTTTGCCCCTCATCCTGTTGCTGGAAACCACTGAAAAGAGTCTGGTTCCATCATCCTTCAACCCACCCTTTAGGAACTTGTAAACTTACGATGAGGTCTCCCCTCAGCCTTCTCTTCACAAGGCTAAAGAGCCTCGGTTCTTTGAGCCTTTCCTCATAAGGGAGGTGTTCTTAATCATCTTGGTTGCCCTACGCTGGACTCTCTCCAGTAGTTCCCTGTCCCTCTTGAGCTGGGCAGCCCAGAACTGGATGCAGTATTCCATTTGTGGCCTCACCAGTGCAGAGCAGAGAGGGAGAATGACCTCCCTCAACCTGCTGGCCACACTTCTCCCTCTGCAGCCCAGGATTCCATTGGCCCTCTTGGCAACAAGGGCACATTGCTGCCTTATGGAGAGCCTGACATCCACTAGGACTCCCAAATCCTTTTCCTCAGTAGTACTTCCCAGAATCTGAGTTTGTTTTTGGCAGAAAACAGTTCCAAGCCACCAGTGCGAGATGACTGTGGCAACAAGCCAGAGATTTGAAGTAATGTGTCAGAGAAGGTATTCCCTTCTGTAATGAACGATTTCCAAGAAATATGCATGTCACAGCACCAGGCACTAGTAAGAACTTCTCTGGAACATTTGTATACAAAGCTCAAGAAAGATTAATTTAAACTGGAACAGGTGTAGAAGAGGGCTGCAAGAAGACTGGCAGGATGAAAAATCTATATTAACCAAGGGAAAAAAAACAAATATTTCTATTTTCAGCCTAGCAAAATAAAGTCTGAAAGGAGAAATAATTGCCCTCTGTTAATATCACAAAGGGGTAAATACTGAGAAGGCAGAAAAGATATTAAGGAGAAAGACTCTGCTAATGTATTAATAGAAAGAGTTCAAGAAAATATTTGTTGTGGAAATTTAAAGATCTGTAAGCATTAGGAACTTATACTCTATAATTTTTCAGTGCAAGTACCAGGCACAAGAAACTGAGAAGTTCTCTGGATGG
The DNA here is from genome assembly GCA_004320125.1 of Scolopax mira. Lineage (NCBI taxonomy): Eukaryota > Metazoa > Chordata > Aves > Charadriiformes > Scolopacidae > Scolopax > Scolopax mira. Next base: position 54,731 of record BJBW01002615.1, on the reverse strand, counting down.
AAACATGGATATATTTTTGTGAACAGGATTATGCAACAGATTTCCCAAGGGATAAGACTTCATGGTCCCAGTCTAGCTCCCTTTCAAATGCTTCTCTGCAGCTATATGCTCGGAGAGCTATGCTTTCAGAGTGTACATTTCATGGTGGAACAGCAGGTGATTTGGTCTGCTCTGATATAGGTTTGTGACTGTAATCAGGAGCTACTAATCTCTTCATAATGGGTGAGGTCCTTATAGCTAGTCGTGGTTTAAATTCACACACCAATATTTGGCAAAAATTGTGACTATATGTTTGTATGACGCAGAGCACTGTTCGCATTGTTCTGTGTTATATCCACTTATGGTAGATCTTAATACCTAAATTGCATGATATTTATTTTACAGAATGTAGGAAAAAGCTAAAATTGTTGGAGTGCCGATTATGGAAAGATGAAAATGTACCTGTAAAACTTATGAAATTAAGGCAACATGAATAATTTTATACTATCTTATATTTAAAAGAAAAGATGGCTATATAATTTTTAGTCTGAAATTTATAGAGGTATGGGGACATTAAAGTATTTAAAGAATATGTTTCTCAAATATTTAGTTAAAAGGGAAGAGGGGAAAAAAGTTTTCAATACAATTTTATTTAAAAATCTGTATAGGCGTAGGTTCTCACAGAATCTTTCATGCTTCTGGTTTTTTTTTCTATAAGGTGGATACAGAATCAAAATAATCCTTTTTTAGTTTTCACAGTTGAAGTGAAGTTAAAATGCCATCATGAAAAGAGCTGACAAGACTGAAGTTGCTAACCAAACAGTAAATCTATTTTAATTTCAGGTCAGATTTCTTAATCTAAGCAGCAACCTTCTATACAACTATTGCTTTTGGATCCAGTGCTGAAAATAGCCAGGCTTGCTGAAGAATGATGCCACTGGGATGTAAATAACACATGAGATCGTTGAAAAGAAGTAGTTAAATGTGTCAGCAATGTTTTACTGAGAAGCAGAAGAGCAAAAAGTAAGTTAGCGCAAGTAAGTGTTCGGATTTAAAATGTCACTGGAGCCAAACAGGCATCCTGCACAGACCCGTAACCCCACAGAGCTGGGGAGAGGAAGGGCACATGAGGAGGAAAGGGCCAGTATTATGGTTTAGTTATTTTTGTATCATTAACAGCAGATGTCATGTCAAAAGAAAATAGAAGAGGAAATACCTATGTGTATTTAAATAAAACAAACAAAACCAAAAAGTATTTTTTAAATGTTACAATGGAACATTGGAAGAAGAAAACGTAAAAGATTCGGAGGAGTTGAGTTAAAAGAACATTTATGAAAAACTAAATAAAGAATTTTCCACATGTAATCCTGAACTTCAGTAGCATTGAATGCAATGTCATTCAAAACCCACAAACACACAATAAAAATACATTTCTAAGGAAGAAGGAATTTTGGAAAACAGTAGAAAAGGCCGTGTATGTGTAAAGTTTTAAACAGACCTTTAAAGTTCTATTAAATTGTTTGCAAGACACAGTAGAGTGAGAATTCGACCCTTTTTTTTTTCTACTATAATAACTCTCCCTAAACATGAAAGTTACATTTAAAATATTGCTGTATTTATGCTCAACTTAAAAAAACAGTGGGACAGGAGAGAAAATACTATCAAAACCAGTTCATGGAGAGAGGACAATGCAAAAAAAAAAAGGAAGGCAAAAATTCTGGTGCTATAGAAAAAATGTTAAAAATATAAGCTTGATTCTGGTGCCATTATCATAGTGAGATTACCACTGAAGATACACTCTACCCACCTAGATCCAAATCATGTTCTGGCCTCTCTGTCTTTGTACAAAAAGGGTTCAGGAGCTGGCAAAGATCCTAGTGTGGATCTCCAAAGTACAGACTTTGATTTCTCTTGTGAAAGGTTGTCCATAGTTAATTCTGTTCTATCTCCCTCATGGAATACATGAAGTAAATACTCAACAAAACCTCACTCCTTGCTTCCATAAGTCTCAGTCCAAAACTCACTATAGGGACAAGTCCCCTTCTGATTTAAATTGATGGCCGTGTTATCAGCTGCTGAAGTTATAGTCTTATAATACAGCCACTCCATGATTTCTTGTCATACATGGTTCCAGCACCCTATAAATATTAGTCTCAAGCCCTGGTGCTGACAGAGAATTCAGAACTTAGCTCAAGAACAGAAGTACAACCTTGGATTGAAGCCACCTATGTGCTCCTGAGGCTTTGCTTCACCATGCCTCAGTACAAGCCAGGGCTCTCAGATGGCATGAAGATGACAGGGAGGCTGAGGATAAGCTGCCTGTGTACCAGCATAAGAGGACATATACCTTATTTCTCCTCTGGAGAATTTCTAATGCAGGAGACTGTGCCTGCTGGAGGTGTGTCAAACAACCTCCTCACCAAGCAACACTTGACCTGTTATTTCTGGGTGCTTGAAAATTGAGAGGCCACAAAATATCTTCAGCAGTTGCTTGTTGTGGGGCATCTTTATGTGCAACCACCTGTGTTGTAGAGAGAAACCACCAAGTGAGTGTTTAGTTTCCCAGGAACAGACCAGTACCGTGCACAGAGGCTCCAGCGCCCAGAAGCACCCAGCAGTGCTGGCCACACTGGAGTCAGCCAGGCTTGTGGGCAACAGGATCCGACCTCATCCAGAGGTCTACCTGCAAGTTGTACCTACCCAGGCTTTTTGTGTCTGTCAGTTAAAGAACAGAAAGAGCCTTGATAAAGGTAAGGAGTCAAATCATAGTTATTGCAGGAACTGGTGCTTAGTTCCGATTTGTTTACCTGCACATTTTGCCTGAACCAAGGCAGAATATTATTTTTATGAACGGTATGCTCTTATTTGGAATTGACACTAATGAATGCAAGGCCCTTTCCTCCTCTTGTTTGTACCATCAAATTAATTAGCTCTATTGTGACATCAGTATTTTTCTCAAGCAGTTCAAGGCTTGAGCATTTTCCTTTCTTTTTCTAAAGGGCATCTTCAGTGCCCTTTATCTTCCATAAGAATCATGCATCACTTGTATTTTTCACAACTAATGCTGTTTATTACAAAAACTGATTGTGATGTGAAGATTGTTATACTGTGTGGCAAATTGCCCAAACAATTACTGTAAATGCATGAGCCATAAACTGTACTGCCAAGGACACTGGTAGGTTAGCTCCTATAAAAGAAACAATTAGAGTCTGAGGTGAAAATAATAGAGATGAGATGACAGTTATTGAAAAGGCAGAACATCCAGTTTAATGTTGTAAATATAGGTTTGTGGATTACACTGATGGTTTTAAAGTGTTCATGGCTTATTGAATGGAATAGAATATTACATACTTTAGAATGGGACCATAATTATTATTCCTTTTTAATTGTGATGTCTGATGCATTTGTGAGCAGTTGTTGAGAACATGTTCACATTATACTGATTCTAGTTCTAAATTATCATCCTGCTCCAAGGGTTTTGTGCTTTTTTTTTATTTTACTTTTTTAGCATTTTGTTGTTCAGGGTCTGTTCTGAACAAAGTATTTTCTCTTGAGGATCTTAGAGTGCTTAGAGGGTTACAGCAATAATTATTTCAGTTTCAGCCTACACACTTCACTGCTTTAAATCATCATTAGAAGTTTCATCCCTCAGCAACTCCTGCTGAGACAGTCTTAAACTCCTAGAAACCATTAGATAAGAATAGCTTAACTTTATAACAATTTATACATAAAGGTATTGATAAGAATTTGCTAGAAATTAAGGGAATACATTTTATTTTCTTAGGAATCACCTAAATACAGAATAAGGTTTTATAAGATTGCTAAGGAATTTGGATCTTTCAAACCAGATTTGCAGCATATGAAGATTAGGGTGCATTAAAAAAAAAAAAAAAGAAAAAAAGTGTGTGCCCTACAAGAAGACTTGTTGTGATAGACTGTGGTACATATAAAGAAAATACAAGTGACATTGCTGCATGAGAAATCAAATAGTCCTCTGCTCTTCTAAGATAGGACATAGGGATAAAACCCAATGAAATAAAATTCAAATGTTAGAATCTAGGGACAGCACAAAACGGCTGGACACAGGACTAGGAACTGTCCAAGAAGTCAGAGGTGCTGGGCATGTAAAATTGGAACTGGGGAGAGTCTGCCCTGTAAGGAGAGGGCAAAGTGAGCAGCAGAGCAAAGACGGCAACCAGCAAAAGGCAGTCAGTGTCAACACTGCAGCATGTGAGAGCTCTGAAGTACTAAATCCATTAGTAGGGGGGGGAAAAAGAACACAGTAAAGTGGCTTTGAAAGAAAGTTGCAGTGAAGCTAAGTACTCAACTGTACCACCTTTCAGGGAAATGTTCTAAGTCGCTTTCAGGCTTTTACACACTGTTAAGAGAAGCTGATATTAATGCTAGGTAGGGGCGTCACAGCTGTGCTGGAAACCGATGGCGCCGGGCTCAAGTTAGGGAGGTGTTGGGGAGCAGAGCTCAGGAGGTGGCTGGGCTGTGGGTCCTGGGCAGCTGGCTGCCTCCTCAGGCTGAAATAACTGCCTCCTATGAAAACTCAAGGCAGAGTCCAGGGAACTAGACCTTTGGTAGAGCAGAAATCAACAGCTGCACAAATTACAGACAGACCAAGATACTTCAGAGTGATGGAAGCATGGCGTGGAGCATCGCTCTCTCTGCTGACAACAAAAGCAGAGAGCAACTGAAGCTCAGTGAGCACCCTCCCTCAGTTTTGGACTCCTAATGCACACCCTGAATTTCTACTTGCCAGATGGCTTTACCTGAAAATATGGCCAATTCCTACCTAAGAGCATTTTGGCTTCAAACTATCCCTCCTTGTGGAGACACCATGCTACGTGTATTATGTGTACCTGAACCACAACATTGCTATTGCCTGCCACATGTGCCAGCATCATTGCCTCCTGGTTTTTGTTTAATTTTTTTCAGAAGGTATTTAAAAAATAAAAGAACAACAGAGAGATAAAAAATTTAATTTAAACAATGCAGAAAACAATAATTTATATTACATTCTTAGATTCCAAACTGGTTGAGATCACATGGAAAAAGATTCAGAAATTAAAGCAAGAACTGCAAAGAAAATCAATAACCATAAATGAATAGCTTTGTGAACATTAAGTAGAAATTACTGAATAATTTTCTAAAATATTGTGCCATTACAAGTGATCCTATTAGAATGAAGCTGTACATAATATCAGAGCCCTTATTACAAATCTAGGCAAGACTGATTTTTTTTATATGACCTTCACCTACCGGCAGTGTGGGAAGGCTCGATCTAGTTCTTAGTAAATGGGTGTCACCAAACAAACAGGACTGACACTAATTAGCTCCCTTGTTGATACTGAGGAGGCAGAGGATAGAGGCACGGAGATGGAGTGATCTACTCGTCCTTAGAGCGGTAGGTGAGATGTTTGCATGGCAATGGAGATTTGCACTGCACCTACTATTTTGAAATACATTGTGAATAGAAGACTGTACTATCAGTAGAACCAGTGTAGCAACCTTCACAAGCATTGTGCACCAAAACAGAGCCACAAAGAACATCTAATTAAATATTTGGAATCTGAGGAAGAGACTATTAATTTGTGGTGTTTCCCCACCTTAAGGAAATACCCTTTAATTTTGGTCATTTCACCTAGGAAAAGGAGCTGACACAGGAAGAGCAGGAAAGGAGGTCCTGAGAAAGGACAGTAACAGACTGACAGCAGCTCCTAAACAAGGAGAAAGTGGAAAAGAAGTTTGGAAAGCAAAGTGGAAAAAGATGCTCGGAATAAGCGGTATATAGTATGATGATTAATAGTGTCGAGGGGGACAACTGATCAAGAGAGCAGCTTTAAGGGAATTTGAGTGTTTTTTCTGAAAAGATAATTCCCAGTAGGGTTCACACAATGTTTGCAATAAACCTATTTTTATTAAGATTATTGGATTGGTGCTATCCAGGGGATTATATTTTCCAATTACTAATATTTTCATTTTTCAGTCTTAGTTTATGATTGAAGCAGGGACATAGGTGGCACAGAACAAAATGCATTGGCCTGGTTTGGGATGAGAATAATCATAGCCTCAAAGCAAACAGAATCCCAAGAAATTAGTCTTTATTTTCTAGCTCATTAAAAAAGACCTTGAGTTTTAATGGCAAAACATTATTACAATATTATTATTTTTTTAAATATAGATATATATCTGTCCATTTGAAGATTTTAGACTGAACCGGGAGCCCAAGACCAATTTGGTGCCAGGCTGAAACCTTTAATATAGTTCTGTCTATCCCCAATTCTCATGACTCTAGGTACGAAGACTGCAGAAAACCCCACACATAGTAAGTGAGCTATATCTCAAATTTAGCTATGGAAACTATGAACAGGGAGATTGCAACTTTTATCAGACACTTTTATAGCTCTGTCATGATTGTTGTTTCTTATTATGATATGCATGTAACAATGTTGAAAAGAAACCAGTTCAGAAGTCTTTTTGCACAGAAGTTTTGTATGTAGATTGGTCAAAAAATTGCATAAATCCCTTGACAGAATAGGCCAACTATTTGAGAGACAAGGCACTTCTTTAGGAAAGATTTCCCTGTACAAGGTCAGAAGAGCTATTGACAGCTCCATTGTGAATTAATAATGCAGCACCTTACTATTGGGATTCCTATCTCCAGGGCCAGTATAACGAAAAAGAGGAAAAGATGATTTAGGAGTAAAGTTTTCTAATGGCTAAGCTTGGCCTATGGTCAGAGGATTCATGGATTTGACAGACTTGGAAGAGACCTCTAGAGATCATCTAGTCCAACTACCTTGCTAAAGCAGGAACGCCTAGAGCACATCACTCAGGACTGCATCCAGGTGGGTCTTGAAGATCTCCAGAGAAGAGGACTCCACGACCTCCCTGGGCAGCTTGTGCCAGTGCTCTGTCACCCTCACCATAAAGAAATTTTTCCTCATATTTGAGTGGAACTTCCTGTGTTGCTGCTTGAGTCTGTTGCCCCTCATCCTGTTGCTGGAAACCACTGAAAAGAGTCTGGTTCCATCATCCTTCAACCCACCCTTTAGGAACTTGTAAACTTACGATGAGGTCTCCCCTCAGCCTTCTCTTCACAAGGCTAAAGAGCCTCGGTTCTTTGAGCCTTTCCTCATAAGGGAGGTGTTCTTAATCATCTTGGTTGCCCTACGCTGGACTCTCTCCAGTAGTTCCCTGTCCCTCTTGAGCTGGGCAGCCCAGAACTGGATGCAGTATTCCATTTGTGGCCTCACCAGTGCAGAGCAGAGAGGGAGAATGACCTCCCTCAACCTGCTGGCCACACTTCTCCCTCTGCAGCCCAGGATTCCATTGGCCCTCTTGGCAACAAGGGCACATTGCTGCCTTATGGAGAGCCTGACATCCACCAGGACTCCCAGATCCTTTTCCTCAGTAGTACTTCTCAGAAGATCTACTCCTAACCTATATTGGTGGCTGGGATTCTTCCTTCCCAGGTGCAGGACCTTACATTTTCTCTTGTTGAAACTCATTAGGTTCTTCTCTGCCCAGCTCTCCAACCTGTTCAAGTCCTGCTGAATGGTGGCACAGCCTTCTGGAGTATCAGCCAGCCCTCCCAGTTTGGTATTATCAGTGAACTTGCTTATCCATGTCATTGATGAATATGTTGAACAGGACTGGGCTGAGTATTGACCCCTGTGGGACACTGCTGGTTACAGGCCTCCAATTTGACTCTGTTCCATTTATGACAACCCTCTGAGTTCTGTCACACAACCAGGACTCAATCTACCTCACTGCCCCCTCATCTAGCTCACACTTCCTTAATTTTCTAATGAGGATGTTATGGGAGAGTGTCAAAAGCCTTGCTGAAGTTAAGGTAGATGACAACTGTTGCTCTCCCCTCATCCACTCATCTAGTTATAACATCATAGAAGACTATCAGATTGGTCGAATATGATTTACCCTTACTAAATCCATGCTGACCACTTCCAATAACTTCTTTATCTTTAATGTGTTTGGAGATGACATCCAGATCAAATCATTCCATCATGTCTCCCAGGGACAGAGGAGTCACTTCTTAGGTTGCTACTTTGTCTGTAAACCCTGTATGTCAAAATGGTGTTGTAGAAAGGAGTTGGGAGTAGAACCCTTTTGTTATTCTCTTGCTCCTTTCTCCCACTATTTTGAAAGATGGAGGGAGACTAAACCAAGTACCATCTGCAGGTCTTGCACTTCTCCCAAGTTGTTTCTAGTTCAGATACATCTGGCAGGACAAAGACCTTAGTCTGTGTGGCATCTGGTCTTTCCCTGGATCTCACATGGAAGAAAACAGAGAAGGAGCACTCCACTACTGGCAAGTCAGAAGAGTAATTTCCTAGGGGCTGACTGCTGAGGCATGTGTGCAAGAGGATGACAGACGCCTTAGAGAGACCATAGATAGATAGATGGCAGTCAGGTGAGATTAAGACATAGATATCACCCCTGGGGAAGAAAACAGAATGGGTGACCACAAAAAAGTCTTAGCTAGTAGTTCTTGAGATGATCCAAAATTTATGATCCAAATCTTGGAAAGCAATTGTAAATTCAATAAGTATCTCAAGAGAATGAAATTCCCAGATATTATCACAACAAGAAGAGACTTTCATATCTTTATTTTTCCACATGCTATCTTACTACTACACAGCAAGAAAGCAGTTGTGTGATACATATCAATATTTCTATCTAGACCTGGAATGTAACATGAGAGGTACTGGTTCAGCTTTACTAGGGTAGCTGGGGAGAGAGAAAAACTGACAAACTCCACAACCCTCTAGCACAAGAGGAAGTGATCCGGGTTTGAACATCTTATGTTTATTGTCCATTAGCCATAAACATTATTGCAGGGACAGTAATTATGCACCAAAGCAAAAGTTAAATACAAATTCACTTAAGTGAATTCACATAAGCTCAAGGTAAGAAAAAACCCGCCAGCTTTAGCTACTTCACATTCATCTGTGTAGCTCAGTGCTCTTCGGTGCTCTTTAGGACTGCTATTAGTAACCAGCAGAAATAAATCTTTGGATTTAATGTCAGAGTATCAGCTGGTTCCAAAGATCAGGAGGAGAGTGGAAAGACAGTCAGAAAACCAAGCCCCCCATTATGCTTTGGCATATCAACTAATACTTTCTTGTGTGTCACTGAAAGCCTAGGGATCAAATAGCCACAGCTAACATGCTCCCAAAGTGTTTAAAAGGTCTTACCTCTTCCTCCACCCTGCCATGGACTGCATTTTTCTTGCAAAATATTTGTTGGGACCGTTTTTTCAACCTTTCATAACTCACAAGGTAATCCATATTTTATCTTAAAAATATGATGTCTGATTGGTTCTCTGGATTTACACTGAAGCTGAATCAATTCCTACAATTTCAGACCTGCAGTGCTGTCACTGGGTCATGGCTTAAAGTTCATAATCAGAATAAACATCTCAAATGACACTGGTAGTGAATGCATTGATTAAATATGACTCCAGTCCTCTCAGTTAATGTTTCACTGACTTTAAACACATTTTCAAGACTAACATTTAGCCAAATCAAGGTAAATGTAATGGAACGTATTTTTTTTTTAGCTGAACATTTTTGAACTATGATATGTGAACAGTGGGCAGGAGACGGAGTATTGAAATGGTTATTACCAGCCTGGTTCAATTACCAGCCTGGTTCAAAACAGATCTCTCACTTAACAAAAGAGTCATCAAACAATGGAATACAGGAGTTCATTTAGCAACGTATTTCTATTTTTCGGAAGGTCCTTAATCAGTGATCTGAAAGAGCATAGAAATAAGCTCCGGTCCTCCAAATATTAACATTCAAGGATAGTTTTACATATGCGGAGTTCTACAAAGTTCAGTGAGACTCCTGATGTTCATTAAATTATTTATAGGGCCTATTGCAAGATCAAGCCAGTAGCTGCATTAAAGACCTCTAAGAGTCAGTTGTAATAGTGTTACAGTATTGGCATATTTAAATAAGCTGATGAAATTGTAGCAACTGCAAAAAAAAAGTGTAAAGCCAAGCAACACATGTATAATTGCAAGTACTTACTTATACAGTTGAGAAATAATACTCAGATTACAAAGCATTGTTTTTATATGGTTTTATGTGAACAAGTGAAAAAGCTTTATAACAACCAATGTTTTCTATACATTAGAGTACAGATTCCTGTTCTGTAAACTTGTTGAGAGCAGTTTCTAAGGCAGATTATGGAAGTGAATGAGAAACCACTGATACTATGCCAAGACCACCAGGAAAGCAATGTGGTATTTTCACATGTGTTTACTTAAAAGTTTAGAAGCTTCTTTTAATATCTCCAATGCAGTAAATGGATGGAACATGGGTAGCATGGTTCACAATCATCAAAAGCAAAAATGAGACATTTTTTCAGTCTTCAGGTACTCGCAAATTAGGAGACCACTAGTATGGTTAGCAGGTATCTGTTTGCTCTGTGCATGCCATTCTTATCTATAACTTGCACTTGTTTCTTCAGCATTTCTGTGATAGCATTCAAATCCTTATGCCATTAACTTAGATATCTATCTTTAGGGTCTTTCATCATTATATAGTACGTATGACCCAATTCTGAAATATTATGATTAGACAGATCAAAAATGACCATTGAGCATTGCTTCTGACCAAGTAGAATTGTTCCCTGTAGAACATTTTCAAGTGGTTTATCTTAGCTTATTTTAAATTACTTTGGAGAGTCAGGCCACAGCAATTTCCTTAGAAGATAACTCTAGAGTCACTGCTAAGAAGTATTCCTAATACTCAGCCTCGATTCTACAGCTTGCTTTTACCTCACTTGACTAAATAATGTATTTTAGATTACCTTAAATAATTATCCTGTGTCCCTAATAATCATGGTCTGCAAATACCTGGAGAAAAGTCTTATTTTGGTGCCAGTGCTACCTACTTCCACAACTGGCAGAGACTAGCAATGACCAAGAGACAAGAGAAGGGCTGGGGAATACTGGGTCAGGTTGAACAGCAGAGGAGTGCTGCTTTTTAGCTGGCTCCCTGTGAATGGATAGCTTCTCCAGCAGCTGCTCTCCTGGTAAAAACAGTGACTGCAGTCACTTCCTAATAATAGTAATAAACTTTAGTCAAATCCCATATCTGTATGCTGATCAAGGTGTAACTTGTGACTCAGGATTCCAGAAACAACCTTGAGATTAAATAGCAGTACACAAAGAAGACATGTTTTAACACTCTTTCTGCTCTCCTTATCCCTTTCTGATTATAGCATGCAATAATCAAAAGAACAGGGATTAAAAGGCAACATAATTTAAATGCCATATTTTAAATGGACCAGTTGGGAATAATACAGTTATTCCTCATAGCAAAGTATATGTGAAGCTGTTTCCAAAATCTTCCTCAGAAGTCTTTGATTTTTTTAATCACATTATGGGTTTGCGGAAAAGGCCTGGAGGAGCTGACGCAGAACTGCATTTCTCAAGGCAACCTAGGCACTGGTCTGCTGTTTGCCTGGGGAGGACTGACTGCACAGTGCAGTCCCCACAGACTGGATCTTCAGCAACTTACTTCCTTTGCCTTCCATCAAAAAGGGGACGAGACAGCAGCTGAAGATGGGAGAGTGCTCTTGCACAGAAGACATTTTCTGACTGGCAATTGCTTTAAGACCATTCAGTATTTATGCTGCTGAAGTTGGTATTAGTGGCCCACAGACTTAGGGGCTTTAATCTCTTCCTTCTCACTGTACATTGTATGTAGAGCAACTCTTGTATGAGACTTCACCTTATCTTGCATTCTATTTTAAAGTGGCATCACAGAGGGAAGTGAACTGATGCACTACCATTCAAAGAAGAATAAAGTCTGGCAATTAAAGCATAGGACCAACATAAGTTCACTCAGAGGGGTAAGAGGGGAATAACTTTAACAGTTAAGGTAAAAATACTAGCCTCCCCCTTCCTTGTCAAAGGACAGGAGTCCAAACCATTTTACCCTTTTGTAAAACAATTCTCATGCTTATCAGCCATTTTCCTTGTGCTCTTGCTCCTTCTGCTCTCTTGACAGATGGCAAACCAGGACCAAGCACAGAAATGGGGCACAGTCTCACCAGTGACTGGGGAAAATGGCTTGCAGGTCGTTATCACTGTGCCACGCAACATGATCTACAGGGGTTTGCCTCATGCAACACACAACCAGTCCCTGTCTGATCAGATCAATGCAGGAGCCTGGGGTCCACAACAAAATTATGTGGTCCAAACCTGAGGACCAGGAAAAATGTGTGTTCATAATCATTATCCATGTCCCCAAAGTACAGGAGTCAAATAAAAAGAGAAAAGTGTGGAGCTGATACAATTCATTTACATATTTCTGAATGTTTAGGTATATTTATATATATGATAGAAATCAAGACTGTTTACTGACAAAAGCTCTCTCTTTTCCAGTGACAGCCTTACAATTTTAGGAGTCAACTTGTTTCCCCAAAGTACATTTATGAATATGTATAAGTTAAATGCATACTATCAGATCAACTAAAATATAAATTAATTAATTCAAATGTTACTTTTTTTTCAAACTATATTTTGTGCCTGTGAATGCTCTCAAGGATTTTGAAAAACACAAAAAAATTTAAAATTTATGTTGGAAAGAATTTTAGTTTGAAAAAATACAATTAGAAGCAAATACATTTGAAACTTTAAGACAAGACTATCTGTTCATGCCTAGAAGCAAAAAAATTAACCATGGAATGAATAGGTAGGATGTTAAGTCATGTGGTTCTGAATATCCACATCAAGACAAATTTCATCATTAATTATTCCATGCAGGTTTGCTTTTTGTTATCATTTTCTTCAGGTGCAACTTTTGAGGGTTAAGTCCATTTTTTTTGGTTCTTAATAATGGTTTCAGAAGCCACCCCATTGCCCTCATTCACACAACTTTGTCCTGGCTTATATTCTTAAGGGCAACATGATACAGTCATATTGTATTTCCTCAGTAACTTCCTCTGAAAGTGCATATTATTGCTTTCACTTAACTAACACAAGTATGCCCTAGAGTGGATCAGGCTCTCTGCTTAAAAAACATAATTCTTTAACAGTCCTATTTTTTAACTCAAGATGTAAATTGCACATTTTAAGAGCAAGTATAAATAACTCAGCCAAGATTTAAAAAAAAAAAAAAGTTATTACAGGTTTCTAAATTTGAAATAGAGGCCTAAATAAGTGTCCTGGTAAAATACCCTTCTATTCAGATTGCTATAAAGAAATATTTAATTGAAGATGTCCAGCTCATGGGCATGGATAATAATATTCCTTGCCTACTTATTTATTGTGTGAACCATAAGTAAAATTGTTACTTCTGTATATATCTGTTCGCATTGTTGTAGTTCCTAAAACAAGCTAGTTATGGTCCAGAACCCCCACTTTGCTAAATGTTCTGTAAACATCCAGCACAGCATGTATAAACGCTGCAGAATTTATCATCTGAACATAAAACAAGAGGCGAGGGAGAGACAGGGAGGTGGAGGAGAGCAGGGAAACAGGCAACGCTGTTCAACGTGATACAGAGGAGTCACAGCACATCAGCAGCTGCCTCACTTTGCCAATTTTGGGGGGTTTGTTTTTCTTGTGCTTTTTTCTAGACATCAAAGCAAAGGAGTTTTAATGAGGGTCTGAAGAAGAATAATGAGGTACTTTTGCAGATGTCTGCAGGGTGTTCCTCCTCACTCAAAGGGGCAACGTGTACAAAGACACTTTGAAAAACAAGTGAGCAATGGAGGTTGGCATCTTAGTTCTTTTGAAAGGAAAGGCCCTGATGCTGACCTCATTTTACACTGGTGAAAGCTGTAACTCCTGTGAAGTCAATGAAGTCCCTGTAGCATAAAATTTTTCCTGGATTACAATCTGCCAGAATTGTCTTTCAGAAGCCCTGGCGATCACTGAAACCGTATTCCAAAAATACTTTCAGCTCATTTTTGCATTTACTATAAGGTCTTTTTACATCCTTGTGCCCCTAAAAAGGGTCTTGAAAGTGCATGTTAGTTAACTGTTTGCCAAAAATACGTAACAGATCTTAATGTAAACAAGAATCTGACCGCTTTGGATTTAATGTCACAAATATACATGTGTGTATGTGTATATATGAACTAATAAGCATACATATGTATATATACATACAGATAGGTATGTATACATGTAGACATACCCATATATACATATATACATTCCTCTGTAGCCTGACATGAAGGGACACAACTTTACATTCTGACTTGAGACATGGTAATTTTATATTAAGGAGTAGGTCTGATACCTCCTTTCCCATTTTTTAAAATACCTCTCTGTCTGAGTTACATATAATACATTTAGCATATACATGTAAAAGAGGATGCCCCCAAAGAAATGCTTTTACAGATTATGCTAGCAGTAGGTATGTCACAGGAGACTTCAGGGAATTAAACTGTTAGGAGTCATTTGACCTCATGCCCAATTGTATCTAAATTTGCAGATTATTTCTTAAAGCACCTGGAAGCCCAGGGTTCACTAAATTAAGATTCAGCTCTCCGTGTCCATCATCTGCTCCTTGTGGGCTACCTGGACTCAGCATGAAGTCACACGACCTGCATATGCCTGTGGTATTTGATATCATGGTCCTTCTGCAGAGGATCTCAGGCTACCTTATTTACCCAGAATGGGTCATGTGACACTTCTTGAAGGACAGATGCAACATACAGAACCAGGCACAAATGTCAGGGTCTGATCACACGACAGGTAAAGACATCATTTCCTCTGCTCTGACGTGCTGGGATGTTTCTCCATGGAAGCATCATCACGGTGGCCACAGAGCTGGCCCAAAGGATGCTTATTAGGAAAGCCTCATAGACTGGCTATGAATTCTGCCTTGGATTAGTCCCAGGGTTGCTCTTATACCATGGTATTGATGAAGGCACTAAGCTGTAGTGCCTCACAGGGCTGACATGCAATTAGGGATGGTAGAGGTTCTCAGCACAGCAAGTCTGGGTTTTGGGAAGGGAGGTTCTGCTCAGGGAGAATACCTGGCTGTCACCCTTCTCCTGAAGCTCCCACTGTTGCGGTTTTGATCCTCCTTCCTCAACATTTAGTCCAGTGGAAGAGCATCAAGGAAATCAAACAGCACTTCATTACTTGGAAAGAATGTAGGAACTAAAAACTCCACATGAACTCAGTTATGTGATCTAAGTAGTGCTAAGGATGACAGAGGAGAAATATAGATTTGGTTCTGCACAACTCCAATTGATTAATTTGATGAACAAAAAATTGAAAATTAGGTTTTCACAGGCAACATTGTTTTGATTACAGAACAGAGTTAAAAACAGAGTAGGAAGCCAAAAGTTACTATTCCTGAGTGTCTCTCTTTATGTGGGGTTCAATTATAAGTTAACCACTGCCACTTTATAAGTAACATAGTATTTTCCTACATTTAATTAGAATAATATACATGAGATAAATTCTGTATATCTTTTTTCTTTAATATATTACCTATTCTGTCTTATAAATCGTTATTGAGTTCACCATTTATGAAACAGAAACATCAACCAGTGGCAGAAAATTACTACGCTATTATTACCCTAATGTACAACTTGTATAGTATAGTCTTTGTATTGTATAGTCCGACCACTTGCAGAAAAGTTTTTAACATGTATTCTAATTGCAATAGGATCCTTCCCTGAGTTATCAGCTTCCTGAACCAGCAGTGCCATTTCTGTTCTAATAACTGCACGTAGAGAATGAAATATGAAATAAATCATATGAAATTCCAGGATCTGTTTTGCTTTTAAATTACCAAGGAAGTGAAGGTAAAGTGTTTTAACTGTACAGCTACCTCAGTCTGGAGCAAAGCGCTCGCTGATATCAGCTCAATTTATATCTTACAGAAATCAAAATCGGTACACAGCCCATAATTTATAGACCCTCACACTACCTTTCAAATGAGTGGCATGCATGCCATGTATTTAAACTGTCTGCAGTATCAATCTGTCTGCAGAAAACTACTGGCTGACATATACAAGAGCTTTACTGAAAACAAGTCTTGGTCTAATTTACCATTAAAAAAAACCAACAACAAACCAATAGAAGAAAACAACATGGGTAGTCATAGCTCCAGCAAGAAAATTGATTTAGAATTAGCCAGCTATATTGTAAATTACTAAAAGTTAAGGTAAAACTCACCTGCTTTGTGTTGTCTTTAAGCAGCCTTTAAGATGTCTGTCAGCAACTTCTTTATGTGGCTTATTATCCACCTTGGGCACAGTTTCTTTCTTGTGACAAATCAGTGTGTAATTTTTGTCATCATTGTTTGCCCAGAAGGTACCAACCGATGTCTCGTAGCGTATACAGAACTCCACCTTAGCTCCATCTTTCTGGTAAGGAGGCACCAAAGAAATCTTAAAGCAGAACTGATCGGTTTCACTACCACAAGAATTGGGCATGAACTCTGCGAGGATATCATAATAGCTGAGCCAGTTATTCAGTGTCATTCGAACATATACCAGTTTTTCAAAGGATATGTTGAGGACTCGTATAATGCCATTCATACAGGTAATCCCAGGCAGGAACACGATTGACTCCAACAGTACTTTCTGCTCTCTCACTTTTCGCAAAACTTCTTCTTGCGAAGCAGGTAACGTAAACAGTTGAGAGAAAAAATATTCCTCCTGAGGGAAAACTTCATCTTCTGTGTCATCACTTTGTCCTGTATTTGGAACTTCCCAGGAATCGAACTCTTTAACGGACACAAGATCAAACCCAAATGCATCAGCAAATGAAACTTTTCTTGCAATGGTGGTGGGTGCTTCTGCCTCCTCTTCCTCTGAAGAAGCAGAATTCCGCCTTCGGGGAAGTGGAGAGAAACGATGTTTAACATCAGGTTTAACATCTTCGTCCTCTGAAGAGAAATCATTTACAGTGGGGACTTCTAATAAGTTAGCACTGCTAACCTGTCTAGGTCCTTCAAAAGACTCCATCAGGCTCTCTGATATAAACTGAAAGACAACTGTACAACTAGTAGCAGCTGATATTTGAGACACTGTGATTTAAAACAAGGATTAATGTTTCAGTTGACATTGCAAAAGGGAGTCAGGACTATTAATAGATGCTATGGTGTGTGAGCTATGTTGGCCTGTTCTCTGCCTGACAGTATTAGATGTTATAATTTCAATGATACATTTCAAATATTGCATTCCTAATTTTTATGTGGCTCTACATGCTAAAAAGAAAAGTAATATCCAAAACTTAACTTCTTTGCATTGTACAACTGCACAAATGGAACAATTTTTAGATGATCAACTTATGAACAACAATTTCTTATTGCACAACAAATTCACCATATTTCATAAATGACGAGCTATTCACCTCTCATTAGGATGTATATTTCATCAGGTAAATAGTTTCTATATTGTAAACTGTTCCTGCGTATACTTTCAAGGTCATTTTTTCTTACAATGTTTTCAGATATAGAAGTGCAATGTTACATTCTTCCCTGGCTTTATACCATGCTGACCAAGGGGGCCAGATCCTAGGACTATGCCATCTTTCTCTAGCTAAGGATTAGCCATCACAACCTAATTGAACCAGTAATGCTAAAAACATTGAAGTGACTACAGTGGAGATGAACTTTGCACCATTGTAAATATGACTGAATTCACCACTGATTAGATTATGAAATCATCTAGTGCTAGACTGCGTTTAGCATCCTCCAGTCAAATGCAGAGAAAAGCAACTTCAGAATTAACTTGTGCAGCCAACCCTGAGGCACAAACCCTGTGCCACACAGCTGTAAACAGGAGAAGAAACAAATGGCACTGTTTAAAGGGGTTTCAACCTACGTGCAGGGTGTCTTCCTACAATATGAAACAAAACCATGTCTTCTCAATCAACTTAATCAGTTAGCATTTGGCTTTTATGGCATTCCACACGTGTGAAGATGCAGTCTTTACGGAACAAAGATCATGAACTCAAAATGTCGCCCTTTTCCTTCATACTGCTTACCTGACTTCATACAACTGTCTTACCATTCATTGAGTTCAAATCCTTTATTTCTGTCCTGGCTGTAAAGGAACATGGGAGCTGGGAACCAAAGGGTTATTTAGCAGTTTATCCTAAGAATTATCACTAAGCAACAACTTCTCTAATCACTTCTTTTCTAAAGCCTCACCTTCCTTACTGCTTTTGAACACACCAAATTTAAATGTTGAATCAAGACAGATGGTTTGCAGGTGTTCTTAAACACTGTTTAAGTCACAGTGGAAACAACAAGTAGAATTGAAGAAGATCGTGTATAAAAATAAGCCAGACATGTCTGTAGCTTCTCTATTGAACAGCATAGTAAACATTACAGGGCAAAACATCACAGATTTAGCAGGCCTAAGACTTAATTACATACACAGCAGAGAAACAAAAGTGATAGCCAAATAGACCTTTAATTAAAAAATACTTGCACCTGCCTATGTTTTTGGCATATCTATTATTAGCACTGGCCAGCTGATCTTTCTTGGCCTTAACTGGAAGGAGAGGGAATATACATTTCTCTGTCAACTGAAAAACAATTATGTCTTAAGCACGGACTAAAGATGAATAGTATAAAATCTGGTTCCACTTGGCTTCTTAACAGTGTATTCCCTTGTGCTCTAGAAATCTGCACTTCTTCAGCTGAGAGTATGAGATGTATTACTTACTTCACTGCTGTTAAATAAATCTATTAGGATAAGGCATAAAAACATTTTCTCCTTGCAGAGAACGTTATTCTAGCTGACTGTTGAATGGTCAAAAGCACTGAGCAAGAGGTAAAAGAAAGATTTTAAAGGTTGTATCCTCTAAAAAAAACAACCCAAACATTGCTGGCATATTGTGAAAGCTGTTTTGAAACAGAAATTCATTTTTAAAGTATGTAGAGCTAAGGAAGAAAACACAACATTTAATTTAAGCAAAATTTTCTCTCTAATTCCACGTGATTGAAACTAAATATCAGTAATAAAGACTGAGTGAGGATGAAAGCTGCCTTCAATTGTTTTCTGCTCTTACAGATTGTATGCACTGACAGATTTTTTTAGGAATCTTTGTCCTGTGACTGCAACTAGTTTACTCTGTGACCCAGAGTAGGAACCAGCTCACTCTTTAAAAATTGTACTGTTTTTACAATGCCAAGCAAAAAAATTGCGGTCTTTGTAAATATTAAAAAAATACCATTAGAATTAATGTAAGGGGATAGCCCACATTCATACAATCACAGGTAATTAACTGACAAAACTCTCTTTGACCTAAATTGATGACAGAGAGCCAAACACTGACTGAGAAAAAGACAATCTTTGCACAGTGAAAATTCAGAATAGATTCTGTTACTGCAACAGAATTTCCAAGTGCTCTGATTTCCCTATTCATCTTTCCAAGAACGTTTCATTTATTGGCAAATCAAAATGATAATAAATTTAACTAGTCTGGCAGATAAAGTGAGCCCCTTCTTTATTCTGGTGTTTTGTGGGAATTCTCAGATTTCTAACCATCCAATGTTTTAGCAGCACTGGAGAAAATGCAGTAACAAAAATGTTGCTTTAATGAAGTGTATGTGGATATTTGAAGAAGAGTCTGCTTCCCCAGGTTGGAAAAAGTCTGTATAGTAAGAGTAGACAGAGTGCTTTTCCTACCTCTGATTCTTCTTTTCAGATAAAACTGGACATTGAGCTAGTGAAGGTGATTACCCTTCTAATATGAAAGCTGTGCAGATATTTCAGGCAGTGACAAGAAAATTCCCACAAAGAGTAAGGATAAAACAGGGAATATGACTTACATTTTTCAGAAGGAACCTTGATTTGGAGAAAGAGAGAGATTTTCACCTTTAAAGATTGGACTCAGAGGAAAACAAAAGTTAATTGCAGAAATAATGTGGAGAAAGGAGGAACAAGCAAGATGGCGAGAAGTATGGGATGAATATTTTCCTTGAGGACATGTCTGAAAAAAAAAAAAACCAACAGAGAAATCAGGAGATCAGGGCCATCAGCCCTTCAAAATGTAGCTCTTTTTGCTCACCCTTTTATCTTTCATTCCCTGTAGAATCTTCCTTTGCTTACTGAAAGGATTGTTCATTTGTTCAAGAACGGAGCCCTCTCCCACACATTTTTTATTCTTGCTTAGGATTTGAGTTCAAGTTTTGTGCTTTTGACTTTAGGGCCTTTATTACATTTAAATTTCTGAACTTTCAGTCTGTCTCCCTTTAACAACCTCAGTTTCCTCAGTTTCTGAAAACTTTAAAATTACAATCCTTAAAATTGAAAACCTTCATAAGATGGTTTTTCCTATTCTTGAATCAATTTGGTAATTTGCAGGTACTCTGTGCAGGTACTCTGTCCAGTCTCTGTGCCTAGTCCTTCTTAAAAATCCTCTCCATTTACAAAGTTGCTTCTAAAATAGCAGAACAAGTGGTTGATTATGTGTTTCTTTGTTGGAGAAATGGGGGAGGGAATACATAGTCCTTGCCACAGTGAGTGGCATCTGTTCTCCAGCCTGCAACTGCAGTGTTCCATAAAAACACAAATCTCAGTAGAAATAACCTAATAATCTATAGTGAATCCAGTGTTTTGAATTGAAACCAAACTTTTGATGTTATTATTGTAGGAACCCCTTTAGGCATGACCTGCTTACAGTTGCAGCAACAGAAATTGAATGATTCGTAATAAATAGTCTAAAGTGCCAGATCACACATTTCAGACTTAATCTCAACAATTTCTGCTATGATCTGGCAACTGTTCAGCTGCAAATAAGAGAGGTTGAGAACAAACTGGGTAAATTAGTTATCAGAAGATTATTAAAAGCCACCGGTAACAGAGAGATTATGGCAACTTTGGGATGTGTCAGGCAGGGAATTTCTGGTAGGTGGTCAAATGCCTTCAAAAGATGTCATTGGTGATATTTCAGATCCAGAAAAAACAATTAGTAGCTCATCATGTCGTCACTAAGATTTTTGAACATCCAAAACTGTTAAAATAATGATTAGTGTAAAAGTCTTCTATTAAATCTCTTAAGCAAACAGGTGGCGATTCTTCCCAGACTGTGGGATAACCATGGGAACTACAACCTTATGATACAAGTTTTGTTTCCTAATCTAAAAACATTGTGGCTACTAACTGAAACATAATCTGGTCGATATGAAAGACTAAGAAAAAGCTTGCAAGTGCCAGGTCAAAATGCTTAGACAGGATGTGAACTTCAAGATCAGAGGGAAAGGGATCAGTTTAGTGTGTGCTCTAGTCCCCCTCTCTCTCTCTTTTTACCAGAATTAGCATCTGAAGGAAGCAGCCAAGGGTTGTTTTCAGAACCCATCAGAGCCTGAACAACAGCATCGACTTCAGCCTCCCAAGGTTGAATCTCTGAGGCTGTTGTTGATGCCTTGAAACACAGGTCTCACTTGGGAATACATATTTTGAACATCAAATGTGTCCCAAAAGAAGACTATACATCTTCTTTCAAAGCTTGTACCATTTTGTTTTGTTTTGCTTTAGAACATATTTGAACACATTTAAATACCTTCCTTGACTACGCACATGATGTGAGCATCTTCTCCTTAACAGTTTCAGACCTCAGGGGACTGAGGACAATGACAAAGTTCAAGTGATAGTTTGTGCTTTTTAAGGGTCCCAGAGCACAGTGCTCACTTGCTCTGAGTGGTACTTGCTCCCTCAAGTGGTTTCCTGGGTTGGCAGGACCAGTCACATGCATACTTAGCATGAAAACTAGTTGCACAATTGGGATCGGAGAGTTAATAGGAAAAACATGGATTTTGGGGGTGTGTGTGCTTTAATTCAATTTCACTAAGAACAGGTACCCTGCAGCTACAAAAATTGATAGCGAGTTTCATTTCACACAGTACTTTCTTTTAGTGTGTAAAACAAATGTTATTGTACTAAATACAACATGTTTGACTAAGTGTAGAACACAGAAACCAACATGTTGGTTTCAATTTGTTCTGCATATCACTGGAGGGTCTAAACCTTTCACAACTCTATCTAGCCACCATCAATTTTTCATTAATCATTATGTTTCAATGGGGAACACTGAAGGGTGTTTTCTCAGATTATAATGAAGTGAGAGGCTAACGTCATGGTCTGTTTATCTTCATACTTAACATAGTGTAATTATTTTGTATTTTTTTTTCATTCAGCTAGGACTTGCACCTTGGCTTTTGTAAACATAGGCAGTTCAGTTTTCATTGTTAAGGATGTTGACTTAACAGGGTATAAAATAGGAATCTGAGTATATGAGAGCAGCACATTCAAAGTCCAGCTTTATTTCTCCTGCTGGTTATATTCAGAGGACCAATTATTCAACCTACTACTTGCAGTAAAATATCAGGACGCTTAAAATAAATGCTAGGTTTTGTGCTGCTATAATGAGTGAAGAATTTTCTGAAATCAATGAAGGAAATCTAGACATCTATACAGTAGGAGGAGAAGAAGGAAAAGTGTTTCACCAGCTTCCACCTCAAATTCCCAGCTCTCACACACATCCCAAAAAGGATCTTTGTGAGACTGTGGATGAAGGAATATTTCTGGAAAAACCACCCCTGTCTTACATAGCATTAATTGCAAAGGCAATTCTTTCTTCCCCTACAAATAAACTGAATTTAGCTGCTATCTACAAATACATTGAAGATAATTTTCCTTTCTACAGGAACAAAGGTCGAGGCTGGAGAAACAGTGTAAGGCACAACCTTTCACTAAATGATTGTTTCATCAAGGTGGGAAGATGTGAGGATGGCAAAGGAAACTACTGGAGTATTCACCCATCAAACTTAAATGACTTTGTTCACGGGGACTTCAGGCAACATCGAAGGTCACGAAAGCGAGGGCTTCAAAAGGAGCTAGAGCATTGCCCTACAGTGAATTATTTCATGCCATGGAGACACTGTCCTTCCTACCCAACACCAAACTGGCTTCATGCAACACATTATTTTCTGGATCCTCTGTGGAAAATGCTTTATGCTGACAGACTGCAGTTTGTGCATGAATACCAAAAGTGGAATGTAAACAGCGATTTAATCACGGGAAAGTTTTCACCTCCTCTACAGACTGATAAACCACACGCTTCTGTGGACTGGTTTTATGAATCTCCTGCTACTTCAGCAGTACAGCAGAATATTTTCCTAAATATTCAACAAGCTTTCCCTAATTCTTTTCTCTTCTCAGAAGCAGCAATAAAGGGAAGCATTCAGACACATCTGTAAGTACTAGAAAGTACTTGAAGTGCAGTAACTTCACAGGCAGCTTGGGACTCTGTCGAGATATAATGTGTTAATATATATTGCACACTTTTGAACATTTCTGCATGTTTGAAGACAGCAAAAGAGCTTGCTTACTTATATAAGCCAGTGGTTACCAATGATTATTTCCTGAGTGTATTAGCTTTGAAACGACAACAGTGAATACTGTTTTTTAATAATTCTACTAGTCAATGGCTGTGCATAGATTACTTAGCGTGAGAGCAAATCCATTAACACTGACTGCCCAATAAAATTATTTTTAAATTGTCCTGTATTAATCACATTACTGTATACTACTGCTCTATTAGATTTAAATTAATACATATGTATGTGAATTTATATATTCAAACATGTACACCCACATATTTACTAATTCTAATGCATTGTATTGATTCAAAAATCACTGTATATTTATGTATCGAGCAGTTAAGTGGATACTTGTTTCTGTTTGAATAAAAGTTCAGATGAATAAATATTCCAAGTGAAATAAGATTGAAATATTATCTTTAATATGTTTTTGAGTTCAAATCTGGTTTTTAAATGCACAGCCAATATTAGTTAACCTACTTAAATAATCAGTTAATGACAGCATGCCTAATTGCAAGTTTACCCATTAGCTGGGTATATCCATTTAAGAAATTTTCATTTTCCAGATAATGTCACCTATGCAAAATTGCTTAAGCTTATATCTATATATTTTAGTTTACATAGTCATATGTATGGAAATGATTGCTTGCATAGCTATAGAGCATACAATGATATAAAATGTTCACCTACTTAAATATATGTATCTATACAGCAACCTCATTGTAGCATGAACTTTTAGTCAGGAAGCATTTAGTAGCTTCAGGAACTTTTAGTAGCAAGCATTATGGTGAAAACACTCAGCTTTTGCTAAGTTAGAAACTTTCAGAAAAACTTGCTTTAAAATATTTGCTCACTGAAAATATAGATTTGCGTAGTAAAGCCCTAAAGACTCTGCCATGCCTTAGTCATTAAGAGCCCTAGCTCTCATGACTAGTCAAGTGGACAAAACTTGAGATTTGGACATAGGCAGGGGAAGGTGAGGTTCAGGGGCTGCCTGGGTGGGGAGACCAGACTGAGGAAATGATGGGGATAACTGGGTTGGGAAAAGAAACTGAGAAGTGCTGAGCAAGGAGCTCTGAGAAGCCTGAGGAACACAAACTGTGAATACCAGGCAATTATAATCTGATGAGAATGAAAGCTAGGGATAAGAGCCAGGGCAGGTTTAAGGAACAGCAGGTGGGAAAAATCTCTGCCTGCTATAGTTTATGTACTAGAATGCCTGGGATGGAATTTAATATTCACAGTTTTTTAGCTGTCAGCAAATTACTTTAAAATTACACAAGACAACAAGTTACTCCTGTTTGTTCTCACTGGCTCCATTAGCTTGCTTGGCAAAAGCTTGTGAAGTGCACCTGAGGATATTCCTAGAAGTTCACAATGCCATTTGACTTCATCTTCCCTGCTAAATAGGAGTTGGAGGAGGGGAGTGAGTGTATAACATGGCACTTTGCTTGAGGCAATGTGACCTATCGTTTAACAGGACACCCTTTAAGCCTGGAGTAGCCATTTTAGTTTGCTCTGGAAAAAGAATTACGTTTTACCAGATTAACGACAGTGGTGGAAACGTGACGTGAACCAAACCATATTCATTCTTGCAGATATCCATCCCAGTTTCCTGTTGGAATGCAATAAGAGGAACTCAGAAGAAGGAGGAGACATTCTTCTGCTCAGATGCTCAGATTTTATTTGAAGACCATTTTGAAATAGTTTTCATGCCACTAGTGGTACACATACCATAGCCTGAGAACTCCCATCTAAGATATTTCCAGTCTGATTATGTAGCTGCCAATATGCCTTCTTACATTTTTTTTTCAATGTGTTTTAACTTTTTGTTCTTTTGTAAAGCACCTGCATGCTGCAGTGGAGGGAGCTTCTTTTATATAATGAGAAAATATTTATTTTGTCCTCATCATTCAGTGGGTATCTGTGGCTTTCTTACTGTGCATAGTTCAACTACCGCTCTGAAGAAAAAATTACCCAATCACTATTTCATTGCTATTATATCTTTCAATTAATATTATATATTAATATATACTTTCAAAATATACTGAGAGTTACATAGGCTTAAAAAGACTGAGGTCCAATGTACACACTTTGCACATCACACTTGTAAAATGAGTGTGAAAGCATTTTACATGCTCAAAGCCCAGTGCTCTGGCTCTCAGCTCTGGGTGCTCAGAGCATTTCCAATTATACCAAGCAACAAGGAAACAACCATCTACAAAAAGTTTAATTTCAGTAACTTGTCCAGAAATACTGCAGCAGATAAAAGACTCTTGCTGTTTCTTCAAGGCAAACTGCAACTGCCATAATATTGCATAAAATGCCAAAATATGCCATAATTTTTCTTTTGTAGTCCCCAATCAAGTTCACTAAATTCCTTCCAACTTCTGCAATAAAACACAATATTTCTTTATTATGCAATTCTAGTTAATCTACAAAACAGATCTATTTTGGGTATTAAATATGCCAAGAACAAAAATAGACTTTTTCTTATAATTAAAGGTAATGTTATAATATACCTTCAACTCAGGTAAAGCGAAGTTAGGAAAGCAGTTTAGACAAGCTACCATTTTCCCCCCCCAGGCTTCTGAAAGCTTGACATTGCAATCTTAATGATGTTTTTCATCACAGCTGAAGGGGTAGGGTTAGTATGTCATTTTGTGATGAAAATGTCAAAGTACTAATTTGCAAACAACTTGAAGTAAAAATTTAAAAGCAATAAGAAACAAATCAAGTTGTGTATTTTCCCTGAGTTCCAAACCCCCAAATCCACTTAGTATATAAAATTAAATAATTTTCTGATGTTGAAATATCATCCTACAATTAGAGAGGACATTAAATTTCTGATACAGGAAATTACCATTTAATGAGAAGACAGAAAGGTCCTTGAAAATTAAACGGATGAATAACGTGCTTCTACAGGAATATTTGAGTCAGTACATGTGGTGTAGGATACTCTCTTAGAAGTAAAAACGGCAGTTTAAATGCTGAATTACAGAAAATCTGTCAGGAACACAGTATCAAAAAATTGCTTGTAGACAACTTCAGCGTTTTCCAGCTGAAATACATTACCAGGGCTGATCAAAATGTCGGGAACTCAGAATCTCAGCATTTTGACCATTGTCACCTCTGTTCTGCCCATAAATAAGGCAGAGGTCATCTTTTTACAGCAGATCTACTTTGGGAGTACACAGATGAAATGCCAGCATATGACATAAATAGCTGGAATGGAGGTCACGTATGCTCTTGTAAATACAGACTGCCAATTGCTCTTCTCTTCTTTTTGCACTAAAGAAAATCACTTCCACATAATGAAATTATGTTTAAACCATACATTTGCTAACACTTTCAATAAACTGTATCTTAATGATGAGCAGTAAGAGAACTAGGCCTGAACATGAGAACCTTTTATTAACAACACTTTACAGGCAATCATTTTAAGCCAGATAATAGCATTGCCTTTGCAGTTGACCTTCTCCAGTTTATACAAATATTTATTCTAAAAGTTCAGTAAAATGTCTCGGCCTATAAAGCCCAGAAAGTAAGTATACAGTTTAATTTCTGATATATTTGCTGCCCGGCACAACTGCTGACTCTGAGACTTGTCTTCTTTCATATTGGAAAAAAAAAACACTGTCCAGGGGCACAAATGAAGTTTTGTAGAAATAGAAGACACCACATTGTTTGGCCACTCAAACCTACATGCATTAATTTATGCTCACTCAATAGTTATCCATTTCTTGTACTCCCTGCAACAACCATAGAAGACAACTCTCCCTTTGGAGGCAGGAGAGCACAAATACCTCTTCCAGAGTGGTGAGACTTATGTATAGGGTTGCATGAAGATATGTCAGATTTGGCCTGTCATGACACCATGACGGAAAAAAAGAAAAAAGAAAATACTCAAAACCTCTTTGAGAGTTTGTGAAATCAGAAAAGAGATTATGATTTGAGAAGTTGAGGGAGCTGGGGTTGTTCAGTCTGGGGAAGAGGAGACTGAGGGGAGACCTTATCGCTCTTTACAACTACCTGAAAGGACTATGGAGAGGCAGGGGTTGGTCTCTTCTCCCAGGTCACAGATGATAGGACAAGGGGTAATGGCTTCAAGTTGCGCCAAGGGACAGTTTAGATATGAGGAAATATTTCTTTGTTGAAAGGGTTGTCAGGCATTGGAATGGGCTGCCCAGGGTTGAGGCACCATCCCTGGAGGTATTCAAGGGATGAGTTGACATGGTGCTCAGGGATATGGATTAGTAGTGGATTGGTGTTGCTTTGGGTGTGGTGTGGGGTTTGTGTCGAGTTTTGGGTTTTTTGTTTTTTCATTGGTTGGACTAGATGATCTTAAAAGGTCCCTTCCAACCTAGGTGATTCTGTGATTCTGTGAAAATGAAAATTCCCCAGCCACAATCACATGGGAGCAACATGTCACTATAGGGCGCATCTATGGATGATTGATTTAAATGCGCCCTCCTGTACCTAAACCTTTGAATTTCTTTGAAGCATAATTTTAATCAGGACCTTCCCAGGTTTGTGACACAATTGTAACATCCTTAATCTCTATTATACACCAAATAGTGTTAATTACTTACAAACTTAATTCCAACTCTGTTAGTAAGATGTAGCATTGTGCCAAATGGATCATGCAGACATTGGACAAATAGCAGTTTTTGTACCATAAACCAAGTTTTGAATCTTATTAACTTACAGATACTCCTGGCCAAGTGCATCCAAGCACTTGAGAAATGCCCTGGAAGGGCCACCTCAAATGTTTGAAAGCCACTGTGGCACCTCATGTACCACCTTGCCTCAAAGGTACTTTGGCATAGAGGTTGTGACTGAAAGCTGGAGGTGAGACTCTCCTGTGGTCTTTAAGACTTTTATAGTCTATGTTTACATTATCTTTAGGTACGAATTTGGATACAAATGCATGAATGGTTCCTATGTATCTTGTCTGTTCCCAGTACAACTGAAGACCTGGCCAAATGCTTTAATTATTTCATCCTATCTTCCTCCTTCTCCTCCAGTGTTTACTCTGTCCTCCTGTGTCTGTGTTCACTTTGCTGTCTTCCAGTTACAATCTGAATTTCCCACTTCATGTTCTCCTGTGGTCCTACTCTGTTACTTTCTTATGTATGGCTCAGCCAACACTGTCAAAGCAGAATCCTGGATCCCAATATTCCCCATTCACCAGAGGCAAACGAAGTATGTCAACATGCTGGAATAAGACTTCAACAACTACTGTAAAAACAATGTAGAAAGATGATATAGAGCCTGATTCTGATCCTACCAACAACCATGGAAATACGAACTGATTTAATTGGAAGCAACAGAGCATAAAGTTTACAAAGGCCTGCAGTGACAGGATGAGGGGCAATGGCTTTAAGTTGGAGAAGAGCAGACTTAGATTGGATATTAGGAAAAAGTTCTTTACTATGAGGGTGGTGGAACACTGACCAGGTTGCCCAGGGAGGCAGTTGAGGCCCCTTCCCTGGAGATCATAGAATCATAGAATCACAGAATGGCTTGGGTTGGAAGGGACCTTAGAGATCATCTATTTCCAACCCCCCTGCCATGGGCAGGGACACCTCCCACTAGATCAAGTTGCTCAAAGCCCCATCCAGCCTGACCTTGAACACTTCCAGGGATGGGGCATCCATGACATCCCTGGGCAACCTGTTCCAGTGTCTCACCATCTCACTGTAAAGAATTTATTTCTGGTATCTAATCTAAATCTCCCCTCTTCCAATTTAAAACCATTGCCCCTTGTCCTTTCACTACGCTTCCTGACAAGAAGTCCTTCTCCAGCTCTCCTGTAGGCTCCCTTCAGATATTGAAAGGGTGTTATAAGGTCTCCCTGGAGCCTTCTCTTCTCCAGGCTGAACAACCCCAGCTCTCTCAGCCTGTCCTCATAGGGGAGGTGCTCCATCCCTCTGATCATCTTCATGGCACTGCACTGGATCCGTTCCAACGAGTCCATGTCCTTCCTGTGTTGAGGACTCCAAAGTTGGACACAGGTGGGGTCTCACGAGTGTAGAGTAGAGGGGTAGAATCACCTGCCAAACCCTGGTGGCCACACTTCTCTTGATGCAGCCCAGGACATGGTAGGCTTTCTGGGCTGACAGTGCACATTGCTGACTCATGTTAAGCTTCTCATCCACCAACACCCCCAAATCCTTCTCCTCAGTGCTGCTTTCCAGCCATTCTCTGCCCAACCTGTATTTGTGCCTGGGATTGCCACATCACAGGTGCAGGACCCTGCATTTGGCTTGGTTGAACTTCATGCAATTTCCACGAGCCCACCCGACCAGCCTGTCCAGGTCCCTCTGGGTGCCATCCCTTCCCTCCAGCACGTTGACCGCACCACTGAGTTTGGTGTCATCAGCAAATTTGCTGAGGGTGCACTCTACCTCACTTTCCATGTGTCAAACAAAGATGTTGAACAGCACTGGTCCCAGTATGGACCCCTGAGTAATACCACTCATCACAATTTCACATCACAATAGGGCAACCTAGTCTAGTTGGGGGTATTGCTGCTGACTG
>BJBW01002615.1:6655-24754 GCA_004320125.1 Scolopax mira | reverse complement strand
ATATGCAAGCATTTCTGTGCTGTAAATAGATTAGACTTAGCCATATGTGCGCAGACCAGAATTATTAATAATAGAGTATGAAATTGAATCTGCTGTAATCTGAAGCCGCTGTAAAAGGCAAATCAATGATGCTTCAGTATTAATAGGTGGCATGTTTGCTGCCTTTACTGCTCCTCATATTCATAAAAGAGAAGCTAGACATGTGGAGATAATATCCCATTATGTTAGTAGTACCATCTCAAATGTGAGCTTAAAAACTGTAATTCTGCTTAATCCCTGTAGCCTGTGACACAATCAAAGAAAAAAGGTAATGAGAATACAACTTGCAAATCAGAAATAAAAATAATGTCATAAGAGATGATCCATCAGTTAAAACCTCTAGATGTACATCTGATTGCTGCACACTAAGAAATCATTGCATAAAACATCAAGCACTGGGTTCACAGAACAATTCTGAAATGCAAAGCAACAAATTAAACAGCACACAGTAAGAGTCAGAATCAATCAGGACAAAATTTATGTCATGCTTGAAAGCCTTACTAGAATTCATACAGCAATGCTTCAGTTAGTAGATCTTTTGTTAATTGAGATACAACAATACATACCAAAATTTAGTAAGAAATGGCAGATGTGCTACTAGCTGATAATTACTTTGCAAATCTGAATCAAATAATAGCTTTCTAACAATTAGAGTAATCATAGTAATTTTAAGGGTGGAGAGAACAAGGATGATATCAAGTTTGCGATATAAAAAACTGGAATTAATACTTGAATAATCTCCATCATTAATCAAGAAATAAATCCATCTTGCAAGTGGATTTCTTGAGAGCAGTTAATAACTGCCATCACACTTTCCTGAGCCTGCAATCCAAATATAGATAGAAGAATGACTGATATTAGTTGTCTGAAAGTGACAATTCCCTTCTGAATATCACCAGAACATGTGACCTGTATAATATGAAGTTTTGAAGTTAAATGTTCTTATAAGGAAATAATTCAGCAGCTAGCTAGATGACTACTATGCATAACAAGCATAGAGACTTAGGTAAACCTGCTACAATTTAAAGCTGAGAAAATAAGGGGGTTTTGTGGTATGTATTTATTTAAATTAAAAATTAAAATTTGGTTTCTACCAATGTCAAAGTATTCCTAGTAATTCCAGAAGGTTTGAATCTTGGTTTAGAGGAACATGCACCACTCAACGGGGCACAAGTTATCTCCCAAGCATGCTGACCTTCCTGCTGAGGCTGTTCCTCTCTGCATTGCAAAGCTACACAACACAATGACAGTAAGAACTTAACTAGATATTGTATGTTCCTACAAGGGGCAGCTTCCTGCAAGAAGGGAAGCCTGCAATGCAGTCCCTGCTGCAGCACATCCTTCTCTTTTACTCCAAACGTACAATAGATCAGGGACCAGAGATGAGATCTTCTCTGCTTCTCATAGGAGTTTCATAAACATACTCACAAAGGCAGGTTCTCACTTGTTCTTTCTCAGATTATCTCTCCTCTTTGATTGTTTCACACCACAATCAAAACAGACTGTATTCAGGACAGTCATATGGTCTTCTGGGGACTTGACTTGTGAATGTTGAGATCACCAGTAAACTGTAGTTTGTTAAGAAAATAATCTAAGTAACAGAAAATTAACAAAACAAAACACATTGGTCATAATAACTCTGAGAATTCAAACTGGAATTCCATTTGTTAAATACATATTATGATTTATTTTTTCCTTAGTAGCCTGATCCTTAACTCATGGAAGTCAGCTCTGGTCCTTGTGCCAACGTGAATGACTGTGAAAGGCAGCAGAGAACTGTACTACAATGACTACCCAATGTACTACAGTGAATATAACGTTTTACAGATTCAAAACATGTCTAAATGCATTTCTTAAATCCATTGCCAATGTGCAGTCTTACAAAATCCACAGAGGCCAATGCACATCTAGGGTATCAAACATTTCAAACAATTAGCCAGGGGAAAATGTATGAAAGTGGAAACCAAATCCTATCTCTCAGTGACCAGAAGACATCTATTCATACAGAACAAGAACAGATGAATGAAACTCTGCTGGAAGAAACAAGGTGCTTGCTAAACCTTGGAATTAACAAAGTAATCTGTTAGCAAACAAAAGCAAAGACAAGTTTCCAAGATCCAACATACTAGGCCAACTAATTGTTTCCTACAATGGCAGTTTGATGTATACATGTGAAAAGCAACTGGAAAGGCTAATATTTTTAGCTGTACTTCAATAGAATTCTGTCACTTGAAAGACCAAAGATTAAATATGGCCTAATGTGGACAGTTGCAGTGCATTTATACTGCGATTTAAATTGTATCTTACAGGGGACAAATAGTAAAAAGAGAAACAAAATTTAAATTCTATTGGAAAACAGAATTTTGGTGGTTTTTTTTTTCCTAAAAAACATTACAGCAGCTACTCTGAAAATCAAAATTGCCCTTTTGTTTGCTGGATGGCAAATTTCTTTATAATATCTTAGCAAAATACCTAAGACTTTTCTAGATTAGGGATTCATCCTTCCAGGCAAAGGGCTTATGTAAACATATGCAAACCTACTGGAAAATAATAGGGTTGGGGATTTTACTGAATGGTGTACACCAGTGATGACACAAAGTCTGACCCTCTGCGGCTAAGTGAGTGAAGAAATTTGCTTCGAAAACACTTGTAGGAATTTTTATGTTCTGTGATTTGCAAGATGTCACAGACTGAATGAAGGGCTTGCTCTTCCTGCTCTGTAGAATGGTATGCTTTCTTAACTGTGTGGCAGAGATGCATTCAACATATTCAGTACACCTGGCTTTTTGGCAAACATATGGTCTGACAATTGAAACAAACCATCTCCATTTTCCTAAAACTGCAGACACCATAATTTTAAATACAAGAAAGATTCAAAATGCTTTAGTCTTGGTTAGTGTAGATAATCTCACAGCCTCTTAGAAATATTTCAGATCTGGCCAGAATCCTGAGACAACACCAAGTGACACTGATTGATTGGAGGAGTCAAAAGGAGGAATGTCATGAGGGAAAGAGAAGTAAGGGCAGCACGTGCAGTGAAGGCTCCTAAGAAACTAAATGCTCTCAAATTTGTAGAATTGGAGCTTGTGAGAGTTAAGGTTGATGTGACTTTACAGGGATGCTAAAGTAAAGAGATACAGAGAATAACCGCAGCATGTGAGTGCATGTTCCTCAGTAAAGTTTCCCTGTATTTTATCTCATCAGCTGCCTTAGCATCTTTCTGGCCATTTGTGGCATTTTCCTGTGCCATGGTTAGGACTTAAATCCTGGTTTGCAGTGTATCTTTTCCCTGGCAACTACCAGCCCACAAAGAAGCCCTGGGACAGGTAAAAGCCTGTCTTCCTTCCTTCTTCCTTTTTTCTCCCTCCTCCTTCTTCCTTTCTCCTTCTTCTGTGTCCTTTGTACTGTTGTCTTTAAGAATTTCTCTTCACTTTGGACTTGGATTACAAAGGCTTCGGGAGCTTCTTTTTTAATATTTTGCAGTTTTCACTTGGGTGTTTCAACATGGTCAGTGTAAGGGGAATGGGAGAAGACAAGACCAGGGCTTCTGACAAGCAAGCTTTTATACAGATGGAGCCACCAAACTGAGGCTGTGGCAGGGTCAGGAACACTTGCTCAATGGGAAGAAGAGGGAAAATGGGGCTCTGGGAGAAAGTCTGTCCATTCCCAGATCAGCAAGCTTGCTCACTCTCTGGCTTACCACCAGATTCCATCTGCTTCTTAAAAACCTTGCTAAATCAGGGGGACAGGAGAAAAGAGTGGTTTTGAGAAGAGTGCAGGAGCTGAGCTACTGCATTCTCACTAAGTTTCATCACTATTTTGTGTCCATCAAGTCCACAGTGTGAGTCAGGGAAACTGGGGACAGTGCTCAGAAAAAGCACTGGCTCACAAAGTGATGATCTGCAGCTCTAAAGGAAAAGCTATATATTAGATAACGTCACAGCCTGTCAGACCTGTGACCTTTAATTAAAACATGTGCAGTCATGCTCTTCGGTCCTCTCAGCAGTGATATTCAGCTCAAAATGAGATATTTTCAGAGGCAGAAATCTGGTTGGTAACGGGTCTGAAGGGAGGGTGCTTGGTCAATCTTTCTGAGGTCCCAGTTGAGTCTGGGTGAATCGATGGCATCCTGGTATCCAAAGTTGTTCCTGATATCAGTCTTCTTCACAGAGGCGAGTGACACAAGACTGACACAAGAGACTGAAAGAGGAGACACAATCCTTTTGTGCATTGACCATGTCTGAAACAAGATACTGGCTGATGCTTGCAGTCTGTGTCAACAACAGTCTAACTAACTGCTCAAACGTGATGACTCCTTAACTTTCTCTGAAAACATCTTCATGCCCTTTGTTTCAGTAGAGCTCTATATGACATCTCAGCAAAGGGTTTCCACTGTCATTTTCTTAGCAACTTCTTCCAAAATGTTTGAGCAACTCTACTTTTACAAAGAAATTGAAGAGCTGCAAGATGCTCACAGAGCTCTTACTGGGATCATGAATATAGATATGACATACAGATATGAGCCAGCACTTAATGACATGTAACTTCTAGCCACCATGATGATGCAGTAGTAAGGATCATTCAGGTAAACAGAGCAGCTGGTCAAGACAGGACAATAGTTTACAGTGAACATCAACCTCAGAAATTATCCGTGCTAGCTAACTTACTGTAAGATTACAGTAATCTGTTGTTTCCAGTGGAGTAAAACCACCAGAGTGATCTGCCTGCTACACCATTGCCATAACACTGTTTACACTCTGTGTAAACAAGTGCAATTCATCCTGCATGACTCAGCTACATACATAGATAACTTTCACGCAAAGTTTTATAGTGTCAGTGTTCCCATTCCTTCAAATGTTGGTCAATGTTGGTCACTTGGTTAGATCTGTCAGCAAGGGTTATCATCATGGCAAATTGCAGTGGTGGGTTTTTTTGGTGACATGATTATTAGGCTTTGGACATAACTGAAACTCCAACCTCACTGGGAGTTCAGTAACTGGGTACAAAAATACCTACAGTAAGAGGCATTATTACCATGTGTCCTATTATCACCATGAAGCCGTTGCAGCACTGGATTTGGATTTTTACATAGATTTAGCATAGATACCAAAAAGTGCGTATCAGTCTTGCATTAAAGAATAGTGCTGTTGTGAGAGAATTTGAGATCATTACAACATCTTTACCAAAAACTTTGCACCATCCTGCAAAATGTAGTATGTTTTAAAATGCTTTCCTAATGCTTCTGTTTGTCGACAAGTTAAGAACATGCTGATTTAAGGATACATTTTCTACATATTTACCTCCCATTTTTGTCATTTGCATGTCTAATCTATGTACAATGCACTGTTAATTTACCCCATAGTGTTCCCATGGAATATAATTTGTATGCATATAAAATATCAATGTAATATCTAGAGGTGAAGCCCAATGGAAACAGTTTACTGTGAAATCCAGTCTTTGTTCCCTCATTTTTCCACTTCACTGACTGTTGCTTTTTCAAAGTACTCCTAGAGCTCTCTTGTACAACCCTTCATTATGCTGCATTATTTCTTCATTTGGGAAATAAAACTAAAAAGTATTTTTATACAACCTAATTTCCCATAATTGGTGGGATGATGTTAAGACAGTTTTTCAGGAGAGAAAATGCTAATCAATTTTATTTCAAAAACACATTGAAATTCCACATAAATTGGTGCCAGAGTGCAAATGCTACTCAACTGGGAATGGAGAGGGAGGAAAGAGGAATATATGCCAACTCTCACTTTAATACAAAGGATGTGAGATACGTTTTATTGGAATCAAATGCTATTTAGCAACTTAAGCATCTGGAGCACATCTGATAACTTGGGTAAAATGTATCGATTTCTCTATTGATTTTTCTAATATACCTTCTCTATGAGGGAGCTATAACTGAAAGAAGAAAGTGACTCAGCTAATACCAACTCTGAGTGTAGATCTTCAGATACAAAAGATGGGTCATTGCTGAATTCCAGAATACAGCAAGTCCTTGCCTTCCACATGGAGGCAATACATGGTGTTGGTATCTTTCTCTCTTGGATTGCAGTGTTTGAATTTCTTTCAATATGAATCTTTTAATGCATTTTTCCATTTCTATGAACAAGTGCCTTTGTTCATAAACTAGATGTATGCATATAGTATAGATAGTATATAGCCTTTATGCTACTGTATATTAAGTTTAACCTTAGGATCAGGCATATAGAGCCTTTTTCTTCAGTCCCAAAAGTGATTCATATATTTAAATAATACACAGGAGCATACATAACACCTGTGAATTTCTGGTCAATTTATTTCCAGGAATAACTCTGAAACTGCAATGCTTGTCACTGGGCAGTTTTATGTAAATAAAGGGTAGCAGGAAACCCCTGCACTCTCAAAACCACCAGAAATTCTGCCACTGCTTTCAATGGAATAGAAAATTCCTGGTTACAAACAAAATTAGCCACTGAACTAACAACAAGTTTTACTTTATTGTTGGATTTAGCCTTACAGTCTGTTTTCTTAAATTTTGATCTTAGTCACAAAATAGCGCTGAAAAGTAAAGGAATTTAAAAAAAAAAAAAAAAAAGAAGAAGGAAGGAGCTAGAAGGAGCTAAAAGATCCAGGAAAGGCAGCCTTGAATTACACTTAACATTCTATATATTTGCACACAGAACCCATACTTTAAGTTTCAACTCTGAAGACCCAAGAATGGATTCTGTAATAAAGTGTATTCAAGGCCCCCATAGCCCTTTAAGCACTTGCCCACAGGATTTATGCCCTGACTGTGAAGAGAAGTTTGATACTGCTCCTTGGACACTAATTGCCCCAAAGGAAGGGGAAGAGATAAGCCAATAGGTGAATGGCTGCACTATGAGAAGCTTTTACTACTCTTTTTATAGAGAAATCGTAAAATTAGTGGTGCCTCTTCTTTTCTCAGCAAGCACTATGCTTAATCCTGGTTTCTCTATTTGACTCAGTTCAAACATTGTTTATTGCAATAAATGGAGAGAAACAGTCCACCTTTAACACATCATCCGAATTAGGCTCAGGGCTCCCAGATGAAACACGTACGAGGTGGCACATACATGATTCACCACAAGACTCTTCCAATACCAGAAGTCAAAATTTACCCTTAGGTTTTTTTTCCAAGTTCTCTGGTTTTGTAACATTTTAGAAGCAGTTCTTGACCTCTGACACTATGTTAAGAGAAATGTCGCACCCAATGATTCTAAAAGATGCGCCCTGAGAATATATAATTAGCCAAAAAGGAAAGTGTGTATTTTACGAGAAGAAAAGTAGACAGAGAGGATGAGTCCAGGCATCATGACTGCCCCGAACTTCCACTCGAAATGGTGACCGCTGGTAGTGGGTCAGTTGCAGGCAGAGGGAGGGAGCGGGGCCTTATCCTGGGGCAGCACGATGCCCCAATCTGCACTAGAGCTGAAGAAAAACTTTAATCTAATCATAGAATCATCGAATGGTCTGGGTCAGAAGGGACATCCAAAGGTCATCTAGTCCAACCTCCCTGCAGTCAACGCATCTCCTCCTCTGACATCAGCAAGCCCGGCTCTTTTTTTATGTTTTTAGATAATTCTACAGCCCCCCACTCCCACCCCTCCAAAAAAAACCCCAAAACCGCAAAAGAATTTTCCTCTTAAACGCTATTGAATCCTGGATATTTTTTTTTCCCTTACGCATCTCGCACAGCCTCATCCTGGAAACATCCCCTCCTTGCTCCGCCGCGTTAATACGACAAAGAGTAATTAAACACCGGGAATGGCGGGGGGGGTCTGCTCCTCGATGAGCCACTAGGTGGTGCCAAAGCGCCGTTGTCGCCCGCTCCGCGGAGCGGGGAGCGCGGGACGCGGAGCGGGCGCGGATGGTTCCCCTTGTCCCGTCTGTCTCTGGGCAGCCTGTTCCAGCGCTCTGTCACCCTCAAAGAAGTTTTTCCTCGTGTTGAGGTGGAATTTTCCTTGTTCCCGCGTCCCCTGTCGCCGGACATCGCTGAAAAGAGTCTGGCCCCATCCTCTTGACACCCGCACCTTAGATATTTGACTGCACTGGTGAGATCCCGGCTCAGCCTTCTCTTCTCCAGGCCAAATTGACCCAGCTCTCTCTGACTTTCCTTGTAAGAGGGGGGTCTCCATTCCTGTGGTCATCTCCGCAGGCCTCTGCTGGACTCTCTCCAGTAGTTCCCCGACGTTCACCGAGGCCAAGGTTCAGGTGTCAGCGTTTGCAGGGTTCCTCTCGCATCTTTTTAGCTCTTGTCTACCCTTAATACTATTCTCAGCCCATGGAAGCAGGACATCAACTCATCTGCATCACCAGAAGAGTCACCAGACCCCTCCTCCTCTCTGCTCTTGCCTCTGTGGCGATGGCACCAGCAGAGCTTGTGTCAACACAACTAGTGTGAAAATAAGCATGTGTGCTTTTAAAGACTGCTTTTAAACTGCCTTTTCATCAGTCCTGGTTTTTTTACACTGCATCCACCAATCACAACGGTGTCTAAGACCCAAAACCTCTTTCTCACTCTATGTGGGTGCAAATTCACGGCTGCGCAGAGTCCCAGTGTAAGAAAAAAGATTCAAGCACAGCCCTAACTCAGTGAATATAAGTGATATTTTTCTGGAATTACATCTATAACTTACAAGTCTCAACCAGGCCTTGACTCCTCTGAGCCAAATTCTGGACAAACAAAGCCTTACCCAGTGCCCACTTGAAGGCAGTGGAGGTTGAATGGGCCCCATGGGGAGTGTTCCTAGCCCGAAGAGCTTACAAGCCCAAAAAGACAAAAAAAACCAATGACAGACATAACAGGCATGCAGGCAGATGCCTTGGCCCTGACCCTGCAATTTTTTCTGGTCTGGTTTAACCCTGTCTGAGAGGGTGCATGATCTGGACTCTTATTTTAAATGCAAATCTTGCCTGCTTACTAGCCTGAGGAAGCTGAATATACTTTCTTTAATGTATTCCAAGTTGAGCCTTTAAAAGCAATATCAGTGTTAAATATGTTTTCATGTATTTAAACCATCAACAGAAAATAATCAATGAAGTAAATAATCAATGAAGTGTCATTTTTTTTCTGCACCTAATTTTCTTCTTTAAAAATAACATTGGCCCTTCTCTTTTCTCTCTCTACTTTTTTTTTTTTCCTCAGCCCTTCCTATTCCATATTAATTATTCCCCGGTTTATACACCATTTTCTATTTCAGGTTTTTATCTTCTCTGTTTATCTTTACTAGTGTATTCCCACTAGTATCAATGAAACTATTCAAATGCTTAATTAAACACAGAAAAAATGTTATTATTTTGCTTTTTTGTAACTATTAGTTCCTTGGTGTTCTTTTTCTTATCTCTTTCCATCTTACCTATCCTTTGACTTTGTCTGCAAGGGAGTGGTTCCCAAGCCACTTCAGTTCAGCCCTTTACCTTTCCTGTGGGATTTTAGGTCCCCAAACTCCAGCCATGCTGATCATCTGTTTCTCCTCCCTCAAACTCCATTTCAAGGCCCAGCTAACCTACCCCAATCCAGTTTTTCACCTTGCCATCCCCCAGGTCCTGCTACTGACCTTCCAGCAGAAGCCCCCTGGATTCCCTCATCACTTTGCCCAGCCTTAGACAGATCACCATTTCCTGGGCAGGTCCTTGCCTTCTATCTGTCATCAGGGCTTCACAGCATCCCCCAAAGACTGATCTTCCTCCTGCACAACCAACCACCTTCCTACCCAAAGAGGGATCTCCTGCCTGGACAGCCATTTGTTATGCCAGCTCCATGCAAATACTGCTTGCCTCCCCATCCTCACGGATTCACTCTAGTTTTTGCAGACTTACAGGAAAGAGAGGTCTTCTAGGATGAGAAGAGAACAAGACAGGAAAACAAAGTGGGGAGGGAAAAGAAATGGAGGTGACAAGAGAGGAATTGGATCGAAAATTCTGAGGGCTTTGAACCTTCCTCAGTTCCCCTGCATGTGGTACCATCTTCTCCCAGCCTGAGATCTAAACTGAGCTGAATTTATTTGACTGTGA
This sequence comes from Scolopax mira, assembly GCA_004320125.1. Classification (NCBI taxonomy): domain Eukaryota; kingdom Metazoa; phylum Chordata; class Aves; order Charadriiformes; family Scolopacidae; genus Scolopax; species Scolopax mira. Next base: position 14,689 of record BJBW01002615.1, on the reverse strand, counting down.
AGATATTAAAGCATTTTAAACTTTGTGCCATTTTAAACTTAAGTGCCATATCTTTCCTCCTTTTTATTTAGTCAAATTCTAAATGTCAATGAACTTGCTGAGCTTGATTTCAGAAAATTGTTTAGGTTACCTTCCATCTGTATTTAACGCTTCTACTTGCAGTTCTTTTGTGTCTTCAGAGCAATGAGACCATCACAGGGAAGAAACCTTCAGGTTAATCTTCACATTTTGAGCACCTGAGGTCTTTTGCTTTTTGCTCCTTGATCAGACTGTCTCTAGGAGGAGCACTAGTTGTTGTTCTTTTCTTGGGAGCAGTGTTTTGTGGAACATCAGTAGGCATCACCTTGGTCTCAGGTGAGCACCGTAACTCCTTTATGTCTTATTTTAAGAAAATGTATAGTAGCCAATAATTGTATTTGCCTAATTTTTCAGTATGTTGATAAACTAGTAGTATCAACATGGTTTGGAATGGATATTTGGTATATATTTAAAATCCTAGCAAGCTAGGAAGGCTTCATATGAACATGTTGCTGCTTACAATGAAGCTGCCTTGATAATTTCTCTGCAGAGACTTCTTAACTCTCCCTACCCCCTCTCCTCAAGCACATTCTTTACACAACACCAGGTTGTTTTTTTAAAATGTTCTTTGGGAGGTATTCAGGGTCCCTACCTTCAAACTTGAACTTCAAAGTCGAGCAGTATGTCTAGTGCCCATCTTCTCAGCATATTTTTCAAGAACAAATTATAAACATTTCAAGCAAAGTGCACTTATTACAAGTTTGTTTGCCAAGTACTGCTGCCTCCCTTCCAAGTTCCAGCTATGTCAAAGCATCTGGTTTACAAACAGGTTCCTCCCCTCAGCTGGTACAGGGATGCCAGGCCACAGAGGCTTATCACTAATGAAGGACTCTCCCAGATGAAAGGGGAAAATGCTGTGGGAGTCACTTGACAGACTCTCACTTGTCACAGAATGTGTGGGTATGTTGTAGTCGCTGAGCAGATGAATGAAGTGATGTGCAGGAGGAGTGATTTCCCCGAGTTCTTCCAGAACCTGATCTAAAATTCCCTGAAGTCAATAGATTCCTGTTGATTTCTATGGACCTTACATTGGGTTTTCAGGTAATTACTTATTCTAATCATGAGACACTGACTAGCCTGGGTTTATCTTCTTTGAAGGAGTCTGAGGTCATCTGAAATTCCTGAATATTTGCAACTTAGCTTACAAAAAAAATGTTTATTGAGGAGATAGATATATCAGTCTGAAATATTTTGTTCAGAAAGCAATGCTGCCCTTAGTCTCATTTTTACTTATAGCTAGACCAAATGCAACTTGCATAAAGGATAAGTTATTTTAACTTGATGCTCGGGTCAACCCCAATTTCAAGAGAACATAAATCTGGCATAAAGCCATGTGCTTCTTGTGCATCACACTCTACATTGAGATCTACCACTACACAGACTCAAATACAGACTGCCCACACACTTCTTTTTCTTTTTTTTTTTTTTTTAATCATAGACTGCATAGCAGAATTAAGAACTTTCAAACACCCCTTTGTAGATTTGTGGGAACACAGAAAGAAATTGCACCAATAAATGTTAGTCTGATCAGAACAGTTAATGTGTGTGATGGAACTGTGATTGCTAGATTCTCCCACGGCTCTACTCCTAAATCATATTTTCCTGTCTCTTACAGAAAATTTTAAGATTATCTCTCCTGTTTTTGAGAGATTTCAGCCTAGTTTAAAGTGATATGTCAAGAGTGGACTCAGATCAAAAGAGAGATGAGACTCGTCTAGGCAATAGTGCTGGTAGAATATTTCAGAAATCTCTTCTTTTTTCCATTCCTTCTAAAGAATTTCACTTTTTCTCTGATATATTATCAATATAGCACAATTTGCATAGCTTTTCTTTATGTAATTTCATGATATAATTTAATTTATCATTTCAGAGCTGTGTATAAGATTGCTGGCTGATTCTACGCCATATACATGCAATAGTGTATACTATTCTTCCCTTCCTTTGTTACGAGGAAAGAAGACTGAGTCATGAAGTAATGATGATCCGAGTATCAGAATTATCTGCCTAAATCAGCAGAACTAAGCTCTCAATATCATGGAATGATATCTCAATGATATCATGATATCATGATATCTCAATATCATGGAATGATATTGAGATATTAATCCAAATCTTCTGCAGTCATCAAAACGGTGGACCGTGCATGCTCCCTCGCATTGTCTTTATTTGCACATACAATAGACTAGTTATCAGATGCATTATTCCTACCCAATGCCTTGTAGCCTGGATGTTTTGTGAACTGGATGGGTCTGGTTCCATCCTTTGCACATGTGTGCAGGACAAAAGGGCAAATGGAGCCTTCCTCAAATCTTAGAAATCCCTTGCAAAAGCCAAGGCAATGACAAACACAGTATTTGCAAGAAAGAGAAGGGTTCTCTCAGTGTGACCCTGACTGCACAGCACCTCAGCTTCTGTAGGTCACACCAGTGCAGCCGTGTTAGCTGAAGGCTCTGGGCCATGTGGGAGCTCACCCTGCACAATTTACATATTTACTTACACAGCCTGAGCCCTGGTTAGTAGCATCTGATGGACACAAGGCCACAGAGCCGATTGTTTCCATGATGATACTACTTAATACAGTATCTGTATATAGTTTTGGCCAAGTACTCAGAAATTTGACATCATCTTTATTATTGTAAGTTCAAAATGTAAAAAAGCAGAGAAATAATAATGCTCCACCATTATGGCATAGTGAAAAGAGGAGCAAAAAGTGGAGTGGAGCAAAAAGCGCTTGGCTGCATTTGACAGTAGCAGTGGTTAAATCTTTCATAAAGACCCTGTTTAGAGTGAAAGTGTCATGCTACCAGAAAAACCACCTGATTCTCAAATTTGTGTTTATTGTTAGCTTTTTATTTCAGCGGTGGGGAAACCAGTGCAAGGGCTCCCTGAAAGCAGGCTCTTCTGCCTTGGCTGGGCAGAAGCAGTACATAACTGTTTTTTCAAGTGCAGCTCATTCTACAGGCTACCTAATCCGGTGCCCTTCCTGTGAGGTTGTGCACAAAACTCAGCCCATCTCCCTTTCGGCTGCTTTTCAGCTCCAAGTACTGCCAGTAAAAGAATCTTTTCTGTTTATTCTGTTATGTTTTCCATTATGAAGCTTATGTATTGTCTTCTTTTCTTGTTCTTGTACTCGAAATGCTGAATTATTGGTCATGGTTCTGTGTGACCTGGTTCTGATGTTATTAGTATAGCTGCTATATTTTTGTTATACAGTATTTCAGGTACATCATTCTTTTGGAAAAGTACATTTCTTTTGTGAAAGGACTTCTATTGTGTGGCTGTTTTTCACAATATATATGTATGGTGCCTGCTGCAAATGATTGTCTGCTGTATACATAAAAATAAGGTGTTTTAATCACGATATGCCCATCATTCCTGCTGTCCAATTTACAGTAAAAACTTTTTTTTTTTTTTTTAAAAAAAGAAGCATTAGTATTCCTGGAAATTTTCTATTCAAGGAGGTAAAAAAACAAAGCCCAGTCTTATTTAGTACTGCCTATGAAGTGTGTACTATTCTCTCCTGTGTTTTATGAAGCTCATCAGATGTAGGCTGTTTCATATCAATGACAGGAATGAAATGTCAGATTTAAAGGCCTTCCAAATTTTCCTGGATCTCAGCAGCCAAAACATAGAGGCATCTTGAGCTGACCTCCGATGATGAAGAAGAGTAAAGGGAAGGAGGGAATCTACAATTAAAAGAAGCCAGAACTCAAGCAATGATGTGATTTACAAATCGTAACCACAGCTTCCAGAAACAAACAGGAAATGTCTGTGATGCCACGAATTTTGATATTTTCCACCTCTGAACCACTGAAAAGTTTTCAAAAGTCCGGACTAGACTAAAATGGGAGGAAAGGAATTTGTTTCCCTCAGTAAGGTTATTTTTTCCATACAAGCAGATTTTGACTTGCGATGAGGGCTCTCGTTGCCTTAGGAATGCAAGAGGTTAATTCAAGCTGTCCTGATATCAGATAATAATTACCTGATTTATGACCTCTGTCATAAAGCATACAAGAGATCAAAGACCAAAATAATGTTAGTTCATTTTATGTTGATTTTGTTCAATGCCAGTAACAGATGGGACTTGCTTTTTTCTTGCTAAAGTCCATTCTTTTTTTATTGCTGTAAGTGCAGTAAGCTGAATGTTGCTTAGTATGTGTCATTTTCACCATTTATCCTTGAATCTGCATCATGTCTTACACCATGATGTACATTTGGTACCATGAAGGCAATTATTAAATTTTCTAAAAACCAGGGATGAAAAGTTTATTTTAGATCTGGAGCACAAGAGAGTCTTCCATTATCATGTTATTTTAAATTTATTTTTATTTGTACCCTTTTAAAATCAGTGGTGCACTGCTAATCAGTTATCCTGCAGAGTCCTTTACAAAAAATGTTATAAAGTGGCAGACATGTTACTGCTCTTCAGTTTGATTCATTTAATGCTGCAAACTTTTCTGTCATAACAGTACAGGTATTCTTTTCTGTAGGGAGGCGCATGAAAAGTATCATCAATACGGAAATTCAAGGAGTTTAGGTAAGAATAAACTAATTACCCAAGCTGGAATTTTGACAAGACACCAAAATCAATATCAGCTCTTCCTTATATGAGTGCAATGAGAATAAGTCACAGGGTGAGTGCTCAGGGCTTTACTTTCTATATGTCATTGGAAAGAGACGGCACTTTGAGCATCGAAGTGTCTTTTGGCATGGACACAGGATTGGATCAATACTGACACAAGAACAGGAGTGTCACCTGCCAGCATCTGTACAGCATGCCTGGTGAAAAAAAGAAAAAAAAAAAGTTAGTTAAAGCACAGGACCAGCTCTCAGAAGGCTTTTGTTTCATTTCCAGGCAAGTCCCAGAATTCCTCTCTGATCTTGGGCATTCTCTGTCTCTCATTCTGTCCTCTGTATAATGCAAATAATAATAATTACTAACTTCAAAGGATTTCTGAGTGACTCAAGCCATTAATTGTTATCTATGAGATTTTTGTATTGCTGGAAAGCAATACGAAAGTGCCAAATTTTGCTTATACAGTTATTAGTACTATACGCACTAGTATACATTTAACAAACAAGTTTAATGTTTGTAAGCCAACTTCCAATGGTATACCTAAAGTTTCTCCAGAGGTCTTTTTTTTTGGTCTTTTTTTCTTTTTAATTACATTAGTACCTCCTAATCATCAGAGAAAGATGTGCCACCAGTAAGGACTCTTCTCATTCCTTAGACTCACAGGTTTTGTACTGATACATTCGGAGGCCTCTGTTTTGAGGATCGGTATTGCAGCCTGGTCTTTTCATAGTTTTGCAGATGATAAAACCAGAAGTACTGTTGTATAGAGCAAGCTGTTAGAGCTGCCTACATTAATTCTTGTTTCAGCTACAAGCTGTCTTTTAGAAAAATATTTTTAAATTGCTATTGAGAAGGAATCTGCCACAGACCATGGAAAGCTGCTCACTCCAGTTGGCAAAAATACACATCCTTATTTCTAGTATGAATTTGTCCAGATTTTACTTCCTTATATTATTGCTAATTTCATGCATTTGCTAGATTTAAGACTCTGTGATCAAACCTGTATAATTCCCCATGGCACCAGCTTAAAGGTTAGGTCCAAATCAATCTTTAGTGTTCTCAACTGATAAACTAAGCAGATTGAGCTTTTTGATTCTTTTACCCCGAAGCATGATTAACAGTCCCCAAGTCATGCTTGTGACTCTTCTCTGAACTTCTTCAACAATATTCCTGAACCATGGACCCCAGAACTGGACAAAATATTCCAGTAATGATTTCATCAGTGCTAAATACAACAACAATGTAATAACTCTCGACACCTATCTTCATTCATTATTCCTCTGATGCCTATTTATTAAGCTCATATTCGACATTTTGTGCACTGTGTCACATTGGGAAATTATACCCAGATGACTATGAACTCTGATCCCCAACCCTTTTTGAGAAGCATTGCTTCCCAGAACTGAGGACCCACTCTGTAATCACAGGCTGAAACTCTCATTCTTAGATTTTTAGTCAAGTTAAATGTATTTGCCATAGTAATCTCCGTTGAGAAAACTCACACAAGTGATCACAACACCAAGTGATTTAATTACTTGGTGTTGGTGATGACCCTCTGCACTGATCAGTTACTCCAGTTACTGTGTTGCTTTCATACCTGGACACTGATGGCCCAGCTCTGGTGATCCATGTCCAGCTCCTGGAGAAAGACTCTTTCAAAGCACATTCCCAGGAGAAAAGTACAGTTCTCAGTCACAACTTGTAAGACACATTTCTGAACCTCACAGAGATAAGTAAGCAATGTGATCACCTTTTTTCCACCCGTTACAAATCTGGGAGTTGCTATGGATCAGAAACTATCCAGGCCTTTCAAAGCAAAAGTACTTAATATCTTCTTTTGGTATTGAATGCCAATGAAGATGAATTGTCTTTCATTTGTTCTACATTTCCTTGTCACTGATACTGTCTTAAAACATTTATTATGAGAGCATATACAAAGACTGGGTTAAATATTTTAAATTATTGTTGCAATCCTAAAACTTCTAATTAAATCTTCTCAAACTACCTTTTTTGGCAAAGTAGGCTAGATAAGATCAGTGCCAGAGCAGACACCAGTCTTTCTGAATTCCATCTATTTGTTAGAAGATACTTTTTCACCTCTTAGCCAAGGAAATTAATAATATGCTGAGTTTTAATTGAAAAATAACTCTAAAGTCTATAGTTCTGTTAAAAAAAAAAAAACCTCCTAAGCTATAAGGCTTGGTTGAAAGAAAAATATTTAGCCAAAGATGCTAATTAAGTAATTCCTACATAGAATTACAGACTTTATTGATGCACTAAGTACACCCAGTCCCATCTTTAAAGTGTGAAGACTGTAGATAATATGAAAATTTCACAGACTCACTATCCCTCCAATTACTCTCAAGTAACAATCTTTTAGTGAACAGTATTAAGTAATTAGAAGAGAGGGGAATTTTCACTGGCTAGAACAGGCTCATTTAATTATTCCTTCTTACTAGAAATACTATATGCATAATACATGCTTCTTTACTTCTCTTTTGTAATCCTTATTTTTCTTAGTGTTATTCAGATTCATTATTTGTTACATATATATTACATATATATACATGTATTATTGTATATATTTGCATATATACATATTGTATATATGTAAATATATTTGTTATTGCAGTTTTGGCGACAAACAATATTTGTTCTGCAAAAGGCTTTATAGAAGGACATATTTGCTCCTCTTCAAAAATGTGCTCAGAGGAAATGTTGGAGGGTCTGTCAGAACTAGTTATAGCTTCTTCTTTCTCAGCCTGCCCTGTCCTGTCTTGCTTTGCTCCTCAGCTGAAGTTACAACATAAAATAAGTTTGTGAACTCTATATGGTTCTAATTTACGAAGCTGGCTTTGGTCCCTAAGGGACCATATGCTGGCCAGAAGTCATCACAGTAAAGATACAGTTCATCTTCCCTCTAAATTTCCCAACCTTTCTTTTGCTTAACATACTTTTTTGGACAAGACAGAAAGCAGTGGGAACCAGCTCCTCTGGTTTCACACCATTTGACAGTTCTCTTCAGCCAGGGGAATTTTTACACTGGCATCTGTGACCAGATTCCAAGTTTCTTTACTGTTCAAAGACTGCAAAACAGCTGGGTCAAGGGGCATAGCGTCTATCCGGATTTATTTTGCTTAAGCTTGAGGTCTGGTCTTGCTTAGCTAACAAGATCTCATTACATCATAGCCTATGCAGCTATTTCTTGCAAAGTCTTCCTTGGACAAGATGGTGAAAAGCAATTAAGAAAACGATGAACACAGAGATTGCTCAGGCTAGTTCAAACAGAGATTTTTGCACCCGGTACTCAAGTCTTCAATCAAAATTGATAGGGAAGAAAGAAAGAGAAAGAAAGAAAGAAAGAAAGAAAGAAAGAAAGA
>BJBW01002614.1:0-22665 GCA_004320125.1 Scolopax mira | reverse complement strand
TTGGCCTCTTCTCCCAAGGGAATCATGACAGGAGCAGAGAAGATTGTCTGCAGCTGGGACAGGGGAGAGTTAGGTTAGAGAAGAGGAAGAATTTGAGAGGGTGGTCAGGCCCTGGAACAGCCTGCCCAGGGAGGTGGTAGAGCCACCATCCCTGGAGGGATTTAAGAAACGTGTAGGCATGGCACCTCAGGGCATGCTCTAGTGCCCAAGATTGTTGGTTTGTGTCTGCTTGTAGTTTTTGGAAGGCTTTTGTTTGTTTGTTTTTTGTGGCTGGACTCGATGATATCAAAGATCCCTTCCAACCATGAAGATTCTGTGATTCTGTAAAGTTAGGTGTTTTGGAACAGCTGTACTTCAGACCCATCCAAAGCGAGTACTCCTCCCTCCTCTTGCGTCATGCCTGGGATCTGCCATGCTGGCGATGACCAACTGTGCTTGGCCCTGAAGACCTTTCAGCAAAGAGGACCTCTGGCCAAAGGTGTAAACAATCTTCTCACGGTGTCCCTCCATTCCTTTCAAATAAAGTGTTTTAAAGGGATAATGTTCCGTGCATGAATAGTCAGGGTTTTTAGTGCCTGCTATTACCTGTGGCCCAGGTTCTTTGAAGCCTCAATCAACTGATTATTACTCATAAAGCTTTTACATATAAATGTTTCCCGGCGTTTGGACCTGATGCAGGAGAGGCATGGTGAGCACACACTTCCACTCACAAACTTCACTGCACCTTGGAATGGGAAGATGCTGAAGGGGATTTTGCTTCTCTACCACCCATTTACAGTGTGGTCTTCTTCAGGCCATTTTACTTTGGTCTTCAGTTGCCACCCCGACCTAGACTGGGAAGTTACTAGAGCAGCTGCAGCGACTATTTTGTGAGGTGTGGCTTTAGATGCTCCAACGTGGGGTGGTGCAACCACAAAACAAGCAAGTCTTGAGAGAATTTCTTGGTGTAATTGTGTCTCCAGAGTAACGTTTGTCAATTGTGGCTACAGGATGCTTGTGAATGTTGTCGTCATGCTTGTGCACAAAGATAGAAGCATACACGCAGCGTGTATACATTATGTATATGTATTTATGTATATTTACATTTATGTATATGCACAGATCTCCCCCTCTGTGTTTATTTATGTAGATGTAGATGTACATGCAATTAGTGCCACTATATTGGAGATTCAAGTAACCCTCGTGTAATACACAAGAACTTAAAGCAAATGTCACGCCAGTCTGTGTGGTTCTCTTACCCTTTCAAAGCAAGCCTCGCCATGAAGGCAACACTCGGCTAATTAATTTTGTTTTGTCCTTGTTGCCAGTTTTAACCTACAGCATTGTCTTAGGCGGTTATACCAAGACCAGAAAGATAATGACAGATGCATTCTGACATTCCCGGTGCAAATCATGTTGCAGTCCTCCCCGTACTAATTTTGCCAGCCAAAGCAAAGGTAATGCTTCTAAATAATAGCCGGGCAAAACCATTACAGCGCATTACTAGCAGGTATGGAGGGCTCCTATGGCTCATTTATAACAACGTGAAGCCACGGAGCTGTTATCTTTATCAGAGCGATTTCCTCCGGTTGGTGATTTGTGGCACCCACAAACAAGAAAACCGGCGGCAGCGGCAGTTGGGGATCAACACGGGTGTTAATGACATTGTGAGCAGATAAATACAGGGGGAGGGGGCAGGGATCCAAATCCCACGACGTCCCTCTTCGCAGCTAATGCCACCACTGCAAACGGGCATGTTCTTGGAGGGAGCCCAGCATGAACCCGGTCGCAAGATGGACCGTCCATCCGGGGATGCGCCACCCCCGGGCTTTAGGAATCACTCCCAGGACCTTAAACGTGTGTTTCCTGGATGGGTGTCAGCAAACGTGTCCTGCCCACCCTAAAGAACTCGATTGCTTAACACTTTGTCAGGCGGTTACCATGCGTTGTACCAACACACGAGGATGTGTCTTTCATAATTTACTTAGAATGGATTTTTGACCCATGAATCAATGAGTGGGCTGCAGACAGAGTAGTGTTTGCTTCCTGAAAGGCTGTATGATATCAGCAAGGTCAGCTTACTGTCTGTTTTTTTTTTTTAATCATGGGGGGTGGGGAATAAATACTTAAGGGGCATTTAACATATTTTGACAAGGTGACCCACAATTATCCATTAGCGTTGTATTTGTCTAAGCCCCTCTGCATTGATATGCAAGGACCATGTAATAGTTCATTGATGTCCCACTTGGGGGTGGGGAATAAGGCAAGTGGGACTTCTCCAAGGTCTTTCACAGCCAGAATGCATCTAGCTATTGCTGTATTGATTAAACATTTGGATAGTTAATCAACACAGCTAAGCCCTTTTAACCTGCCTTGTGCAGTATACAAAAAAAAAAAAAAGGAGCGATGAGGATGCAATTTTTATTTTCAAAATTTTTAGTAGACAATAAGGGCACAGAAGATCCTGTGAGTTTCAGATTCAAGTACCAAGTGGAAACACAACCTTGAGGTGATAGACGGAGGCAGTGTTATGCTAATTACTGCAATTTTTATCTGAAACGATGATGAAGTGCGCATTCACTGAAGAAGGCAAAATTTTTAATTTTTTTCCCACACTGGAGAGAACCTAAAGCTGAATTCTCAGTTCTTCAGCTGCTGAGGATTTTTTTTTTAGTTCTACACCACCTGTGAGATAAGATATTTTGGAGAGGTGGGAGAAATCCACCTGTAATGTGTAGAACTCACGAAATTGTACCAGAATTCTTTTGTTATGTACTTTAATTCTCTCAGGGATGCATGGGAGAGAAGCCCAAAGCAAACACCAAATACCTGCAGTGGTAGTGGGAGTAATTTTGCTGCTTGCTCTTCTTCCTTCACTGCGTGACCTCTAAAGCATCAGAAACAGAGTGGTGTGTTCTCAACCACAGCAAAGGCTCGGAATTGCACTGGCTTCAAAGGGTCCAGAGGGTTTACACCAGCTGGAAATAAGGCAAAGAGGGGCTTTTGGTACCTGGGAGAGGCCTTGATTGTTACTGGCTCGCTGTTGAGACAAGAAATAGCCTGACTTAAGCCAGCTGTGGACAACACCAATTGGTGGACATCCCTGCTGAGATCCCAGGTGGGTCCCTTTCCTACCTGAACAGCATTTATAGCCTCACATCTCAAACCTGCCCCTTATATTAAGGATTTATTGCCATCGTTAAGTGCCAGCTCCCATTTCTCATTAACCACCTTTTCAAGGCAGCTCGTACCCCTGGCAAATAAACCCAGCTCTGGGTATACACTGTGGGGGGGGAGTCATTTCTTTGCACCCATGAAGGTTGCTCTTCATTTAAAGGCAGAAGATGTAGCACCAGAGCCTCTGTAAATGTCCATGGCCAAAAGAAAGGTTATAGAGGGGAAGACCAAAACTGCAAAATACACAAGTAGAGATATTGCTACAAGTCTATTTTAAACTCTTTTTACTGAGAAGCTGCGTAAACGGTCCTACATTATGTTATATATTAAGCACTAATGTGTAACTCTACAGACTAAATGTCTTATAATGCACTGGTTCAATTGGAATAATTTGCATAGAAAAGTACTTGGGAAAGAGGGAAGGAAAAAAACTGTTTAATTCTTGTGGTTTGTCTATGGCCATACTGTTTTGGGAGCGTGGCTAAGTTGTGCGCCGTAGACAAACTAAACCCAAATAGACTTGGGTTGGAATTTTCTCTCCTTAGTGGAGCAGTGGCCATCCAACCATACAAAGCATTAAAAGAGAGCAATTAAAGGCCCAAATGCAATGTAATGCTTACCTGTGTTCTGAGTATATGTGGAAGGACATGTGTGACTCGGAAAAAAAAGGTATCTCTTGGGCAGGCAGTGTTGACCATGTTAATTTCACTGAATTTCACTGAATTTCACTGAATTTCACTGAATTTTTAGAGTTGGAAGGGACCGTAGAGATCATCTCATCCAACTCCCCTGCTGAAGTAGGATTGCCCAGAGCCAGAGCCTGTCACTCAGGAGCATCCAGACGGGTATTGAACACTTCCAGAGAAGAGGACTCCACGACCTCCCTGGGCAGCCTGTTCCAGGGCTCCCTCACCCTCACTGGGAAGCAGTTTTTTCCCATATTTGAGTGGAACCTCCTGTGTTCCAACTTATGCTTGTTACCCCTCGTCCTCTCACTGGCAACTGCTGAAAAGAGTCTGGCTCCCTCCTCCTTCAGCCCACCCTTTAGATACTTATAGGCATTAACAAGGTCTCCCCTTCTCCAGGCAGAGTCCCAGCTCTCTCAGCCTTTGCTCATCAGGGAGATGCTCCAATCCTTGAATCATCTTCGTTGCCCTTCGCTGAACTCTTTCCAGTAGCTCCTTGTCCCTCTTGAACTGGGGAGCCCAGAACTGGATAGTAGAACTGAATTTCTGAGCATGCTCACTGTGAGCTAAATCTGATCTGTGTTTGTAGAGTCAAACACAGAAGACAGAACTGCTCTCCTTTGGTCCATCTTCCCTTCTTCTTCAGTATTTGCTCTTATATCACAAGGATCTATCTTGCCTTTTGTCCTTCCCAACGTTACGTGTAGACAATATTTCTGCAAAGTTGCCCAATGAAATTCAGTGTTGCCTAGACCAAATACGAGTAAGAATTTTAGAAAATCTTCCAGTAATAACCCTGCAAATAATTATCATTAACTATTTATTTTAGACTTGCTGTTTCCAGAACTCGAGGTGTGAACCATCTAGACACAAGGTTTTAAAAATAATATATTATAAAAATTTAACTGCAACCTCTGATCTTTGTGTTTCTCCATTATTTATCAGGCAAGTGGTTGAGAAAATATTTAACTACAATTCATGATATCTAACTGCGGCTTGTGATGTACCTGGACACAAAAGAAATTAAGAAAAAGAAGTAACATGATACTTAAGTAAAAAAGAATGAACATGTTGAAATTATTTGCTCTGACATTCGGGTTCTAGCCAATCCTGAACAACATAAAAGTTGGTGGATACCTCTTAAAACTATCTGGAACTGTATAAAAACAGATTTCCTGTGAAACAGAGGTCCCATTAGATTGGTGTCCATTGCAGAACATCAAATTCATACAGCTTAAGCTGTTAAGTGTCACATAATTAACATTGGGAGTCATAATAAAGTAGTTTAATAATTTGATTTACAAAAGAAAAAAAATATCCTGAAAGTCAATGTGCCAGACCATAATTGAAGGCAATTAAATCAAATGTTTTTGTCTGCCTTTACTTCTGTGTCAGAGGTGTTGGGATCAGTGTCTAGAGTCCAGGAGGAACCCACCAATGGCGCTGACACGCACATCTACCCCGACATCAGAAGATTTCCCACACTTCCACTGGTGCAGAAGTTGGGCTCTGAGCCTTCCAAAGCTACCACTTATCTTTCTCATTTACAAGACAGAACCCTCTTCTGATTTTTGGCTAACTTTTAAATCATCTTTGTTGTGCAGCACCATTGGTGCTCCTTCTTGGTGCTGGAGATGGATGCTTTGAAGGCTCTTGCAGCTCCATATTTCCAGTGTATTCAGACCAGGATGAAAATAAAATGACCTTAGTGCCATCTTTCTCTTCCTCTTTTAATAGAATTTATCCAACAACTGCCGCTATCATTGGAATATATTGGTACATTGTCTGATTTCCTATAGCTGAACTGATCAGAAATTATAAATGAAATGAAACGCATGTTCCATCACATTAAGAAACATATTTCGGGTGAAAGTGAAGCCGTTTTTAAATGGAGTAACATTACAGAGTGGCAGCGAGAAGCAGAACTAAAAAGGAAAAAGAAATAACGTCATCAATATTACATCTTTTAATTCACAGTTAATGCATTTGTTTTCTGAACTGGTAGAGTATAAATGTCAAATCAACCACTTTTAATTAAAATTCATATTACTCTTTATCTTACACAAAAGACCAGTGTTAACTTGCCCATTTATTTTGCAGTTTCCAGTTATTTAAAGAACATGCTGTCATTTAGGATGGTATTAAAATATTCAAAAAATATCTCAACATCAAAATCCTTTTAATGGCTTGCAAATGACCGAAATGTTTTTCAAATCCACTTGTGAGGTGGTTTTTTTTAAGAGAACCGATGATTCTTTTAACAGCTAGTTATTGAGTTTTTCCTGGCTTGTGAAATGAAAATATATCTCTCTACCTCCCATTTTTCACAGTTATATTGTACTCTTTCATTCACAACTTGCCCACGGCAATGTTCGGTATTTTAATCACTGGTGAAAGGAGAGGGATGGTAAGAAAAATTTTGCATAACAGGTTTTATTAATAAAAGGACCTTCACTCATGATCACATGTAAATAGACAGTCTAATAAGGATGTTTCTGCTGGTGACATTGTTGTCATTGAGAGCAGCATGGCAATCTTAGAGGAAAGCGTGTTTGGCATCATGGAGAATGGTATCTGCAAGGTGAAATGCAGAATGGCTGCTGGTGAAATACACGAAATAACAGATTTTTACTTATCATACATAACTCAGTACTAGGCAGTGTGACTGGCAATCAATAAGGATTGCCAGTATAAAGTTCAATTTTGCCTTAACTCTGTCCCAAACTAATTAAAACTGTCTTGCTCTTACATTTTTTGGCCACCTTTGAACACACATTTTGCAAAATATCTCCTCCAGCCCCAGCCACTCTGTTCACATCCTTTAAGTAATTAATACCAGAAATGGGGAGAAAATATATGCTATATAGAGAGGGAGAAAATAAATGCTATAAAGGTGTGGGAAGAAGTTAAGTAAGGAGATCTGGGGTACTCTGAGGAGTTTAGTACTTTCATCGGCTGTAATATTTGTGCCTGTAATGGACAAAAAGGAATAGGTGCCCTTCGAGGGCTTTTAATTTTTCACAGTGCTGTGGATCTGTGTCTGGTATGTGATGTGCAGTAATACCAACTTCTTTAGCAACAACAAAAAAAAAGGGGAAAAAAAAGAAAGAGGACCTTCTGTGTATTATTATATGGAAGTGACGAGTATTATAACTATATAATTCAGGTGTGTTTGTGAATGCATATAATCAGAAATGTAATATGTGTGGGTGTTTGTACATTAGAAAGCATTAAACTTTAAATCACTTCACAATTTTATACATACTATATATCAGAGTTATTAGAAGCATAGCTCCCAAAAATATCTCTTCCATTATTCCTGGAGTAGTGAAATGAAGTTCTTTGAAAAACAATGACAAATGATTTACACTCCCAAAAGATAAAACTGAAAACAAAGGATTAACTATGCTGTGTAAATTATAATTATAGTTGTAATTGGTTAAAATGAATGTGTAATAAAAACCTGAAAGGATGTGTAAACAGAAAGTGAATTTCAGTAATGAATCAATAGATGATGATGTATTCATAATTCTGTTTTCCTTTTTTCTTCTAATTATAAGTGGCAAAGAATCATCTAATATTAATAAGATATGCATAATGCAAATACTGTTTTTAAAGTTGGAATCTTTTATATGACTGGATTAAGAGAAAATGCTTCACAAATATTTGTTTGCATTTTTAATATTGGGTAACTCTAATTCCTTACTGAAATAAAAGTTTAATGCTCGAGATGCTTCATGGTAACAGGTGAAAAAGTATAACTGGGAAATAAACACCACGTTTTCATTTCAATAATGAAATTCAATTCATTTCAAATTCAGTAACATACTGTTTACTCAGAAAGCAGTAATTCAGCAAAAAAAAAAACAAACCTGTTCCGCACTTTCTTCCTCTTGTCCAAAGATGGCTACGTCTGTATAAAGCAGTCAGATATGGAAAGTAATGGCTTGCCGATGGCTCCATTTCACAGTTTAGCTAATTAACGGGAGGGGAGCACCATAAGCTTCGGATTGCCTAAAGGGGCCATGGCACCTGCCACTGGAGGAGGACAACCTTTCTCCAGGGTGAGGTGCCCCGACGCGCCCGGATGGATGGACTGATGGCCCAACAGCAGTCTACTAGGAAACTACCGCCTTATTTTTCAATTTTTAATCATGCTGTTTCACAGCCCTAATTGAACGTGTTGTGGCAACAGCAGCATCAGAGGTCAGAGGTACCATGGGCTAGAGGATGCACACCTTCAGGCAGGAAAGTACATCTCTGCTCCCACGGGGTTCCACGCTCAGCACGTGTCAAGAAACCATAAGGAAACGAACAAAAGGAGAAGAGGAGACTGCCAGCTGTCTTGGGGAAAAAGAAAGAAAGAAAGAAAGAAAGAAAGAAAGAAAGAAAGAAAGAAAGAAAGAAAGAAAGAAAGAAAGAAAGAAAGAAAGAAAGAGAAAGAAAGAGTAATATTTTTAGCATTATGAACATGGTCTCAGCCTAATGGCATGTGCAATAACATCATTTCTGTAGGTGCTTTTCTGACAACTTGTTCAGAAGTTTTCCTTGCGAATAACTAATTTGTGTGTGCGAATGTGCAGCCAGTTTAAACGCTGAGTGTGTGCTTGCGAAATTGTCTGTATGGCAATGCATAAAAAATTAATCGTTTAAGTATCTTTTGTGAAAAATATCGTCGCCGTTATTGAACACTAGGAAGCTATTTGTGTGAACATATTTTAAATTGGCAAGTCATTGATTTCTATTTAATGCTCTTTGCCGCTGTCTGTGAAGTAAAGGAATTTTATACGTTTCCAGAAGTGGAAAGATTTATATAATAACCATTAAAGAAATGTATGAATGTCAGTTTAGAGACTGGTATTCAAACATTTGTCTTTTAGAATTTTTTCCCTAAAATGAACTTTTATTAACTCAGAAAAAACAGCTAGTGATATGAAAATGTTGTTGAACCTTTGAATATCTTCTGTTTTATCACTTTTAATGCGTCTTTAATATTTAACATTCATCTTATTATAGACAGAAATCGTGAGATGCATGTGCGGTTTCCACACAGTTTTAAAGTTCAATGCACAGTCACAATTCTGAGGGGAGATTTCACACATTTATGAAAAATAAGGCATTTTTGCAGTAAAGTTGCAAAGTGTGAAAGAATTCTTGTTTTATCTGCCTTACTTATCATGTTTATGAGTTATTTTGCCTGGAAGTAAATTGACAAGTTGTCAATGAACAATAGACACTGCTTCAGCTAGGCTTTTCACAGGTTCGGATGCCTTTGGGCAAAAGGGCTAAATCTGTAGTTTGCAATCTAGCATATGGAGCACTGAAAAAAGTGGCAATGGGGTGAGAGACATTTACTGAGAAATTCATGTGGCTGCTGATCTCTAACCAATCCATTTGGTCTGGGGTTTATGAATTCATGTATAAGTCCTCTACCCTTGCAGTCAGAGAAGGGGATTTCAGTTTGCCTATAATGACCCAGTTCCACTTATTCCCACAATACCGCTATCTATCTGCCCTATCAAAATAAATACTTTTATTTTTCACTACAAGCAATGGCACCTGCCTCTTTAATAATAAGGCCGTCTTTAGGACAGGATCATAGGTGGTTTCTGCATATTCCTGTTTTTTCGCTACAAGAACCGCTCTGCAACTCTCTAATTAACACAGTTCTTGATATCTTTATCCCTACCCTCATTATAAGCGCACCCTCTTGAGGTGTCAAGCATGTTGTACACTTCGCAATGAGATAAAGACGATTTCAAATTCGCATACTGTAGTAGGGGAAACATCATTCTCGTTTCCTTTACATGATGTTGTATTTGTCAAGAGACCTAAATGCACAGGGGTGAAAAACGCAATGCCAAAAGCTTTTCCAGTTTCCAGACACTCTTTAAAAAAATCATATGTGGTAAAACAATAAGAGGAGAGCTCAGAATTTACCTCTTTATCGGGGCTGAAGCTCATCTTATCATTAATATCGGCCTTCTCTTGACTCTTCGGATTGCTGAAGCTATTAAAGTACAGAACCCACAAAATGCACTGTATTTACCTGGCCAGAGACAAACTCACTTTACTTTAGATATGTGCTACCCATGCACTCAGCAGAGCGTTTTTAAAATGAGCTGTGAGAAATGCTGAACCCTTTTGCTGGGAAATATTTATGCAGTTATGCAGTTTAGGAGCATTACAGTTGGCAATTAGCATAAGAAATAATACTATAAGCAGTAAAAGTGATGATAAATGACTGACGAAAGGACACTAAATTAGACTGGTTACCGCACTTAATTAAGAGACAACTGTGCTACTTGTTTGATGTTGGTGTCTTACATCTGAGAAAAAGGGTAAGTAGCCTATTTCAGTTATTATCACGGCCAAAGAAAGTAAAACTAAAGCAAGGAGGGATACAGATCATAAATACATCACATCACGTAATGTACTAGTCAACCTGAGGAAAATAATGAATGCGTTACATTTTAATGTCTTACAAACTCCTCAATTATTAATGGTTACACGACTATTTTGGCTACCGTATTGGAATATTATTTAGGTTTTATTTATCTGAACGCAGTCATAAAACTTGGCTTTTCCAAGCTCTGCGGTTTGCATGCCAGTTTCGGCTGAGAGAAAGACAAAAAGATGATGACCCACTCCATTTTTAACTGAGTTATTTAAATACAATAAGTAAATAAATAAATAAAATAAAATAAAATTTAAAATGAGGTCTCATGAAACAATCCAGAAAATCTCCTGCTGGAGGTTGCCCATTCTGTGCCAGCTCCAAAGACCTGGATCTCATGAGCTGTGATAGTTGCAGAGTACCAGAGAGTACCAGGCTCCCGTTCAGAATTCTGCCTCTTCACTAAGCTTTTGTGAAAATTATGCTGATCGTAAACCTGAACATATGCTGATCATAAATGGGAGCGCTATATTTCTTCCGAAACGGGTTGAATCACTCTCAGTAAAAGAGAAGAGTGGCAACGTGAAAACTCATTTGTGAAAATTGACTGGATTTAAAGTAGATGGTCGTCTATTGAAGTAGCTGAAGGTGTACAGGAGTTCCTGAGAATGCCTTCTGTGTTTCTGAGGGATATCAGACACATTTTCCTCTTCAAAAAAAAATCTTTTATTTTCCTCCTGTGGCAATGCTGAACGCTCCAGCAAACAAAAAAGACAGCTCCTAACTTTAATAAAGAGATAAAACCCCCCAAATTTGTGAAAAGCTGAAGAAGTGTGAGATGTTCAGTGCGATTACTGCTCATGTCACCCAAGCTCCAAGACACACTGGGATGCAGAGAGGGAGAAAGGCTTGGAGACAGGCAAGGACCAGCTAAAGATAGGTGGTCCTCGGAGGGTCTGGCATATCTCCGAGAGTTATCCAGCCCCAGCAACACAGTTGTCTCATGGAATCATAGAATTGTCTAGTTTGGAAGGGACCTTAAAGATCATCTAGTCCAACCATCAACCTAACTCTGATAAAAAAAAAAAAAAAAAAAAAAAGAAATAGGAAATAAAAATTACTAAACCATATTCCTGAGGAAAGACAACCTCTCCCAATACTGGGAGAGTGTTGTTCCTCCAGGCAGCAATAAACTGAAGGTTTGGACTGGTCAAGATGGTATATGGGCTTCCCTACAGCTGGCTTTTCTCTCAAGAGCTCGTAGCTTCATAGGTCTTCAGGATGGAGCTTTGCAACCGATGCAGTTTGTAGCTTGGTGCAAGGACACGAAGTAAGGTTGGAGCCTGTTTATGGCAACACAGCAACCTGCAGCTCTTCAGAAGGCGCTTCTTGTGTGTTATCAATGTGGTGATGTTCTCATCGATCCAACTTCAATTCGTCCCTGGTCAGGACTTCCTACCTTACTTACCTGTAAAGGCTCAGTGGGAATGGAGTTAACCCAAAAGCATTGCCTCCAAAACACTGTCAAACACAAATTATGTGGGCAGAGAGTTTTGTGAAAAAGGCCTTTTTTTTTTTTAATTTTATGATCTGATTTCCTTCATATGTGGTAACCTTCAAATTGCTTTGTAACATCAGCAGATAAAACATTTGATTTTAAGTTGTCGTTTCTTGTGACAGCTCGACAGACAATGCTTAAAAATACTGAAGGTTTCTTTCTCCCTCATAAATCAAATCAGAAATGCTCTCTAAACTATTAATACTCTCACTGCTCATGCATTCTGTAACAAATGCAGAAATAAATTATATCCTGGCCTACAGAGTGGGAAAAAGAAATATATATAAAACGTAGCAAACTGGATTCCTGAAGATTAAACTCTTCAAACTGGATTCCTGAAGATTAAACTGGGAATAGCCATAATTAAGCTGCATTGCATTATCACCATTGCCATGGGTGCTCCATCCTTTTCCTTAGTGTCACCCGACAACTTCCCAACCCCACCAGAAGGACCTGCCTTGTTACAGTTGTTTTCTTATGCCTTGGCTAAGTTTTCCTTAATTATTTCTCCGATTCTGTCAGCAACGTTATTGCCCCACTAGTTTAAAAGGTTAAACAAAGCACCAAATCTGTCAAAGTGAGTGAAACCAACTCACTGGTTGAGCTCACTCAACTGGTGAGGAGCTATCAGAAAGTAATCAGTGCTAATAGGTACATAATGGCTAGCAGTGAGCTGTTTGCACTGAGATACATCACAGCAGACAGAACACAGACCTCGCTCAAACCCTACTTAAAGAAAACACAGAGTACCAGGGCCGGCGGTTAGCAGAAAACAACGTGAGAAATACCTTTTTTTTTTTTTCCTTTTCTTTTTTTTTTTTCCCCCCTGCCCTTCCCCCCACCAACCTGAGGGGCTCCAAACCTTCCTACCCTTTCCAAAGCCGCGGGTGCTCCCATCCCCAAGGCTTCGTTGTCTCTCCAGTTCATCCCAGGGCTTTTTCTTCTGCGGAGCGCTTGACACATGAGGTTAAAAACATGAAAAAACTGGTGGTAGGATTACAGCGAGATAAAAGGGCAAATGTCAAAAATACCCATTTTAAGGCATTTAACCTTTCCCTGCGTTTTTCTAAAATAGTTTGAAGAAGCTGCCAAATGTGTTTCGTAAGCCCTTTTTCATCTTTTTTTTTTTTTTTTCCCCTTCTGAAGACAAATTGTGTAGCTCATTAGCAGCTCCTTGGAATCATATGCAAAATATAACTGCTGGCTGTGATTTTTTTTATTATTATTTTTTTAATTATTTTTTTACTGCATTGTCACCCAAAGATATGTTGTAAGAAGTGCTTGCAAAGATCAGTTTTAAGCACTAGGAGTCAGATCCTGCAAGAAGTTGAGTCTTGCAAGGCGTTGAGTAAAGTTAACCCAATCTTTGCCAAGTGAGAAGCCCGTGCACAATAGGCACTCATCCTTTGTCATATGGTAGAACTAATTTCTTATTGAACTCATCTAGGACTGCTCATGACAGGGGAGATATTTCATGGCTGTGGCTGTCCCTCTGCACATAACAAAGATTTCTCTCCCCCCCTTCATCATCCCTAGCTTGGAAAGGGAAAGATGTTAAAACTTTCATTTTTTTGCAAGTTTACCCTCATACTATATGCTCCTGAACAGCACAAGGCACCAAAACCTCAATTGTCTTCAGGGGACATATTTTTGTATGGACCAACTGTAAATTTAGAGCACGTTTCACATAAAACAAGGCTATTTTTGTTTTAATTTTGAGCGTTGAGAATGAATGATCTAGAAATTTTCATTGCTTACCTCTTGTCACCTGTGCTGACAAGAATGGACTAAATACCTTGCAGAACATAAACTCTTCTATGAAATATCTGCCACTCTTGATCCTGAATGTAAACAGAAATTTTTAACTATTTCTGGGATCTACTTCCAGTAACTCCAAAAGGGAATTTTCTGGCTCACTTGTACTTTTGACGTTAGAGAGGTGGGGTTTCTTTAGCTTTATTTTGGGGGGAGGGGGGGGGTAAAAAAAAAGTTAACATAGAATAGTAACTGAAACAATAACTAATAACAAACCTTTTATTCAGTTTATATGTATGCATCATGTAAAGCAAAGTTCTGTCTTTAAATAGCATATTTGTCCTGCTCCTCCTACCTCAGGGAAACCATTAGAATAAAACACAACATTGGAAAACTTTGTTTACCATGACAGAGAGTTTCCAAGAACAGAACGTAGCTGTTGTCACACCGGATTACACGAGAGGCTTGTTCAGCCCTGTTTTCTGTCCCTCGAAGTGACATCAATCATTGAACAATCATTGACTTAAGTGAAGAAGGTGCAAGAACTCAGCTACAGAGAAACACTCACCTTTCATGCTGGTCCCTGGCTTAAGAGTGAAAAACGTTGGATTTTCAAAAATATCTTCAATTGTTTAATCATTGCTTTGGATAATTTTGATGCTCACTGAAGTATTTACTCCATTAAGTGCTTTGCTTCAATTCTCATTGTTAAATTAACTGGATGCTGCTGTTCTGTCTTGCAGAAAGGCAAAAAATAAAAATTCCCAAGCTACCTCCCCGTTAATCAAAGAATTAAAATCTATTTGTGCTAGTCTCGCTAAGTTTTTCTGAAGATTTGCACATTTTCTCATCTCCTCCGTGAAGCCTTTCTCATTGCTATCTTGTTTTTGAGGCTACATATGAAACTCCCAATCATACAGCATCACTGACACACATAGTGCCTTGCAGTGGCAAGAACTAATGAATTGTTTGGAAACTATAAAAATATTTGGAACACAAGCCAACACTATTTTTCTGCATTTCAGTAACTCCAATTATTGCCAGCTTTTCAAAGATACTTGTTTTTTGCAGTTACCCGTATGAAGGGATTAAATTTGGAAGAGTGAAGAGCTGCTGGAAAAAAGCATGCCCTCCATAAATGTGACTATTTCTCCACTTCCTTTACATTTTCAAGATGGTTCTTGGCTTTCTCTCAGTGTATCACAATTTAAAAAAAAAATAAATCTATTGCTACAGGTACCAAAAAAACAACTTTTGAGGCTTTCCTAAGGGTGAACCATAACAGATGCACATGAGCACATGGCTGCATTATCAAAGCTTTAGGACGGAGCACCAGGGCTAATTGATACCATAAGGGTAATTTGAAGCAGCAGAAAGCTATCTCCGATTTTTAATCTGGCTTTGAGACATAGCCTTCCACATCCAAAATGTATCAAGGATTCCTTAAGTCAGAAGCAATCAGGATCTTGTTTTGACCTCCTTAAAAAGAGTAACTTCGCTCCTAGCACACCACTGAGCTTAATATTGATTCAGAGGAAAGGGTGAATCAGCACCATTATTTTTCCCTTGGCCACAGAAAGAACAGAGCTGACCCTGTTTAACTGGTGAGATCTGCTGAAAGAACAGGCCAGCACAACCGAAAATGTTCAGAAAAAACCCCACTTTTACAGCTCAGGCAAGAATAACTGATAATACTCACAAAACTGGAAATATGTGTGCAGAGACATAGGTTTGGAAATAATGACTTTGAAACCTTTCACATAGATTCTTTGGAGTCTAAGTACTTTTTTTCCCCTTCTCTTCATGTGCTTTTAACTTAGGGGGGGATGTGTCTTCTATTTAAAAACAACACTTTTTACCTATGAAATAATGTCTATATTCTATATCCTTTGTACACAGTGTGAGTATTTATATCCATATATCAAACAAAAACTTACCAAGTTTCTTGGTCTGGAATGTTAATGCCAAATTTCAGTAAAAAGAATGAATTCTATTACTGAGTTTAAAGTCTTGAAAGTTGATGTTTAAAAGAGAAATATAAAACAAAAGCAACACAAAATATTACTATTCATCACTATTTACCTGCTTAGATTTCATATTTTCCCTAGCTCTAAACAAAAGTTTACAAGTTCCAAAATTTTCCAGTTGCTCAAGAACTTAAAAAGACATTGTGAGTTTAATAACTGTAGCAAAGCCCAACTGAGGAGCTGTGTAATGAGGTATTGACCACTGTTAGCAAAGTGAATTTTTCAAGCCCTACTGTCATAACTCACTATGAAAAAAATTAAAGTCTGGACTAAGTTTCTCTATACAGGATGAAAAAGCCATACAGCATTACATTTGATCATCAAAGTATTTCTTAATATTTCAATAGCTAAATACCTAGTACATGACTCGGAATTTAAAAAATCTCAGGGAAAAAAAAGGTTTGCTAAACCACTTCAAATATTTAAATTCTTCTAGTACTCTTGTCTAACAGTTATCCAATTATTAAGATATTTGAATTCGACAAAGTGATTTGCGAAACTCTGGAAAAAACCATGTTTAAATACTGAATTTTTTTCTGATTCCCTGTCCTGTTCACAGACCCCTAAGCCCTGTTTTCTGTTAAACATGTGCTCCTACAACCTATTTACAAAGAAAGTTTTCAATCCATGTGCGTCAAAGCAAAAAACTTTTTTGTCATTATTTATATTCAGTGTGCATTTATTTATACATTTGTGCTCAATTTACGTTTGGACCGCTGATTTTTGGTGTGTATTTGTTTGCTTAAATCATGTTAACAGTCAGTTGATATGTATGAATGACCTTTTTCTGTGGAAAATGAAAGATCGAAAAAGAAGCATATTTAGATGTTCTTGAAACTACACTCTGTGCAAGATAGCATATTTAAGTTTACATGTATGTATAAACACATGTATATAAGCATAAAACTAAGGTATTTGATTTAACTTTTAAATTACATTTGCTTTTGTTTATTTAGAGTGGAAAAAAAAAAATCAGTACTTCAAGGTATCCAAGAAGAACTCAGGCACTATTCAAACCTCTAGCTATCTTTTCTTGATTTTCTTTTCTTTGGGTCCATTTATGTGGCTTAATATTGAATAATGCTTCCACAGGAATTCTTTGTTAATCATGGACTGTGTCATTTGCCCTTGAGTGCATTCTGTGGCGTCTAAAAATAGCACGTAGTATATTCCACAGGTCATGTGGGATGGTCACGTTGTGACTGGTTGTTATAAATAAGGGCTTTGGGGTCAAACCTGTCTTTTCTTTGAAGAGGTTAGAAGGTTTCACCCGGAAAGCAACATCAGCCCCGAGTCTAGAAAGCCAGTTCCCAAAAGGATTCTTTGGGCAAGCACCTTTAAATAGCTAAGAGTGAGAGAAATGGCACGGCAAATGTCAGCTTACATAAACCCAAATGAGAAAAGATGAGAAAATTGTGCCCTTTCCACAAGGACAGAATCTAACTGCTCTAAAATCATTAAAAAGAAAAGTATAACAAAACAAAAACAGACTCAAAAAACCTCCAAAAGCTTACTTATTACACTAGTATTGCTGTGCAACACTACATACCTCGCCTTGCCTCTTCATACTGCGGTGGTTACACACTTTGGATAGAAAAGTCCCGCTCTGCATTTTAGGTTCTATTGCTGTTAATTCAAACCACTTTTTAATTTGTTTTCCATTTCAGTGCAAGGTTTGAATTAGGGGATTCCAGTTTCCCTGTTTCTGGTGCTATTTGATTCTTTCCCATTATTCAACAATTGTAGCAGTGAGATGTCCAAGTCATTAAAAAAAAAAAGAGAGAGAGGAAAAAAAAGTACAGAAATTCATAAGAAACTCATTTAAAGTGACTTTGGATTAAATTTGACCTTTGAAGTCTAAGCCTGGACCCAAAGCCAAACAATCAAGAGCTTCGTCATTCCTGGTCAAAACTCTGGCAACACTGTGAAGAAAGAGGAGGTAATTTGGGTTTTGTAGCACCGTATTTTGTTGTCACCCTGATGAAGATTGAGGAGGGAAATGTGTTTATTGTTTAATGTAAGAGGGAGGGCAGCAGTTCAGGTTTTTGGGAAACAGCAGTGGCGAACGAGCTGTGAAAGTAACAATCGGGCTGGAGTGGGAAGTGGGGACTTTTTTCAGCCTACCCAACAGAGCAGCTGCTCATAAATCCTATAAAGGCACTTTAAAAGGTACTTAAGCACTGTGGAGTTAATATAAATATTTTAATCGTTTATATGCATTGTTGAGTTTCAGTTAGACCTCAACCTATGTCGACTTTTACCTAGCCCGTTATTAGTTTGGCTTCTTGAAGGACCGTTAAGTAAACACCAGTGCCATCGTTAGGTGAGGTTAAAGGCTACTGATACTCCAGATGAGTGTTCAAAACCTCTTGATCTCATCTGACTCAGTAATTACTTGTTTGTTATGCAAGCTTCATCAACAGGGGCCTGCAAGTTTCTGGGGGAGGAAGGGCTGGTGGTAGGGCATCCACGCAGATGGGATGGACTGCAGAATGAAGCACATGCGATGAGCTGCACATGGACAAAGGGAAAAAAAAAGATAAAAAATGCAAGAACTAGGGAGAACTGAGGGCAGATGCATCATCTAAAAGCTTCTGGATGAGACATCTGTTTTCATGCCAAGCTTGAATGATATCAGTAATGGCAGAATACTGTACCTCCTGGAAAAGAAGTTACCTGGGGTCAGAATATCTCCAAGAAAGGCAGAAAGCAGACAACTTCAAGCTGAGTGTCTCCAGGTCACAGGTCTCCTGCAAGCACCCTCTTGTTTGGTTTGAGACCAGCACAGTCCTAGGACCACTTCAGCCAGGACTGGTTTAATTTTGGAGTTCATGAGAGCCCTTATTAGAATTTTTTTTTTTAAAAAAAAAAAAAAAAAAAAAAAGAGAGAGAGAAAAAATAAATGAATAAATGCAAAGCACATTCTCTTCCCTTGAAGAAAGACTCTGTGTTGTGGAGAACGAATAACTTAGATGATGAGAAACAAAACACAATCCCACAAGGAATCTGCTAACAGCACAGTAAATTCACAGTACATATAATTAGTAAACTATCTGAAAGTAGAGAGGAAAAAAATGCAAGTAACGGCCCCACATTTTTCCCTCTCTCTCCCTATGTCTGTGTTTGGAAAATATTGCTGCTCTCAGCTAAATCTCAGCACAGCTTCACGGGTATACAAATTCCCCAGGAAGGAAAACAACTGTGAGCTCCCAAAACAAAAAGAAGGAACCTGAGTCACACAGGATCACTGTCAAGAGAGCAGAAACTCAGACTGAAAGTATGTTTTAGGGGCTTTTTTGGAGTTTCTCCATATGTTTGTGTCTGGACTTGAGTGCTGAGTCACTCAGCAAAAGTGTTTGAATGATGAGCTCTGTGAAAACCAAACCTTAAAGGATTAAGTTAGATTTCTGAGAACAGAAGGATATTGGACACCATAACAAAAAACCAATTTAAATTTGTATATTGGAATTCTCCAATATCCAAAGATATGGTTGCACCAATTGAGTATTATATGAGAGGATACAAAACTCCCCCACCTGAGAGACTGATTTTGTGATGACAGACTGTGGCCCCAGTAGATAAAAATACAGTCAGCTGCTTCTTCTGAGTCACTGTTTCTAGGTAAAAGCCATAATTAGTAGAAGTGGCACATTATCTTTTCTTGCTGGAAGTTGGGTCTTTGTGTTGTTCGCCATTAAAAATACCAACTGTGAAATCCCAGTAGAGTGTACTTAGATCAGTGGTAAGACTCCTCTCTACTTCAGAGTCAAGATTTCACTTCATAAGCCATTCTTGTAAGATAAAATGAAAACTTGCTTTAAAATCAACTTCTGAAATAGCACGCAAACAAATCAAGTTTTGGTGTTGTTTTTTTTTAAATCTAAATAACAATCAAAAAATCCTATTAAATGTGCGTTTGAAGATGGCCTTATTTAAAAGGACTTTAGTATCCTATACATCTTCTACAATGTTGTGCTCACATTGGGATATTTGGGCCTTTTTATATGACAATTCTTTGCATGATTCCCTGATTCCATGATTCTGTGTTTCAGTTATTCACATGGGAAATAAGGAAAACAAGGTAACTGAGATTATCAAAAGTTATTTTTCCCAAAGGACTAAACCAAAGATGAGAATACCATTTTATCCTTCAATTCAAGTCTTTGCAAGAAATTCAGTGTGGCATTTGGTAAAAGGCAGCTTTTTTGGGACACCATGAGCACTGACACGGTTTTTCTGAAGGACTGTGAGTAAATGATCCTCCTTTGCTATTTTGGGGAGACATAAATTCTTCATACTAGTTGAATAAGCTTCAGTTTGCTTTAAAAAGAGCAGCACAGAGATACTATTTTTGCTGCATGTTTTTCTCCAAACATTTGCATGTTAACCAGCAAGGGCTTGCCAGATTTTTCTGCCTTATCCACTGAGTTGTGCTCCTGCATTTCCCTCCAGAGAACCCCAAAAGTTTCATTGCATATCCTTCAAAAAGTGACCTTAGTCACTTGAGAGTGGTCACTACAGCCTGGTGGCATCCCAGACTGGGACTTCCCACCCATGCAAGCGTGTGCTCCCTAGGAGGGTACCCATCCACAGGTACCCCACATGGGGTTCTCCTGCCCTGCAGCCAAATTCCCCCCCTGCCAAAGGATTTGCAGCCAGATTTAAGAAATGGCTAAATTTCATCTTCTTCTTCCCAGGTCTTGACAGTTAAGGGTAGGTAAGAGCAGGTAGCCCATCTGCTTAATGAACAATGGGGAATAACAACAATTTCCAGAAACAGCTAATTATGCCGTGACTTACTGGTAGAATACCCTAGAGTTTCCTTAAGCGTTTTGAGCCAAATTCTAGGGGATCCTGTGAATTTCACTTGTGAAACTGCCATATTGTGTGCAAACTCTCCTTTTCTTCCCCTTTTACCCTCCCTGCCCCCAAGAGGGAGAGAATTATCAAGTCATTTTTTTGTTTATCAGGGAAGCAGGAATCAAATTATGCTAAAGAGTAAACAAATAGCATTCAGCTTGTGAGCCCTCTGGTTACAGGGTTTCTCTCCACCCACTGAATCTTATTGCATAAATGTTGAAAAACATTGCTAGGGAACAAACAGTGCAGCCCTTTGACAGGTTATCATCCCCAAAACCCCGTTAATTAAAGGAATACTGTAAATTTAGTTATGACTCCAAAAAGTGAAGCAAAAGCTACTGAAAACATAACTTAATAACAAATAATAATTATCCCAAATAGCCCTGGAATTTTGTCATTAACTTTATTTAATGTCTCTCCCTTGTCAGGGTCAGGTATTTAGCAGCAGAGTTTATAGGCGCAATCCTTTTTGTGATAGCTTATATTGGAAATGAAAGTCATCTTCATTGTGAACTTATCTTGACAAACAATGACAAACTCTCAGACTCAGTGTCACTCATTTACCACTAACCCATCCAGAAGCTGCTGCCTCTGCTGGATTTAGCCTTCAAAAGCTTGTCGTCGTTTGACACGTTAGAAAAGGTAGTGATACTCGTAGTAATTGGAGAGCCCCAGCAATGACCTTGTCCTCCTCCTAAGCCCCAGCTAATCCTACGTACGATACCTCGACTGGCAGCACAATTATTATCTGTGGCTATTGCTTTTCTT
Organism: Scolopax mira; assembly: GCA_004320125.1. Taxonomy (NCBI): domain Eukaryota; kingdom Metazoa; phylum Chordata; class Aves; order Charadriiformes; family Scolopacidae; genus Scolopax; species Scolopax mira. The sequence goes on along the minus strand of BJBW01002614.1, from coordinate 1,458 downwards.
ATAGGTACACATGCCCCAGAAAGGGCTAGAGGGGAGAAAAAAAAAAAAACCAAAAAAAAAGAAAAAGTAAAGAAAAAAGTAATAATACAGTATAGAGATTAAATGTTTTTACTTTAGCTGACTCTCGTATATTTTGCATTTCACCTTTTGTGGAGTTTGTGATGTTTTCCCATTCCTCATTTTGTGTAATTGACTTTTTTTTTTGTACTTTTATAGAAATAACCACTAAAAATCCTCACAAACGGCAGCAAACTGTATTACTCGTGCATCAAGTGCCACCCTTCACATAATTATTGTCCTCCACAATTGCTCCTGCACTCCTAAGTCTCCCATTTGAGCAAACTGTGATGGGAGAGGAGAGAATTTTGGGGCAGATTTCCCTCCTACCACAGGACTACAACTATCGGGGCAATATGAGTTGGATGAGGCCCATAAAATTTCAAAGTTCATATACACAATCAAAAACACAGCTTCTGTTTTGTAAAAATCAAACAGCACAGATCATTGTATCCAACTATCATATTTTATGTGGAAAAACACTTTAAAAGCTGCTTTAAAAATTGCTAAAGTATGTTAAAAACCACTTTATTCTGGAGATTGCGAGAGACATATTTTGTGGAGAGAGTCCTATTGGGAACAGAATTACTGTACTCCAACTTCTAGATAATAAAACGATATAACCAGCTACAAAATCTATAGCTTGGTCCAGTTGATTTTCCTATAAACCTTGGTTTCAGAGACAAAAAAAAAACTGGTACCAAACATTACCACTCTTGGATAATTTTCCAGTTTCTATGCTGAAAAACAAAATCACCAATTATAAAAAGTTTAAAAATTATGAGAATTTCTGAAGGGGTGGTGAAGTTAGTGTATGCTTTGCTTACCATTTTATTGAGTTTCTGAGAATATATTGAATAATTTGTACTGCATAAAAGTTACTTGTACTGGCAATAAATGGTTGGCCATCCAACATATTTTAAATGCATCTGTAAAGGTTAGAAAAACAGGATATTTGCAAATTGTTCAAAGCCTGTGCAGACACCTGTGTTAGGTCATGACCACAGGATCTCTCAGGACTTGTTAACCAGAGAATAAAGATATTATTTTGCCATTCTTCTCACTGCAGCAAAAGTACTGAAAAGTAAAAATAGCTTTAACTTCACAGAAAATAATTTACAGTGTCTGGTTGGCTATTCTTACTGCTCATGTAAATCTACTACTTAGTTCATTTGTCATTCTGCAAGACAGAGTTGGTTCTACTCGTGGTTCCTCTTCCATTTACATCTGATTTGCTCCTGCTCCTGGCACAGGTCTTTTTCCTTCACCTAATGGACTTCCCCAGTTGGACCAGGAAGATGCTGGCATGGATCATAGAATCATAGAATGGTTATGGTTGGAAGGGACCTTAAAGATCACCTAGTTCCAACCCTCCTGCCCTGGGCAGGGACATCTCCCACC
>BJBW01002613.1:32786-126402 GCA_004320125.1 Scolopax mira | reverse complement strand
AGGCATGCTCTGACGTGCTCTGGGTGGTCCTGCATTGGCAGGGGAGTTGGACTAGATGATCTCTATGGTCCCTTCCAACTCCAAAAAATTCAGTGAAATTCAGTGAAATTCAGTGAAATTCTTGAGAAGACCCTGGAGGAAGCTGAATTCTCTCCCTGTATTTTTTTAGTGGGAACTCACCAAAGATTTGTCTGTTAGGACAGAAGGCAGCTTCTCCCCACTCCTTCCCCCAGCTAGAGGACTTTATGCCTTTATACCTTTATTCTGCTGCTCTTGTCTTTGACAACTACTGAGCCATCTCCTCCCTAGGCCTTGCCGAAGTCCCTTGGCAAGCTGGCCAAGCTGACCAACCTGAACGTGGATCGGAATCGACTGACATCCCTCCCGGCCGAGATCGGCGGCTGTGCCAACCTTAACGTGCTGTCCTTGCGGGACAATCGCCTGACCCTCCTGCCACCAGAGCTGGCCAACACCACCGAGCTTCACGTTCTGGATGTGGCAGGGAACAGGTCAGCAGCAGCTTGTGGTCATGTTCCTCAGGAGACTGCTGCCATGGAGCAGCTTGGTCTAGACCCCGGCCTGTTTTGGGAGACATTTATCCCAGGGTCTGCAGTTTGGAGAAGCCCAGACTGGCTGTTTAGGGCCCTGGGCATGTGTCTCTGTTGACCATTAAGCCCTTCTCCATCGTACTTGAACAGAGCAAATGCAGAAATGGGGGGGTGCATTTTGCCATGTGTGAACTAAAGATCAGGGGAGATCCCTGGTGCTGTGTCTTCCTTCCTGCAGATTTTGTGGTTTCATGCCACCAGTCCCCAGGCAGTTGGTGCTACAGCCTTGTTGATGATGTGCACGACCCCACAGTGTGCAAATACCTGTGATCTGTTCTGGAAGGCTCTGCAGGGTTTAGCTGCAGTTCTGCTCGCTAAGGCAGGTGGTTTTGCAGCAGAGGGGAGCCGAGCAGAGCTTTGTTTGGAACATCTCTGTGTACTGGTCCGTGAAAGCAGAACTTTTCTGTCTTCAAACTCCTCTTCGAAGTTCTCTGTTTTCACATTGTAGATGGGAGTTGTCCTTTGCTGGGGGTAGGTTACTGGGGTCTGTCTGTGGCTGCTGCAGAGCTGTACGCAGCGTGAACCAACTGCCTTGGTGTGTGTAAGAGTGAGGGACCCTGCGGTGGCTTGGCTCTGTCCTTCTCCAGCACAGGCGAGGCACTCTGGCTGGGCTGAAGTTCCTCCATCACCAGTAAGTTTAAACAGCAGATCTTCTCCTCTTTTACAGGCTGCAGAACTTGCCGTTTGCTCTGACAAACCTCAATCTGAAAGCCCTGTGGCTGGCGGAAAATCAGTCCCAGCCCATGCTGAAATTCCAAACAGAGGATGATGAGAAGACAGGCGAGAAAGTTCTCACTTGTTACCTGCTTCCCCAGCAGCCCTCTCCCAGCCTGGGTAAGAGACTAGTTACCAACACTGGCTGCTTTGGAGGGGCCTTGGACCTTCCTCTCCTCTTCATTACCATGATACCTGCAGCAGAGCTGGGCTCCCGAATGGCTGGGGGCAGCTTCTCAAGGCAGAGATTGTTAAAGCTGAGAACTTGCATCTCTGCCAGGTGGTAAAGAAGCTGCAGCCTGGTCTTCTGCTTTGATCTATTGACCAAGGGGTTCATTGTAAGGTTTCCTTCCTGCTATGATGATATTCTCATGTCAATACTCCTGATTCATGCATAATCCTGCCTTTTTCCTTAGTCCTTGGGTAAGGAGTGCTCGAGCCAAACCATTTGGGTCCTTTTGTAGAGGCTCCTGTAGATCTGGTGGGAGACATGAAGAGGTGACAAGATCTGGGGGCTACATCCTTTGTCCTCATGGCCATTGTGGTTTGATGCAGATACAAGAGAAGTGCCCTCATGGGTTGAGAACCATCTTTAATCCAGGGCTACAACCCTGCTTGCTCAGAAAGAGCTCTCACTGTGTTATCTCTCCTCCCCAGAGAACCTTCTACAGAACAGCGTGGATGAGAGCTGGACGGACACCAATTTAAACAGAGTCAGTGTGATTCAGTTCCTGGATGAACCCAAAGTAGATGATGAAGATGAGTCTGGAGCTGAGAGAAGGGTAAGAGGAAGAGTCTCTAGAGGCTTTTTAGCTCCCTATGGAAACACAGACACAATCCAAACCTTTTTCCTGAGATGGGGAGGCATTACAGTGTCTGAGTTTCGCTGCTGCACACATATTTTTGCAGCCCGAAGGGCATTTGGTGTCCCCGAGACAAGCAGGTGTACCAGAGAGTTCCTGAGAGCCCTTGTGCAGGTGTAAGGTGTGACAGCTGACCCTGGGAGCTGAGCTCCGACCAAAAACCTGCCCAGGAGTGCTCAGGTTGCCCAGAGACCCTCACAGCCAGAGTGGTGCCGGGAGGAGGTTTTAGTTGCCCCCCTGATGGGGAAAGGTGCTCTGCCAGACTCCTGGCTGGCAACCTCACCTCTCCAAGCCTGGAGCCAGACACAAGGCCCTGCTGGGGGGTGTCCCCTTGCTAAAGTAGCCAAACCCTGCAAACAGCCTCAAAAACCAGTGCAGATCGTTTTCCTTCCATGGCAGATACAAAAGGCAGGATAAAAGTTTCAGTTTCCAGCAAGTACTTTGTTAGTTTAAATTTCCTGCAGGATTTTTTTTTCCTCTTTTTGTCTTGTGGAGAGAGATTCTCTTGAGATCGGAATCCTTCTAATAAATTGAGTTTGTCTCTGTCCTTGCAGCATGGAAGCGCTGCTGGCCTTAGGAGGTGTTGTGGGAGTTTTAGATAATTTTTAACATCGCTATTAATTTTAGAATCCTGTTTTTCTTGACTTGTAGCTGGGATGGAACTAGCTAAGCATCACAAATTCTGGTAGCATATGGGCTTGTCAGACAAATGAAGAGACACCAGAGCAATTAAGAAGATACTCCACCTGTGTGTTCCTCTAGGGGTTTCTGTGTTGAAGGTTTTGTGTTTATTAATGCTGAAGCACAATTTATAGAACTATATGCAACTCCCACTCCCTCTGCCAGATGGAGAGCAGGATAATGTCTGAGAGAGAGCTCAGAGAAGTGGTACCTGCTTCCTTTTCTGTCGTCTGCCCAGCTGAGACCATAGCAGTGGAGAGGCCCAGGTCAGGTCCTGCAGTGTGACCTTGGGCCATGTCCAGCTGGGGCTCTGTTGCTCTGATAAAAATTGTCATTTGAAGTGGTTTGGTCCTCATAGAATCATGGAATTGTGTGGGCTGGAAAGGACCTCTCAGCTCCTGGAGTCCCACCAGGGACCCAGCACTGCCCAACCCACCCCTGACCCATGTCCCTCAGCACCATGTCTGCCCGGCTTTGCAATCCCTCCAGGGTTGGGGGCTCCACCACTGCCCTGGGCAGCCTCTGCCAAGGCTTCACAGCCCTTTCAGTGGAGAAATATTTCCTGGTATTTAATGTATTCCTGGGGCACGGCAGGTGCTGCTGAACCTCCCATTCTGAGTGTTTTTCTTGGGCAGGGCTTGCAGCGCAGAGCGACCCCCCATCCCAGCGAGCTGAAGGTGATGAAGAAGGTGATTGAAGTTCGGCGCAGTGAGGCCCACGCTGCAAAGCCCAACGCAGACCCCACTTCTCCTCACTCAGAAGTGAGTGCTGTTCACCAAGAAACGGGTAACCACAGAGGACACGTAGCAGACTCGAGGAAGGGGGAGGCAGTGTCTGTGTGTGTGTGAGCTGGGTGGAAAGGGGCCTTTACACTGGGGAAAGGTTAGAAGGGACAGGATTTCCTGGATTCCATGGTCTGGAATCTGCCTTGAGGTGTCAGCTGGGGCTGCTGAGATAGAGCATGAGCTGCAGCCAGGAGACAGAGAACAACCTAAGGAGAACTGTGTGCATTGGTACCATCTTTTCATAACACAGGGAGAGGAGAAGAAGGATATTCCCAGAAAAGAACGATGGGAACAGGGTGCTCGGAGGAGGCATCTTGCCGCCCAGGCGTGATGCTAAGAATAAATAACTCCATAGATGGTGGAAGAGGGTTGGGCTTTGGTTTCCATCCTGACTTTTTCACTCACCTTCCCAGGAGAAGAGGCTGAGTGCCACATCTAACCGCAGCGAGGACTCCCACCTTTCCAACAGCACTGCCTCTGCTGACTGCAGGGTGGAGGAGCAGCAGGAAGAGGCAGAGAGGAGCCGGCCAAACGGGCAAGTGCCCGAGATGCAGGAACTGGAGAAGGAGGCAAAGCCCAGAGCAGACGAGGAGCACAAGGAAGCCACCGACCAAGAAGAGGAAGATGTGGAAGTGGAATACAATGAGGTAGGAGCCTGGGAACTACAGCAGGGTCATGACCAAAAGTGGAAGGACTTGAAAGTTTCAGACAGAATGGTGAATGGACGCACAGACTGTGAGCTGGGCATCACTGGAGGAAGCAGTGGAAGCCAAGCACAAGCAGAGATTCGGGCAGGGTCTATGGGGGACTGGGAAGGACAATGGGAACATTGGGGTTATGGGTTTGAGTGCCCTCAGTCTCTGCAACTGACAGAAGATGTGTCTGGGTGAAGGAGCTGATGTGGAAAAAGGCAAGTATGGTGAAATTTTAACCTGTATTCCTGCATCTTCAGCTCAAAAGCAGCAGCCCTGGCTTTGCCTGTCTTGGTGGCTGGGGAACAGGAGGTTCTCCACTGCCCCCAGATGTGGCTGTCACTTGAGGTTCAAACTTTTCTGGGGCTTTGTCATTGCAGCCCACTGTACACTTTGCTGAGGACACGCTAATACGGAGTGAGGATGAAGATGAAGATGAAGAGCGACCGTTCCCAGTGGAGAAGCAACGGCTCATCCGCAAGGACACCCCCCACTATAAGAAACACTTTAAGATAACTAAATTGCCCAAGCCAGAGGCGGTGGTGGCCCTGCTGCAGGGGCTGAACAGCGAGGGGGTCCCCAAGGAGGAGGAGGAGTTGGGAGGCTGCAATAACAACACAGAGCCCACAGACCAGGAGGAGATGTGGGATGAGGAGGACAGAAAGAATGGAGCTTTGTCTGCCCAGCCATCGGTGAAGGTAAGGTCTGGTGGGGAGGGGGAAGGTCAGACGGGTTCCAGACCACCCTCCTGCTGCTTTAAACTAGCAAGCAGGGTGATGTGGCTCCAACAGAAACACTGGCCAGAGCCTCCAGCGCTTCAGGAAGGACGCACTGGGGGTGGGAGAGCTGGAGTTGGTTCTGGGGCTCATATGGTTTTCCAGGAGCTGTGCCATGTGGCTTTTCCCTGACTCCTTGTGCTGGATCCAGGTCCTTGACCTTCCCCATGAAGTGTGTGCTGTTATGTCCTGTGCTGCCAGAACAGCTCTTTGTCCCACCACTGACAGGTTCTTCCATCCATTTCAGTCGCCTCCTTGCTTGCTGGTTCTTGCACCTCCTTTGCAACAGGATGAGCTTTCTCCCTGGATGGATCTCATCTCAGGCTGCTTCTGCTTGTCTTTCTGCCACGAGAGGTGGTGAGAGCAGGCAGGAGTGTGCCCTTCCTGCTGGTCCCACCCTGGGCCTGTCCCAGGGCAGAGAAAGCCTGATGAAATGTGTGTTGGGATTCAGGGGAACTTGTTTTCTGGGCCAAGGGGCTGCGATGGGCCTTTCTGGTGATGCTGATGAGACAGGAGGTCCTTAGGTCTGCTCAGCTGAATCGCCGCGTTTGGTTCAGGGGACACAGAGATTCTTGCTCGAGGAAGATCCTCGCAGTAGAGTAGGAACACACTGAATGAAGGACACTGCATGAGGATCTTACTGAAGTTGGGGTGTTGATTTTGTGAGGGGTATTGGACAGGCGGGGGTTAGGATGTGGCTGAATCTCCATCGTAGTCTGACACCAACAGATCTCATGGCTGAGATGTGGGTCTCTGGACCTGTGGAAGGTCCTTGCTGTTACAACACACGCTCCAGACTGTTAGGATTGTTTCCACCTCAGGGGAAGGTTCTGGCACTCAGGTTTGCTTTGGAGCCTTTCTCTGGGTAGGCCCTTGCCATGCTGTATCTGAGCTGGTACAGCTCCTCTGTTCCTCCCAGGGACGAGCCTTGGGGTTTCCTTCCTGTTTGTGAAGTTCTTCAGAATGAAAAGGAGTTGATGTTGCTTGTAAGAGTGTGTGGAGCCATCAAGAGTTCCCTTCATTATCGCCTTCACACAAGACCTGCTGTACTTGGGAAATGCCCTCACCCATAAAGCTTATTTCAGCCAGGGACTTGGGGCTGAAGATGCACTCATTGGCAAAACCCGTGAAGTCTCCATAGGCGCTGGGACCACGGGCTTGGTGTCTCTGTCAGAAAGTTACCTTGGTTATCAGTGGAGCCTTCTGCCTGGAAATCCCAGTTTTCCTTATCATGGGGCTGGGTTGGACGTGTGCTCCATGATGGCAGATTTATTAGTTTGCCTCCTGAGCCAGAAGCTGGAACATGAGAAGCAGTATCTCTGGGCAGGGGAGGTTCCAGGAAGAGGTGCTGCACACAAGTGTTGGAGGAGGAGATAGGACAAGGGTGTGCAGGACGCCCAATCCTTCAACCAGAGGGGTTTTTTGCAAAGGCATTTGGTTTTCAAGAGAAATTCTAAGGTTTCCTGTGTTTGGGAGCAGATTCCTGTGTGTCTGGCAGGATGCTCAGCTCCACTGGAGGCTCTTCCCTTTGCAGGAGGGACTGAGGCAGTTTGATTTGGGATTGCTTTGTTCCTGAGCAGCAGCTGGGTGGCACCAGAGGTCCCTCTCTGCTTTTCTCCGGTGCTGTTCCATCCTTCTTTTCAGGGTTCAGAGGGGTTGCAGTCAGCTAATAGCGAGCTTGGTGGTTGCAGCCTCAGAGTGCCAGCGCAGGCAAGATATGTCAGTCTCCAGCTGGCCGTGCCAAGGAGCGCGGGCACTCTGCGCCATGTGGCCCTGGGAGCAGCCCTGTCGCTGGTTCTCATTGGTCGGTGGCAACCAGGAGTGGTGTGAGAGGGGTCTGCTCCAGCGGTGCGTGGCCAGACCTGTCAGAGTGGTGTGTGTTGGGTGGTGGTGGTGGTCGTGGTGGCGGGTTTGGTTTATGCTCCACTAATCCGCATGCCTCTTTGCTGGTTCCTGTCCTAACAGGGGGTGTCGTTTGATCAAGCCAATAATCTGCTGATTGAACCTGCTCGCATTGAGGAGGAAGAGGTCTGTACCACTCCTACTGTTCTCTCTCTGCCAGAAATCATTCAGTCCTGCTTGATTTGCTTCCCAGGCTCACCTGTTGTTGTAGGGGAAACTCTGATCTCTCTGGGTCAAGTGGCTTCTGGACCTGACTGATCACAAACACACAATGATTGTTTCCTCCCCTGCTTTCACCTCCTTTCCCTACTTTTCCCTACCTGAGGTGAGAATGGCTGCTGCAGATCAGGAGTGAGAGGGAAGAAGTGTAAAAAAAAAACCAAACTATGCAAGGGGGCTGAGGTGGGAAGTTCAATTCCTGTTTGCTCTGCTCTGAGGAAGGAAAAGGTGAACAAAAATAAATAAATGTGTTTTTTCTGGGAGTGGTGGGAAGCCCTGAAGGAGCTTGGGAATACTCTGGGTGCTGTGTACAAGCCTTTGGGAGAGGAGAAGGATCTGACAGGGGACGCTGCTGTTGCATGAGAAGGGTGGGCTGAGCTAATGATTGGTGCATCTCATGCAGCCCCCCCATAGAATCCCCCCCAAGTCTTCTCATGTGGCACCATGGGACGTCAGAAAGGGGCAGGTGGCACTGGAGGGTCCATAAAGCCCCTGGCTCATGTATGGTGGTGCCACATGTATGGTGGTCACAGAATCACAGCATGGCAGGGACTGGAGGGACCTCTGGAGACTATCACGTCCAACCCTTTGCCAGAGCAGGGTCACCCAGAGCAGGTTGGACAGGAACATGTCCCAGCAGATTAGAAGATCTCCAGAGAAGGAGACTCCACACCCTCACAGTAAAGAAGTTTTTCCTCCTGTTGAGATAAAATTTCCCGTGTCCCAGTCTGTGCCCATTCCCCCTTGCCCCGTCCCTGGGCACCACTGGGAAGAGTCTGGCCCCATCTTCTTGCCCCCCACCCTTTCGATATCCCTCAGCATCAATGAGGTCCCCTCTCAGTCTTCGAGTGTTGCTGCCTCGGCTCATCCTCTGACTATGGTTAATTTCCTGGGCTTGTTTCCAAGTTTCTGGTAGAGTTGCAAGATCCTTTGGTTGAGTGGGCTTTCTGCAGGCTGTGTCTCCTAGGAGATACAGGAAGCCACTGGTGAGAGGCAGAAGCTGTTGTCAGTATGAAGGGCCTGTGTGAAGGTTCCTTCCCATAGGACAGGACAATGGTACCAGACCTGTGTATTACATGAGGGTGCTAGCCTGGCAGTCTCTGAATTTGGCTCTTTGCTGCTTACCCAGGTGTAAAATGTGGGCTTTTCTTTCTTGGCTTTAGAAATAAGACTTCAGGAGACATGAGTTGGCTCAGATGTGGTCTGCTGTTGGTGTCTCCTGGAGATTTGTCCATCTTAGCCCTAGATAACTGAAAAGCGCATTCATATTTCTTGCGTTTCTCATTTGTGTAGCTCTTCTGTCCCTCGGAGACAAAACTGAGTGTAGTTAGGAGCTTCCTGGTCCCCCATTTGGGGAAATCACTGCTCTTGGTCCTTCTTTCCAGCTGTTAGACCCCATGGTCCATTTTCAGAGTTTTCTTGCTCCTTGAGGTTCAGTGGCCCAGGAAACCTTGATCTTGTCTTGGGAAATGGTCTGCTGGCCCCTTCCTTAGCTCCTGCCCTGCCCCACTGGGAGCAGGGTGGTGCTGGAAGTGGAACTGGCGTGCCTGGAACTTCACTGGTGGGTGGCGTGGCCCCATAGCAGACCAGCTTTGGGATGCAGGTGATTGTCCTGCAGCTCTGGGGGAGTGCCCGGTGCTGGGGCTGGCTGATGACCTCTCCAGTCAGTGATACTCCCTCATTTTAGTGAAATTGTGCTGGGCACACAGCTCAATGAGGACTTGCAGCTCATGTGGAAGATTCAGTCTCCAGAGAGATGAGTGAGAGCAAGCCGTGAGACTGGGGCTGAGAGTGTCTTAGTGAGAGCCAGGCTGGGACACCTCGCTCCTGCTGAGGGCTGCCCTCGCCATCTTCCCAGCACGTGCCTCTTGGGAATAGGTGCAGGACAACAGGAAAATACTTAGCATTTAAGTAGAGAATTAGCTGGGGAAGAGACCCATCCTAGAAATGGCATCTACCTGCTGTTTCCAGGAGTGATTTCATGTCCTTGGACAATTATCAGTGGGCTGATAAACTGAGCAAGACCACTGCAGAGTGGAAAGGGCCTTGTGACCCTTGGACAGCACAGTTTAAGTTCATAATGCTGCTGTCCCATTCCTTGTATAATTTGATACAAATCTTAGAGAGCAGGAATGACTGATGGTGTGTTCTTCAAGCCTAACCTATAACCCTGAGCCAAAGACCAACCTTGTCATTGTAGGGCTGGGGGCATCTGCCGAGCTTCTATTGGGTGTAGGGACCTGGTGCTGTGTCTGCAGCTGGTACTTCCAGACCTCCTTCTGCTAATGGGACTCTGCTACAGAGAAAAAAATAATTTTGTTAATACATGTGATACCTGATGCAGGACCAACTCAGTTCCCAGTGTTTTATCTCAGTCTCTGTCTGTTCTGCAGAAATGGCTGTATCTGGGTTATAGGGAGGCTTCTGGAGGAGAAAAAGCTGTTTGAAGGCACCAGGTTGCACCTGAAATCTGTTGTCAAATGAATTTTGAAGAAATAATCCAGAAAGAGCTGGTGTGCAGATTGAATCATAGAATCATAGCATCATAGAATGGTTTGGGTTGGAAGGAACCTTAGAGATCACCTAGTTCCAACCCCCCTGGCATGGTCAGGGACACCTCCCACTAGACCAGGTTGCTCAAAGCCCCATCCAGCTTGGCCTTGAACACAAAGATAAATAGCGGAAAGAGGGTCCCAAATTCTGTTGGTTGATGTCCTTCTGCATTTTCCCAGGCTTAATCTGTCCTCTGCAGAGCATCTGAGAATGCAGATTGGAAGGGACCTTTCAGCTCATGGAGTCCAACCATGGACTCAGCACTGACCAACCCACCACTGACCCATGTCCTTCAGCACCACGTCTGCCCGGCTTTGCAATCCCTCCAGGGTTGGCAGATCCACCACTCCCCTGGGCAGCTTCTTCCAAGGCTTCACAACCCTTTCCAGGAAGGAATTTTCTCCAATCTCCATCCTAAACCTCCCCTGGCCCAATTTGAGGCTGTTTCTTCATGTGCTAAAGAGATGAAGGGCTCTGCACTGGCAGGGCTTGGGCTAACTGAGGATCTCTGGAGGCTTTTGCTTCTCCCCTGATGCTTTCTCCCAGCTGCACAAGGCTTTATAGAAAGGACATGTTGCTAATTCTTCTCCCCAGGATGAGGCTGGGGTGATGGTAGGTGTCTGGTGAGGGATGATGTCAGGTTTAGGATTCTTATGTAGCAAATTTTATTTTCCTACAATGTGACCCATAAATTTTAAAGCCTGAAAAGATGAATAAACCTCTCTCATATAATGCAGTGAAGGTCACATCACCTCTGTCTGCTCAGTTGGCTTGACTAGAGCATACCTTCCAACAGAGAAGGGTCCTCCTGAAATTGTGAGAAGATACAGCACTCTGCTTTCTCTCATTTAATTTTTTAAATGACTGAAGTTCCCATTGAGCAAGGAAAAATATGCCATATTTTCTGTTTGGATTTTTCTGGCTTATAATTTATTGCCAGAGGAGTGTTTTTATGACCTTTTCTGACTGGGTTGCTGGCTCCTGGATGTTCTACCTTCTGCTGTCACCCCCCAGCAGTTGGGAGGCAGGGGCTGTAATCTCTTCTTATAGAGGTACAGCTTCACATTCAGGGCTCTTAAGGCACAGTTTGAATACGATTCCCCTACAAGTGACAGCCATTACTTGTGTGATTGCTGCTTATCCATCATAATATGTCACTCTGGGGCAGCTGCAAGTTTTCCCTGATCCAGACTTTTCCTGAGGACCAATTAGCGAACCATGGAATGATTTCTCCCACAAATGCAGAACTGCCTGTGGAGTTTCCTCCTCCTGTTCTAAGAGCGTGGCACAACCACCTGGTTTCCTTTCTCAAACGGAGAAGAAAGCCAAAGAGGAGTGCTTTTAACAGAGAGGGAAGATGTTGTGTTCAAACAAAACCCTCCACTGTGAATTTTCACTTTTGATGTATATGATGGATACGGGTCTCACCACTCAGGATGAGGGTTATACAGAAACTTAGGCATTAAAGTAACCTGAAGAAATTAATGGGGCCTCAGTATTTGCATGCCTTTAAAACTGCTCCCTATTTGCAAACACAATGGTATTTTCTGTCTGTGGTGGGGGAGAAGGGTAACTCCTAGGGTGATTTGGGGACCCCTGGAATGGAAGATGATCTCCAGCTTGGATCAGGAACCAAAACAGGGCGAGACAGGGAGAGGTGGCTGGTTCTGGCAGATCCACTTCAACCAACAAAGTGCTGTGCTCAGTTCAGGAGCAACAGGCTGGACATTTAGGGCAAAGATAACGTAGATTATTCAGAAGAAATTCTGAAGTCAAGTCCCCTGCCATCATTAGCACCTAGATACTATACTGCAGTTCATAAGTCAGTTCGACTTTTTATTAAATACAGGTTGTTTCCTCATTTACTCCTGCACACACTTGGGTTCCTCCTGCTGGGAGAAACCAGAAACTTTTCCAGGTTTCTACTTCTTGAATGATTAGAAAACTCTTTTTCAAGCTGAACTTGCATTCATTAATTGATCATCTTTGTTATATTTTTATATTGAAATATCCTTCTCTGCTATGTCTGACCCTTCGTCTCCTTGTCCTTGGTAAGTTTTTCTGGACATCAGTCACAGCTCCTCCTGGCCTTTGTTTTGCTAAAGAAAGCTGACCCTTCTAACATTCTCCTGTAAGAAGGATTTCTGTTCCCTGTGTTCCTCATCTCCTGTTCATTCACCTCTCCAATCAGAATCCGTGTTGGTTGATGGTGGGTAACGCGACAGAGTTTATTCAGGCTCCAGTTCACTAGATTCCATGGTTTATCTGCCACTTCAAACGTGGTGGTTTCTGTTGGTCAATTTAGTTAATTCCCTTTAGTTACCCAGCTCTTGCTCCTGCCTTCAGTGTCTTGGTGTGTTTTCTCCTTCTGACTGTTGTGTTAAACGTGTCTCTGCTGGTGTGTTGTACTGTGAGCAGTGCCAGGCTTAGTGTAAAAATTTTCCATTTATCTCATTGTCACCTTGGATGAACGCTCTCCCACCATGCTCCCTGCCCCCAGCAGCTCAGAGAGAAAACGAGGGACCATTCTTAATGTGAGACGAGCCGCTGGAACAGGTTCTAGAGAAGAGCTCTAAATTCTCCAGCCCTTCCAGTCTTTGAATTGTATATTAAGTGATGGGATAAGTTCCTAAGTGACATTTTTCTAGTCAGAATGATGCAATATGAATGACTATACTCATGATTTTACCACACAAAAAGAATCAATAAGAATAGGAATAAAAAATCTTCAGTACTTAAGAGAGAGCTGGAGCTTCTCTGCTGTAAGGACAGGCAAAGAGAGCTGGGGGGGTTCAGCCTGGAGAAGAGAATGTCATCCCCCCCCCAGAGCAAGGGGTTAGAACAAGATGAACTTTAAAGGTCTGTCCCCCCACAAAACATTCCTTGACTCTGCGAAAGGAGCCTGGGTGAGATTATCCAGCACCCTGACTCTGCCATGTCCTTGGGGAGGTTGTTCCAGTGAGTGATTGTTCTCACTCTAAACATGTTTTCTTATATCAAGGTGAAATCTTATCTCTGTACAGACACACATATCTATATATGAATATTGATATCTGTATCATGACAGATGATTAGTATCTATATAATACTACCTATCTATATATTCCTATCAAGATTAATCATGTCTGTATGGGCCTAGCTTTTTATTTATGGCTCAGAAGTTATCATATTTAATATTTTAGAAAATGCATCCTTTCTTCATCCTCCCTCGATAAAATGTTGTTTGCTGTCTTGGGATGTCTTTGGGGAAGGAGGATCTGCAGGACCCACTCTGAGCATTTGGCATTGTGGATCTGCTGTCTACTCTGCTCTTAACGGTGCTGGTGGTTTCTTTTGCCATGCACCAGTTGGTGCTACACCGGGTGGAGAGGTGTTTGGTAAGGAGGTAGTGAAGGGCTGGAGTCCTCTGATCTGTACCCTTGCAAATATCCATTCCATTGGTGACTAAGAACCCCTCTGAGCAGAGCAAGAAATCTCCTCCGAGCCAGGAAACCTCCAGCTCCTCTCCAGGGCAGGATCTTTCCTGCCTGTTCCTTTTTCCATTGCTCGTTTTTAATTTAATCCTCGGCAGCTCATGCTGTAATCTCCCACCTTCCATTTGGTCACCGGTATTTCCAGCCTGTCCCCTTGTCCTCGCCAGTTCCTGCTTTGCTGAGGCCGGAGGGATTTAGCTCTTCTAATCTTACCCAGTGAGTCAGCGCCCCTGGCTCCTCGGCTCCCACGTTTGGGTGCTACGTGACTGTCCCCTCTCCTGTCGGGGTATTCCTGGAAGAGGACATGGACGCTGGATGTGATGTCTGTGCAAAGATGTCCCTAATGGTGGGTCTGAGGGACCTTGCTGCTGTTTTCCCAGGTCCCTGCCATCTGTGGTTGAGGATTTCTGGATGGTTCATTCCGTTGTTGGAGCTGCTGTCTGTGAAATTCTCTGCTCTCACCAATCCCTTTTATACATTTGAGTTCCACAGTATTTACTGGTAATAAATTCTGTAGTTTACTTGTGCTTTTTATTGAAAAGCATTTTTTTTAAGCCTGTGGCTGAAATTTCAGTGGGTTTCCCACATTCCTTTGTTTTTACAAACATGATTTCAAAAAGATTTCAGTCCCTGCCCATATTTGAGGGCTCTCTGCCTCCCCTCACGTGGAAATATTCACTGTTTTAATGTTGGGGATTTGGAATAAGGTCAGAGCTCATGCAAAACTGGCAGAAGAACCTACTTCCCTGTTGGTGCTTCCCTGGGGGGCCAGTTCTTGTCTTCTGCTAGTTCTGACTTTGGGTAATGCACCCCTAAACCCAGTGTTGTACCACGTCAGTGAGAACGTCTTCTGATAGCAAGGTCTGTGTTCTACAAAAGTCTGCTCATTAGACATTTGCTATTCCATTATCAGCCAATTCTGGAGTCTCGTCAAAGCATGAAATAGAGGCGTGTTTGGTTTTTGAGAGGCCTAATTTTCATAAAATTCAGCTGTGTCCATGTCCCTGGTCACAGACGTGTGTTCCTCGGCTGCTTTTCTGGAGCCTGTGCTGGGATAATGAGCAGAGTTACCTGGGTCATCCCATGTAATCTCAGTCTGATGGCTGCGTGTAAGTGCTATTCCAGGGTTTCAAGATCCCAGAGTTTTATGAATGCTCTGTCAGCATATCCAAGATCTCAATCAGTTGTTGGGACTCTTGGGTACAAGATACCAAGCCTTTTTGACTTTTAAAAGGCTTATTCCTAATTGATGATGTTAAATGGATTCTTCAGCTGCAGTTGGAGTGTGGTTCATCACCGTCAAGTGCTTCATGTACAGCATCACACTTCTCTCCAAACACAGATCCGAACCATTTATCTCATGTTTGCACTTTCCATGGTGTTGTTGACAATCCAGTCTCACGGAAAGTTTGGAATGATGTAAATACAGGGATTAGACCCTTCCACACCTCCAGATGTACAGGAAGTCACAAAGATATGCCTGTGCATGTAGAAACTTGCTGCCTTCTGGAAAAAAAGACCTTAATTCCCCTCTCCCTTGGATATGTCTGGACGAACAGCATGGTCTTTCAGCAGGTTCTGAGGTACAAGAGCTCTGTGCTTTGGCTGTTGGACCCTGTGAACATCTCCTTTGCTGCCTCTGTATCTCCTGTGCCCATGCCAGGAGCACGCTGAAAAAATCCTTGGCAGTTGCAAGGCACATCCCTGAGGGATGTTCTAAGTTTGTTGGGCAATACTTGGATATCCCTGGCTGCCTGTCATTCAATCACAGAATGGTTTGGGTGGGAAGGGACCTTAAAGACCATCCAGTCCCACCCCCTGCCCTGGGCAGNNCCACGTTGCTCCAAGCCCCCTCCAACCTGGCCTTGAACCCCTCCAGGGATGGGGCAGCCACAGCTTCTCTGGCTAACCTGGGCCATCCTCTCACCAGCCTCACAAGGAAGAATTTCCTCCCCAGATCTCACTTCAGTCCCCTCTTTTTCAGTGTCAAGCCCTTCCCCCTTGTCCTGTGGCTCCCCTCCTTGATCCAGAGTCCCTCCCCAGCTTTCCTGGAGCCCCTTTAGGGACTGGAAGGGGCTCCAAGGTCTCCCTGGAGCCTTCTCTCTTCCAGGCCAACTCTCTCAGCTCCCCCAGCATCTCTGTGGCCTCCTCTGGCCCCTCTCCAACAGGTCCATGTCCCTCCTGTGCTGAGAACATCTGCAGCATTTCTGGTTTCTCCAGAGTGGTATGTGTTTACTCACTGCAAGTTGGAAGATCTTGCAGGATCAAGTGCATCTATTCAAGGATAACTGTAGCAAAAAGTATGAAAGACGTGTTGAGATGATGGAATCGCCCTTGTTTGAGTGTGTTCCCCAGGGATGTGCAGCCTCTGGACGGAGCCAGCCTTGGCTGAGCAGATGGGGTATCATATCACAGATCCGTTGTTACAGCTGAGATGAGCCATTGCTGGGCAGTATGTGTGTAGGGTATCCCTGGTTCTAGGGGAAAAAATGCCAGAAGAGAGAAACACTCAAGAAAGTCAGTGGCAGGAGCAGTTGCAGGGGTGGAAGCTGTGCTGCTTCAGGAGTGTTTGTCTAGATATCGTGGAGGCCAAGGGAGCTCTGAAGCAGCTTTAGGAGAGATGTGCTTTTGGGAAGAAATAACGTACTGGTTTAGTGCAGAGAGCAGGGTCTCGGATGGAATGTGAAATACTGACTATGGAACTGAAAGGCAAGTATAGGCCACTGGACCCAGTTCCTCCTTTCTCAGATTCATATTCACATCAATCATTCTTTCACAGACTTCAAGCAGGCATTCACCAGTTCGATTTATCACCATACTGATTTTATGGGAGAACTAACTCGCTTTGGGAGTTTGAAATCTTTTTTTCCAGCCTAAATGTGTTTGTGTCCAATTCAAGACCATTTGCTGCTGTTCTAGCAGAGTCTTTAAGTTTAATTAGGTGTGATTCCTCCTCAGTGTTTTCTTTTTTCAGTGTATGCTGATAGACTGAAGGTTCTCAACCCTCAGTCCAGTTGACGTTTCTGGCAAATTTCCCCATATTTTCCATCTGGTTTCTACAAATTTGTTGAATCTGTGGGGTTTGTTATTTCTGTGTCAGTTAGTTTACACAATCAACTTACTGTGCAGCTGGAAGTGACTCTCTTTAACCAGTGATGTTGTATTTCCCTCGTTTATTGTCAGAAGCAGTGATCTTGTCCTGGTGGTTCAGGTGCTGAGCGAACCCACCATCTGTCTTACTCAGAAGCACCTGGGTCCTGTGACTGGAATACTGGAGTCCTGATCAGGAGACCTCCTTTTCCATCGTCTTTACAAGTTTTTGTGTTGAAAATAGATGTGAGTCTGTAGAGCACTAATACAATCCAGTGAGACTGGAAGAACAGAAGCAGTATTTGTAGTTAGATCCTAAGAGGCTTCTTCATACAAGGGGCATTGATCTGATCTCTAACTGGTTTTTGAGTGTGCTATCAGTGACATGCAGTGCTGTTCTCTGACTCCACATTCCTCTGTCTCACCTGAATAATCCCTGCCTTTTGATGCTCTAGACCTTGAAACAAGGAACCTTCTTTTAGTTCTGCTTTTCCTGCGGTGGTCTTTTGGCTTTGTTTAAACTTAGCAGAGCATGAAGCCCCTCAGACTGTTGCTTTTGTCCTTGTAGAAAGCCAAGAAGGATTTAGAGGGGGTTAAGGAAAGCAAGTCTCCTGCCTCCTTTGCTGGCCATGTTGTGGCCCAGCCCAGCCCAGGTGACCTGATGTTGAAGTGTAGACACCTCTGCAGCAGCCGCTCTCTGTTCTGGGCTTTGTTTCCAGAGAAGTGACAGCAAATTGGGTTCTTTCCAGGGGTCTGTGCACGTTTCTGTCACTTACCTCACCAGCTCTGTGGTCCTTGGCCCTGACAGATCCCCAAGAGAGTCCCATCTGTCCCGTTCCTCTCCCTGTCCCCTGCCACATGTTCCCTGTCCTCCTCATGACTGGGGCAACCTGAAGAGCTTATGCTGGGATCCTGGATGTAAGCAATTTTAGTTCCAGTTTGACCAAAAGTTTTGCTATTGGAAGTGGGCGTGATTTGGTGTGTAGAGGGAGATAGGGAGGAGAAGAGTCTTCTGGGTTGCACAGCTATAGTCCCGAGCCTGCCTGTACAGGGGGGAGAAGAGGATGGGCCAGAGCAGATGGCTTTTATGGAGCCAGGCTCTGATCTCCATCACAGAGCAAAGTGTCTGTCCAGGGCATTTTGGAAGAGCTACCCTTCCTGTCACTGTTACTACAGTGGGGTGACTCTCGGTCTCCTGGGAGCTGTGTGGAATTGCATCCCAAAGGGAGCCTGTGGAAGAGCTGGGTTGTAATGGGAACACTGTCCATGCTTCTTGACCCAGTTCCACCCCACCGTTGCTGAGTTTACTTGCGGTGGACACCTCATTTGATGTGTTCATCACAGGCAAACTGAGTCTGGGTCTTGAAGTGTGGTTCAGGATTGAACTGTGCGAAAGGAGTCATTTGTTTAAATGTATTGTGACTTTGGTCAATGCCTTTCAGGCATAGATAGAGCCATATAATCATAGAATCGTCTGGGTTGGAAGGGACCTTTCAGATCATGGAGTCCAACCATCAACCCAACACTGACAAACCCATCACTAAATCATACCACTAAGCTAAGGATACCCTAGCTTGCACAAGCGTGTGAGCAGATGCATGCAGATAGAGTTTATATTCTTGTACTTGTTCTTTAACTAGTTACCCCTTGCTCCTCAAGATGTTTTGTGTGTTCTCCTGGTCTGCGCTGACCTGTAACCCATGTCCATTCTGCTTCCAGTTGACTCTGACTATCGTGCGGCAGACGGGGGGGCTGGGCATCAGCATCGCAGGGGGCAAGGGCTCCACCCCCTATAAGGGCGATGATGAGGTAAGACCCTGGGCTCTGTAATTATTGAAGCACCCACTTTTAGGGTTCTCTGTGTGGAGATTGGATGTCCCTGTGGATCAGCTTTGGGGCTGGGCTCCAGGTGGGAGCAGCGATGAGAGCGGCCATTCCTTTCCAATCTGTGTCCCGATGGACTGACAAGGCAGAGCTTGGGTTGTCCTCCATACATGTGGTGGCATCACCTGCATCACGTTCTTATCCCACTGGACAAAGATTAAGGCATCATTCCCTTTTCTCCTTTATCACCTGTGGGGTTTCTTTCCCCTTTCTCCCAGCTGCTGACTGAGGTGGTGTGGGTGTCCTGTCCCCTCATCCAGGGAACAGAACCCGGGTGGGATTTCCCCTTTACCTGAAGCCGAGCAGGGTGGAGTGGTCTCTCTGCACTTCAGAGGGCTCCACCTCTTCTAACACGTGGTTTTGTTTCCAGGGCATCTTTATTTCTCGGGTGTCAGAAGAGGGTCCTGCGGCTCGTGCAGGGGTTCGTGTTGGGGACAAGCTCCTGGAGGTAAGAACCTTGCTGTTGTGAGACAGTGAATGCTTCTAGCAACTGGAGAGTGGAGGGAGCAGTACAGTTGGGTATTTATTTATATGTATTTATTTGCATCACACTAGTTTGTAGGACAAATTAAGCACCAAGAACCGTGCTAGAACAAAACGAAGTCCCCCTGGCTCAAAGGGCTAGTTGTTTAATTAACAGTACCGTAATCAGGTACTCCAGGAGCAGAATTTGTTGCTGGACTCACTCCCCCGACAACGCCAAAGTGTTGTGTAATCCAGGTGGGAAGAAACAGTCAGCAGCGTGTGCCTGTGTGCCCCCTGGGCTGAGGGACACTTCTGCTGTCCTCTGTGGGGCAGAAGTGGACCTCATAAGCCAACATCTTAACCAGGGAGCTAGACACATGCTCTACTTGCCTATCTTCAAAAGATGTAAAACCAGGATGAATCTTATAGGATTGGGGTGCTCTCGAGGAAGGATCAATGGCATTATGGAGAGGGTGGATGTCACTACAGGGCTGGACAGGGATCAGAGGAATAAGTGGTCTGGTTTTGGGGCGCTCGCCCATGTTTGTGCTGTGTGGTGAGGTGTCCTGAGGGATCTCCTGCACTCCTGTTACTGCAACCTCTGCACTCACAGTGGGGGCCTGGGCATTTCCCTCAGGAGATGTTCCAGTCTTCTCACCACTTACCTGGCATTGACTGTGGTACAGGTCAAATAAAGTGCTATATGGCTCCATAATTAGAAGTTTTTATATCACTTCATGAGAAAACCTTGATTCTGGAGTTTTAGAAGCTACCTTGTTCACTTCTGCAGTTACCATAGGATTGTCTTGATAATTCCATGAAGTTTAAGTCCAAAAAGGAATAAGCACTTGATCCAGCCTGTTCTCTTGGATGTTTTAGGGCCTTAAATGTCACTGAGCGTTCTTGTGCTGCAGGAATCATATTGCATTTGGCTGCAGAGTGGCTTCCAAAAGGGAGTCAGATCTTGAAGATTTAGAGAGATGAATGATTATCATGAAGGTGCATCCACTTTTGCAGGGGGCATAAATGAATAGGCATCATGGGAATGAATCAGAAGTGAAAAAGAAAACCCCAAAACTCTTTTCCCAAAGCTGTGACTGAAGAGGGATCTACTTTACATGGCATAGTAGGGTGCCATGAATTTAACTGTTGGGGAAAGGAATAATTATTGATCTCTGCAGGGGACGGGCTGTGCTGGGCAGTGGGGGCCGGGGCTAGGGTTGTCTGTGCAGGCTCTGGAAGAACCCCCCAGGGAGGTAAGGGCTGTGCCTGGCTTGGTCTGTCCCCAGGTGAATGGTGTGTCCCTGCACTCTGCTGAGCACCACGTGGCAGTGGAGGCTCTGCGTGGATCAGGAAGTTCCGTCTCCATGACAGTTCTGCGGGAGCGGATGGTGGAGCCAGAGAACGCCATCACTGTCACCCCGCTGCGCCCCGAGGATGACTACAGCCCCCGTGAGAGGCGAGGTGGCCTGCGCTTTCCGGAGCGACCCGAGGGGACACCTTCCACTGAGAGATACTCCACCTGCCTCATGCGCAATGAGAAGGGCCTGGGCTTCAGCATCGCTGGTGGCAAGGGCTCCACACCTTACCGGGCTGGTGACATGGTCAGTAGCAATCCCCTGGGAAAGGAGATGTTCCATCCCTGAGTCTTGGCGCCACTTGTGGGAGCAGCATGGGGTCTTCCTCACCCGTGGGCAGGCAGCAGCATGGTGGCCCCAGGCTGGTGGCCCAGGTGGCTTCTGTGAGCCAGAACCTCCTCTTAAATCAGGGAAGGAGAGAAGTTGAGAAGGAGGAGGGGCTGGGGCTTGCAGTCCCTGCCAGTGACATTTAATCTTGCTGCTCTCCTCTTGACATATATTCTGGGCTCTGGGCCACATGAGGGCTTTGCTGCAGCTGAAGGATTTGCAGGTCTTCCAGAAGCAGAAAGAGGGTTTGTGTGGAGCAAGGGACAAATGGGAAGTGCCAGGGCAGGGGAGGGCTCTGCCAGGGGGAAAGGTGCTTGGGAGCCATTCTGGAAAGCCCAGCCCCCGTGAGGGGACACACCGGCTGCTCTGACCCTTCTGACTGTGTTTCAGGGAATCTTTATCTCCCGGATCGCAGAGGGTGGCGCAGCCCATCGGGATGGGATCCTGCACGTAGGAGATCGGGTCATCTCGGTGAGTGCGGGTGTGTAGGGAAGGGGTCTGATTCAGCTCCCTGCCCTTCCTCAGGCAGCAGCTGGTTTTTTGTCATGGAAAGATGGATTTTGGGGGCCCTGTTTTCAGCTCCCAAGCCTCTGAGAGAGCATTTGATCTTGGTGGTTCTACCCCTGCCTGTGATGGATGGTGGGTGCAGTTAATGCCTCCCCTTTCCCCAAGCGCTGTCTGAGCTGCAGCACTGGAGAGAGATGATGTGACAGCACTGCCATGGTCTGGTGTCCCTCCAGAGCCTTGTAGGACAGCCTGGGAGGCCATGGTGTGTGGGAGGGAAGCCCTTCGGGGCATGGCTGTCCTCTCTTTGCCCTGGGAGGCCATGGTTTGTGGGAGGGCAGCCATCTGGGGCACGGCTGGCCTCCCCCTGCCCTGGGAGGGCTCGGTGCAGGCTGAAGCAGAGGGAGGCTCACAGAAAATGTCATGGAGCTGGGCAGGTCGTACCGCAGCGCTTTCCTCTGCTTTCCTTGGAAACTCCGGCCTTGTTCTCCCTTCATGTTCGTGCCGGTGGTGTGGATCTCGCTGCTGCCTCTAACCTCCAGTCTCTCTGCCTGACGTGTCCCTGGCTTCCCGTCCTACGGGGAAAGCGTCTCCTCCTTCTCCTCCTCCTCCTCCTCCCCAGCTCGCATGCTGCCTCCCAGCCATGGCTCCCTCCCGATGCTGGTGGTGGGATTCTGGCCCAGCCGCTGTGGTAAGAGCACGCGTTACCACAGCGCTGGCGCGAGTAAGCACTGATACGGCCTCGTCAGTGCTGGCTTCTGTCTGCTCTATCCCTAGGCTGGGGCTGTGGTGGACTTGCTGGGGCACAGAAATTTTAGGGGAGTTCTGGCCCTGGTCTGACATCTGTAACTTGGCAAGTTGGGTGCAGCATCTCCCCCTCCTTGCTAGTGCTCCCCCCTCCTCCCAAAATTCAGCCCTGGCCCTTACTTTTGCCAGATAGCTTAAATTATTAGGGGTTTGCTCGTCTTTTGATGCTCCACCAGTGCACAGGTATGACTGAGAGGTGTTAATCGCAGGCACAGGGCCTGTGGTGCGATGTTCATTAGCTCTACCTGTGACGAGAAGGAAACACAAACATGGAGTCAAACCTCTCTCCACCTCCCATTAGCAGCTCTATTTATATCTGTGGGCAGCTTTGTAGGAAAAGCAGATCCAGTTCCCTGGTAATAGCTTGCAGGGTCCCCCGAGTGCACTGAGTGTACTCAGGGCCCACAGAACTCAGGGCTTTGCTTGGACTTTAACATGGATGAAGGTCTTGCTGTCATTAGTCCTCCAACATGAAATACATCCATGCTCAAGAGCACAGTCCTCCTCTCAAGGATGGCACCTGTGCTGAGGTGTGTGTGGTACAGAAGCATCAGCTGCTGTTCACACCTTGTGCTCAGTCACGATGGAAGCAGGAACAAATTATCATCTTCCAGGAGAACACTCACTGGTCTGGACAATTCACGAGTGTTCTGTGCCTCACAGCAAGTGTCTGTCCCTTCCCTGGCAGCCGTGCCTCCTGGCAACAGCCGCCATTCCACCTTTATGCTTGTGGGGTTTACCAAGTGTGGTATCCATGTGGTGGCAGCATCACCTCCCAAGGCCTCTTGTATCTTCTCGGTGATATTTGCCCTCAAGAATATCCGCTTGAGCAGCGGTAGGGGTTTCACTCCATGGTGGAATCTGGTGCTGGGATTGAGCCGTGGGGCTGTCCTGGCTTGGTGATGCTGCGTGTCCAGAGGGTGTCTGTTCACTTCAGAGAATCATGGAGTCATGGAACGCTTTGGGTAGGAAGGGGCCTTAAAGCCTGCCTAGTCCCTCCCCCTGCCCTGGGCCGGGACACCTCCCACCAGACCAGGTTGCTCTGAGTACTGTCCAACCTGACCTTGAACCCCTCCAGGGATGGGACTTTCCACTTCAGAGCAGTGCACACAGGGCTACACCTAAATTCCCTGTTTACCACAACTTTTTTGAATCAGTGGTTGCCCATATTTTATTGGAAAGCTTTCCAGGATGTGGTGGTTCCTGGGATCTGTGTTCCCCTGTATCTGGCTGGGGAAGGCAGAAGGACCCTCATGAGGATAATGGGTATTTTCGTAGCTCCAGCAGGTAGAGGCCCATGTTCAAAGCCATACTCTCATGCCTTAGTTCTCACTTTGCCAAAAAAGTTTTGTTTCCTTAGGAAAAGAACTACAGTACAGTTTCATGCTCTTCCCCTGTGCTCTAAATCCTCCTGGACTCCTCTGCAGGGGAATATCCGGGGTAGCTCCCTTTCCTTTCTTAAGGGAGCTTTGAGTACATGGCTTGAAGAGCCCAGCCTAGATCTCAAAGTCACCACCCCACCAGCGATCAACTCCTAACTCCCCAGCTTTCCCAGTGTACTGGCGTGTCCTGGGAGTCATCATAGGCATCGTGGCAGTGAAAGATGTGGGGCAGGGAGCTGCAAGGGGAGACATTGGAGAGCTTGAATGGTAGGATGGGAATCTGGCAAGACTGGGGACAGGGGCTAAGGGCAGCTAGGGGTTTTTTTGGGACAGGACTGAGAGTAGGCTAAGGAAACCTGATTCTGGGGAAGACTTGGGACAGCAGCAGCACCAGACAACATGTGGGGATCCTAATGAGAGCAGTCTGGTCACTAAGACATTTTCCAGAATAATATAACTCCTGGCACACAGAAGCTGGTAGAGGATGGAGGACACTCTTTCCCTTCCTCCGGGCACTTGGACACCAAGCTGCGCTGGTTGCCCTTGTTCTCTTGCTAAGCAGAGATGTAGCAGTGAAGGACACTGAAAACCTCCTGTCCAAAATCTGGGAATTTTGGCATTGTGATTGCCAGGCAATCAAGAAGTTAATGAGTAAAATGCCATCATGGGCTGACTCAGGGAGTTCCTGTTCTCTAGTCCAGGGAGGTACCACTGTGTGCTTTTGGTCTCCATCCCACCATCTCTCTTGAAACCTCCTGCAGCAAGTTTTCTCTTTGCTGTGAGAGCTGCTCTGATAACCCATGATAATCTTGATTTCCTCTGCATTTTGATTCTTTAATGTTATCATTTGAATGAGTCCTTTAATGATCCATCCATGCGTGTCTTGAGTCTCTGTTACCTGCTCTTCATTAAGGTTTGTGCACCTATGTGCTTAATTTATTGTCTTTCTTGCTTGTTGCCTTTCTCCTGTGCTCAGCAGCCATTGCCCAGGTCCCTTTATGTGTTTCCTCTCCCTCCATGCACCTGCAGGCTGGGAAGTTTTCACACCCTTCTGCTCATCCTGTCTAGTTGGTGCCAAAGATTGTCCATCTGGGGACAATCCTCTGGGTAGAGGAGATGCTGTGGGGCTGTGAGTCTCCTGTTTGTGTCCAACACTTTTTTCCTCCATGTCCCAGGGGGAGTCGCACACTTGACCATGGATGGGATGGGGCAGATTGGGCGAGGGGGCTGGTGGCATTTATGGAGGGTCTGGAAATTTTGGAAAACTTTCACAGAACCTCAGGACTAGAAACCTTTTTATTTTCAGCTTCAGCTTTTTCATGGCCATTTCTATGCTTCGGGCAGTGTTAGAAGAACACTTAGCTCTCCTCTCAATACTCTGTCCCTCATGGAGAACAGTCCCATCCTTTCTGGTCCCTGAGTTTCTAGGCAAACTGGTTTAAGCCTTAATTTTGTAGGAGGGTCTCTCTGTTCCCCTGCCTGTCATAGCAGCTTTTCTCTGCACATCTTGTTAACTTAGGTTAGATACTTTTTTTGAGTGAAGGATGAGAATAACATAGAGTTCTTCAGATGAGTTCTCTTCAACTCTTTGTACAAATGACATTGTTGCTTCTCTCTGTGTGCACTGGAAGAACCTCTTTGCTGAAGCATTAGATCTTTCACTGATACTACAAGACAACTGTAGTTGTAATCTTGAAATTATTTGACTTGGCATGTTGGATAATTTTTTCTTGTCCAAAATAATTCTAGTTTTCCTTGTGTGCCAGCCAGTCACTCAATGCTGAGTAGCAGAGTCTCTTTTTCAGTGGTCCCAAGCCTTTTTATACCTGGGGTACACTTTTTATGGCTGAAAATAGACATCTTCCACAGACTGCCCTACCCTTGCCCAGCGTGGGCAGTGGTGGCCAGTGGCAGGTCCTGTTGCACATCAGATCATGCTCTTCAGTGCATGTGTCCAGGCTAGATCTCCTGAGAGTTGTTGATGAGGGCAAACAGCTGAGCACAAAGGCAGCTAATGCTTCTGGGAATTGCTGCTTTGTCTTCTTCCCATACCGAGATCTTTGGACCCATTCCTTTACTGCAGCCTCTTTGGCTTCTTTGGTGGTGACCCAATGGGGAAGCTGTAACACAAAACCAAGGAGAGAAATGTTACTCCTGGAAATGAGTAACTTACAGCAAAGTCTGGGCAATAGCTGGGTTTGTGGTGCTCCAGGAGGCAGAGCATCGTCTTTGTGGTCCTCTGTAGAGTCACTGGTGCTGCTGGGGCTTGGAGAAGGTAGGTGAGGGGCTGGTAATGTGACTACAAAGAGGATTGTGGTCAGAGGGGATGAGCAGGTGCCTGTGCCCCTTTGCCAGCTAGGAAAGAGTAGGGTAAGTGACAAAGTGCTTTGGGGAACAGGCTTTTGAGAAGGGGCAGTGGTGTTCCAGCAGAAACGGGGTCCCTTGGGGTGCTCGGCTGAGTGCTTGGAATGACTGGCTGTGCTGGGGCAACGCTCTGACGCTGAGTTTGCGGGTCATTCTAGATCAATGGGGTAGACATGACAGAAGCCAGGCATGATCAGGCAGTAGCGCTGCTTACCGCATCCTCCCCCACCATCGTGCTGCTGGTAGAGAGAGAGGGTGCGGAGCAGCCCGGCGAGGGAGACTGGCCCGGGGGGCCACGGGCACGCATGCACTCCCCACTGCCACCCCCCAGCCACGGGGAGAGCCCACCTGAGGAGACACCCACGCCACAGAGGAACCATCTCTCCAAAGGCCTGGAGGATCAATACCCCATTGAGGTGAGTTGATCTCTTGGAAATATGAGAGTGGGTCATCTTGGGTTTTTTTCTTTGGAAAATTGGTGGTCTGATGAGGACTGTCCCTCTGTGCTACTGGGACAATGGGAAATAATGGAGAACTGCCTTGTCCTGTGGTGCTCACCTTGTGTTTGCTCACACAAAACATCCCTGACTCCATGTTTTCAGTGTTTGTGGTCCTTATGTGCATTTGTTATCCCCTTTGACTCTGCTTCTTGTTCCCTCCAGGAAATTCACCTGGTGAAAGCAGGTGGTCCCCTGGGGCTCAGCATCGTAGGGGGCAGTGACCACTCAAGCCACCCATTTGGGATTCATGAACCAGGTGTCTTCATTTCGAAGGTAGAGCCCAGTGTGAGCAGCCCAGCAGTGGGCATCGCTCAGCTGTTTAATTGTTGGGGTTAAGATGAAGGATTTTGATGCAAGAGTTCAAGAAGTACAGTATAGATTTTAAAAAATGGGATGGGGGGAGGGATGTGTGCATTTCTAAAGAGTGAGCTCATACCAGACAAACTGCCGCCGTTGTGGTAATCGAAATGGCCTGTAACAGCCTGCAAACCTTTATAGTTCACACTGAGCTCTTTGGGGAGAGTTAGCTTTCAAAATTGCTGAGCTTATGTTAGCTTTTAATGAGTCCTGGGAAGGTGCAGGCATTTCAGAAATGTTTAGAGGGCACACAGGCCAGCACTTGCTGTAGCTAATGCCCTCCGCGGTCCCACGCATCCACACTTGTTGGATTTAGGGAGAGAGAAGACATCTCTGCCCGGCCATTTCTGCATCCATGTGTCTCTTGTCCCTGGAAGATGCTGAGTCTGTGTCCTCTAACACCATGGCTGCAAGGCCCGGGACATTGTTACCTGTCACCTGGAGCAGTGCTCGCTGATCTGCTCTGAACCAGCGTCCCATCATGTACACCGAGTGCCAGTTTGGTCAACACAAGTCCTGCATTCAGATGATTTACCACTGCCAGAATTGTAAACCTCCTTTGCTTTAGTAGTGTAAATTCTCATTCCTCAGCTGTCTCTGCAAACTCAGGAGTTGCAGCCTTCATTTCTCCTTGCAAGGTGCTGCTCCAACCCCTCCTTGTTTTAGCGAGAGAATATAAGAGCGTATTGAATGACACTTGAAAGCAAATCTTACTTCATTCTTTGCCAGCTCTGACAGATGTGTTACCTCTTGGGGAACTTTGATTGCAGAGAGAGAAGTCAAAATCGGTCTCAGAGGGTGTTAGAGGATGGCCTGGGATCACAACTGGTCTCTCTCCAAGGAGAGATGGGCTTGCCTTCTTTAGTTGTAATATTAATGACTCTTTGCAGGTCATTCCCCGTGGACTGGCGTCCCGCAGTGGGCTCCGAGTAGGGGACAGGATCCTGGAGGTCAATAGCATTGACCTGCGCCATGCTACCCACCAGGAAGCGGTGAACGCTCTACTCTCCAACACTCAGGAGCTGACCATGTTAGTGAGGCGAGACCCACCACCACCTGGTATGCAGGTAGGTTCTGAGCAAGAGAACTGGGGGGAATCATGCTCTTCATTATAGAAGGATCACTCTTGAAGGCAATTTCTTATCAAGTTGGAGGTCTGCAATTAGGGCACATCCAAACTGCACACTGGAGTTTCCTTCTCTCCTGCCAGAATCCCATGCCTTGTAAGGACATTTACAGCTGGGGGCTGTGGAGGGTCTCTTGGCTGTGCCCACAGTGACACTGTGACAAGAGAATTACCAGATTCCACAAAGACCCGAACAGGAGACAGAAATCCAAAAAGGGCAGAGCGTCTTCCAAAGGGATAAACTGTGCCAAAGGAGTGAAAGGTCTAATTTTGGCCCTTTTCAGGTATTTAGAATATGACCAACCGCTAGGAGTGTTTCCTCAACAATTCCAGTCTGAACTCGACCCAGAAACAGGGAGGCCTTTTCTGTGTTTGCAGGAAATATGCATTGAGAAAGCTCCAGGAGAAAAGCTGGGCATCAGCATCCGAGGTGGAGCAAAAGGCCATGCTGGAAATCCGTTTGATCCCACTGACGAGGGCATCTTCATTTCTAAGGTAACTGAACAGTGACCCTGCAGTCTGGCTGCATGCAGGGACTGCCAGGAAAGGGGTGATCCCCGTGAGATTTGTTCCATGTGCTCCTTGCACTCCCCACCAGGGGCATCCATCCTGCTGGAGCATTCTCTGTTCACTGAAGGAGGTGCATTTTTTTCCTTTCATGTTTCCTCCTCTACGACAGCTACAGAATTTATTCTTTCATTTTGTGTCTTTGCTTTTATTTTCCCTTGGTTTCTTCTCTTGCTTTGTTTTTTTTTCCTATAGCATGAACCCATACATCTGCCTTTTCCCCTTTTCCCCTCCATTCCTATTGCTTCCCCCAAGTGCTTGCAGCCTTCCTGCCCAGGCCTTGCTTGAAAGCATTGTGGATTGCTCACCTTCCCTCCTGTGCCAAACACCCTGTGTGCAATGTTGTTCCCTTTTCCTTTGTAAATGACCACTTGTGTGCATGCTTGTTTCTCATGTCACTTCTCCCCAAGAAGTAACTTGTATTTTCTTTCCAACAATATGCTGTGTATAAGCTTGTGCTGCTCCTGACCCTTACCAAGAAACCTCCTCTTCTTTCTTGTTAGCAACTGAGCTCGGTGACAAGAGGTTCATGGGGGGGATTTATGGTCATACTGCTGACCAGAGGGGGACTCTGGATGCTCACATCAGTGTCACTGGTGCCCTCTTTTGCTGCTGCAGTGGGGTACAGACTCTGCCTTGGCTGTAGAGCTCTGAATGATCCTTGGGGGCGGTGGACGCTCCACAATTGCCAGTTAATTGGCTGCTTTCAAAGAACGGGATTACTCAGCATTTGTTATCACTTGGGTATAACTTCTTTATCAGAGTTTTAAAGTTAAAAACCTATATTCGCTTTGTCAAAGCAATAGTTGCATGTTCAACTGCAGTATTTGTAACAGCAGTAAAAGAAAACCTATGATTATGATAATCTACAGTTATTTTTAATGATTAGGTTTGGTTTTATCTCCTTCAGTGTTCCAGTGTTTAGGGGTTTGGAAAGCTTGCACTTCAGCCCCAGGGTAGGGTTAGATTCCCCTCTCCACCTCTTTTCTTTTTAATAGTAGTTGTTTTAGCCTGTGGAGAACCAAAGCTCTGAACTTCTCTGCTCTCCCTTCAGCTGCTTAACTTCAGCTTGATCTCTCTTCTGTGTCCTAAGCAAAGAGTTTTTCTGGCTTCTCTTGTTCTGGCTCTGTATTTCCAGTAACAGACACAAAGTAGTGCTGCTTTCTCTTCCTCCTCTTTGGATGTCCAGTTACTGCTTTCTTTCTCCTTAGTTTTTCTTAATTTGTATTTTCATCAGTCCCTTAATTGTCATTGTTTTAAAAAGTTGTAATCTGGTTCTTCCTTTCTAAAACCTTCTTGATGAAGTGTTACAAGTTGAGTACCCTGAGAAGCATGAATTATATCTACAATGTGAAATTCATGATCAGTCTCGGTGGGGATGGCTCAGTGTCCCACAGTGACATATCAGTAATACAGATGACATAGAGGACATTTTTCTACATTAACCTCACCTCCTCCCATTATTTCTGGGTGTTCTACTGTCACACATACGCACTTGCTCTCCCTGGAACAGAAATTGTGAGTACTCCCTCTTTCTTCATCCTGCTGCACGTGCCCATGTTAGTGCATGTACACGCACTCACACTCACACTGACACCCCTTCACAGCCCTAAAGAACTGACTGTAGCCATGCACAGCTACTCTCCCTCCTCCCCATCCTAAAAGATATCAAAAATGCATGCAGCATTTTTTTTTCCTGTTTTTACAGGTACTTTATTAAAGATATATGTCTGTTGTTTTTTTCTGCAAAACAGCTCCAAAACATGCATGCCTTTGGTTTTGGGGGGTTTTTTTGCCTCTCTGATTCCAGTAATACGTGGTGTACAGTATTTCTGCCTGTCTTTCCTCCTTCCAGTGTGTCTCTGTCCTACTCTGAGAGCCACTCCTGCATGTCCAGCTCTGTGTGCCCTTGTCCTCTGCATTCTCTTGTTGTGGATCCACAGGCTTTCCTTAAGGACCCCATCACTGACATGCCCTTTCTGGGGAGCCTCTGTGTAGCGCTGGCCATAATTCCCTTTGTAAAGTTCATTCGTGTTGGTTCTTGGCTTTGAGACCTTGAATGGCGGCCATCTGTCTGTCCCGGTGCTCCCAGAGAGATCTGTCCATACACTGAATGTCCCAAGGTCTCCATTGGGTCTGGCTTGACTGTGTGCACACCCCATCTTGTTCAGGATTTTTGGTGTGCCATTAGAAAAAGTAATGCCCAGTTGGTGGTTCTATTGCTTTTCCTCAGGCACTTTGAGTTGTATCCCCTATTTTTGTCTGGTTCCTGGTACTAGCTTTGATTCTTGCCATTGATCAATGTTTTTTCTCACTTCCTTGGCTTGCAAATTCCTCCAGAGCCTCATGTTTGCATGTGTTTGGGGTGGTTTTGGGGATTTCTCTTTCCCAATGTCCCCTCTTTCCACTTTGTACCCACGGCAAGTCCTGCAGTTTCTTTTCCCTGTTCCAAAGGGGGAAAAAATTCATAAAACTGCTCGCCTTGACTGCCTTTGGTGGCAAAGTGTGCGCTTCCGTCCTCTCCTCGAAGACACAGGGTTACAGGCTCTGGCTTTTTATGTGCCTTACCCATACGCTGCATATGGCCTTTTGCCCCGGTCACAGCTTGTGTACATGAGGCAAGAATAAGTTCTTGTGACTTCCCGAGGAAAGAAAATAGAAATTACATGTTATTTCCCTGAAAGAGAGGATGGAAAATGACAGATACGTGTCATTCGTTACGCTGGTCTCTACCACAGAGACAGTGAAAGTCTTTCTGCCTCATCTGTCTTGATCCACAAAAATTATCCCTACTCTTGCATTTTCTCTCTCCCAACAAACAATTATTACGCTTTCCTTTCTGTGGAGATAAATCACAGACATGAGAGCTTCCTTTCTCACCTGCCTCATTGACAAAACAAAAGGGTTTCTTTCCTTGGGACAACACATTTTAGATACAGATTCTTTTGACCTGCCATATGAGATCTCTTCCACACCTCTTTCCTCTGCCAAACTGTAGATAGTTTTCCTTTTCTGCCCTCTCCGTAACTATATTCAGGTACTTCCCGGCACTTTCCCTGTGTCCTTTGTGTGCTGTCCTCTCTCCTTCCTTCTTCCCAATGGTCCCTGAGCTCCCTGATCTCCTCTTGCCTTCTGAGGTGATCCCTCGATCCCCCATTGTTCCAGGTGAGCTCCTCGGGGGCAGCAGCCCGGGATGGCCGCCTGAAGGTGGGGATGCGGATCCTGGAGGTGAACCACCAGAGCCTGCTGGGGATGACACACACGGAAGCGGTGCAGATGCTGCGCGGGGTGGGCGACACGCTCCTGGTGCTGGTGTGTGACGGCTTTGACCCCAAGGCTGCAGCTGCCATCGAGGTGAGAGCTGAAGCACGGGGTGCCCTCGCGGTGACTGGCACCACAACGATCCCACCTCTGTCCTTAGAGAAGATTTTTCCAACCATGTGCTGTAGATTTTCCATTTGAGGTCACAGATTTCAAAGCCTGGTCCGCTGCTACGTGAACTGGAGGTAGTTGCCAGTTCATAGATGCGCAGGTCTTTAGAGACTGTCTCTCTGCTGATAACAGAACTGTTCCACGGTGTCGCTGGTTTGTAATGCAGTTTGCAAGCTAAGTTTCTCCAGGCTATTTATGCCTTTTTTTTTTCTCTTGTGCCAGTGTTGTATTTAAAGCAAATTGTCTGCCTGTTTATTGGTGTTCATCTTTCCCTGCAGGGAAACCCTTAACCCATAGCAATCATGTGCCTTCTCAGCTTTCCTTTTTCCAGGCTTAGCAAGTAAACTTCTCTGTTCTCCACCAGAACATGTACCCAACCCCCAGTCACCTTATCCTCTCTCTGAAACTGTCTCCATTTAAATTCATCTTTCTTAGACATTGAGTTCCTTGAGTAATCAACAGTTGAAATAAGGTTTCAAGTTGTCAAAGACTTACCTGGGATCATCTTGGTTCTATGGGTCTGGGAGCCCAGGATATGGGTATTTTTTGTGTAGGACACTGTGGGATTCCACCATGTTTCATTGCCTTTTTGCTTTGTAGATGTCCCCAGGAATTATTGCAAACCCTTTTGCTGCTGGTATTGGACGCAAGAATAGCCTGGAAAGTATCTCTTCCATTGACCGGGATTTAAGCCCTGAGGAACTGGAGATCCTGCAGAAGGTGGGTATTCTGGCTGCAACTAGGAAAACGTTACAGAGCAGAAAAGGTTTCTGAAAAATCCTTAGTGTCCTGTGGTGTTTGGAATCTGCAACAGGATGGGTCATAGACTTCCTTTTGATGGGCTCAGCAGGTCCCAGCACCTTCCGCAGGAATGGCTAGGACGGGGCTCCTGAGGCCCCCTCAGGAATGGCTCAAACGGGACTGTGAGATGGTCCTGAGGTCGCAGGCAGAAGAGAGCACTGGGTGAAGTGGCTCTAACTTTGGTCTCTCCTAGGAGATGGAAATGGTGAGAGAAGCAACTCAGTGGGAGAGAGAAGAGATGGAGAAAGTGGTGAGAGATTTTTCATGTAGCAGAATCTGTTCTCGGCAGTGGTTCTGCCCAGCCCGTGAGCCCTAAGGGAAATGCCATGGATTGTCCCTGCTTGGTTGTTCATGCCAGGGGGGTTTTGGGCCTTCTCCTCCTGGTGCACCGCTCGGGCCCCAGCTGCTCTCTGGCTTTGCCGTGCCTCCCTCCGTACCCCTGTGGTGTTGCTCTGCTGGTATTTACAGAGTGCGTCTTCGTTACCTTCTGTCATTTTCTGGACAAGCTGCAATTTGGAGAAAAGTGGCTTTTTTGCTAGGAAGTCCCACGTTAATCAGTTCTCCCTGTACAGCACCCCATCACCAGGCAAAGATGAGAACACACAACTCAAAGCTGTCCTGAACTGAAGCAGTGGTAGCGTTAATCAGTCACAAGCATTAATCAATCACAAACATAAATCAGTCACAAGTTTGTGCTCCTTACTTTACGTGATCATTTTTCTGACTCATTATGAGATTTTTATATCCTTATTCCAGCCTTTCACAGAACAGATGAGCAGAGTCAAGCCCCTCGAGGACTTGGGTTTTCTAGTTGTTCCTCTTACAGCTGTAATTTATGAAGTCAGATTCTTTTGGAAGATGAAGGAAAATTGAATTCCTCATCAATAAGGAACTCGCTCTCCTGGTGGATAAGTGTAGATGTTTTGCAGGCCTTTCTTCAGGTTTCCAGTTTAGATACACCTGAGGTTTCTCCAGGTTCTCTCTGTACTTGTAATCACTTCTTTACATTCGCTCCCAACAAGTGTGGAGTTAAGTTGGCAGTTCTGGATGGAGGTGATCTTTGTGATTCAGTTTAAGATTTTACACTCAATTACACTTGAGATTTTACTTTTTTTGTAAGAAAGGGTCAAGGTTTTGACTAGACGGTGTGAGAGGACAGAGACACGAACAGCGAAATGTCTGTCTCATCCCTCCACACTGACTGCAATGGGCAGTGCAGGGTGTGGGTTTAGGAGACACTGGAGCAGGGGGACAAAAGTGACTCAGGGTATTGCAGAGTCCTTTTGGGAGCTTTGCTTTAAGCCTACAGCTCAGATTGGTGTCAGCATGAGCAGGAGTAAGACAAGGGACTTCTGCAAGGTGGCATGCCTGTGTTTGTGATCTGTGCTGAGATGGAAATTCTTCCAGAAGAAATGATGGAATAATCTTCAGCCTGGTCTGGTTGAAGATGTCACGGCTCGTTTCTGGGGGTTGGGCTTGATGACCTTTAAAGGTCCCTTCGACTCAAAGGATTCTGTGATTCTGTGAATGATTTCAGTAGGAAGGGATCTCTCTGCTCAAAGCAGAGTCAATTTAGATCAGGTTTATGTTTTTCCTATAAAACAGCCTGTTTGTTTCCTAGGAAAGAACTGAGAGTAGTTTGTTGTGGTTTCAGAAAACCTGATTTCATAGCGTTGCTGTTACAGCAGAGGGTGTTCCTACTGGTTTTGTGTTGGAAGCAAAGTCCATAGCTGGGGCCTGTGGTCACTCCCATAATATTCCCGTGCTGCGCTTGGATGACTGAGAGCTGACAGAGGGGGCTTGAAGCCCTGCCTCATGCTTTTACAGTCTCTGTCTCTATAAATATATAGCATTTTGGATGGGATGCTGTTAACAAGCATGTGATTTTTTTTTTTAGGTCTTTCCTTAGTGACAGCCAGGCCTGTGCTCTGTAGATTCGTTTCTCTATTCCCTTCCAGACTCTCTGTCTGTGCTCTGAAAGGTTTCTCCTCTCACAATCCATGATCTTCTGCTCAGGGCGGGGTTTTATCTCCCTGGCTCCCACAGGCTCCCTGGGCCTGACCCTGCTAAGGAGAGAGACATCCTCTCTCTTCCCATCATCCAGGGACACCCCAGCCTGTGTTGTTCGGGGTGTCCGTCCCCTCCACTTTGCTGGCCATAACTGAGCTCCTGCAGAATCCTAGCTCCTTTTCCTCTCAGACGCTGGGTTTTTGTGCTCCCTTCATTGGCACCAGCGCCCTTCCTGGCCCTCTGTCCCCTCTGTTGTCCCCTCCACCCTGTGTCCCTGCCCGGCATGGCGCTGACCTCTCTCCATCTCTCTCTGTCTGCGCTGCTGGGACGCTGCTCCGGTTCTGCCCTGTCCCGGGAAGGAGTGGATGCGTAGGGAGCGGGAGGCAGCCACCTGGGAGCTTGAGGAGGAGGCGGAGGTGAGGAGCATGGTGGGGGGGTGCAGAGCCTCAGAAAAAGGGCCACAACTGGACTCAAAGGCCATGGAAATCTCTAAAAGCACTCATTCCCCATAACTTCTCCATTCCCTCCCCTCTGCCCCAAAGACTTGACTTTTGGGTATAAGAGAAGATACCAGAAATGGAGAAACCTATGATGAGGTTGAGGAAGGGATGGTGGAAAGCAATGGCTGGAATGAGACAGGCAGACAAATGTGAATGGGGAGTGAGAGCAAATGAAATCATACAAAAAGTGTGAGTTGAGGTTGAAAAAAGATGCTATAGAGGAATTGTACATTTGCACTCTCAGATGTCTCCAAATCCAGCCTGGAAGCCTTTCTGGGTGCTCTCTGGGAGAAAACGGGTATGTATGTTGTGCTCCCTGCTACAGAGTATCTGTTGTGCTCCCTGTGCAGAGATGTGTGCCCGTGGGGGCAGGAGGAACAGTAGGGCTGTGAGTACGGGGTGACCAAGGGCCCAGGATGACATAGTCTCTGTGAGGTTTCTCAAGCCTGGCCCCTGCCACGGGTCTCCATGGTTGTGTTTGGAACAATTCCAGGGGGCTCATAGGGCCACGGAAATGCTGGGAGGGCTGGAGCCCCTCTGCTGGGAGGGGGGGCTAGGGGAGTGGGGGGGTTCAGCCTGGAGAAGAGAAGGCTCCAGGGAGACCTTGGAGCCCCTTCCAGTCCCTAAAGGGGCTCCAGGAAAGCTGGGGAGGGACTCTGGATCAAGGAGGGGAGCCACAAGGGGGAAGGGTTTGACACTGAAAAAGAGGGGACTGAAGTGAGATCTGGGGAGGAAATTCTTCCCTGTGAGGGTGGTGAGAGGGTGACCCAGGTTGGCCAGAGAAGCTGTGGCTGCCCCATCCCTGGAGGGGTTCAAGGCCAGGTTGGGGCAACATGGTGTGGTG
The DNA here is from genome assembly GCA_004320125.1 of Scolopax mira. Taxonomy (NCBI): domain Eukaryota; kingdom Metazoa; phylum Chordata; class Aves; order Charadriiformes; family Scolopacidae; genus Scolopax; species Scolopax mira. The sequence goes on along the minus strand of BJBW01002613.1, from coordinate 90,818 downwards.
GGAGGTGTCCCTGCCCAGGGCAGGGGTGGCACTGAGAGGGCTTTAAAGGTCCCTTCCCATCCAAACCATTCTGTGATTCTATGATTCATTTCCAGGCAATGGGAACCTTCTGCAGAGTTTGGAGGCAAGGCCTTGGTTACTACTTGGGGTGGTTTCCTTTTTTCAGTTGCTCTTCCTGGTTGATTTAGTTGACTTGTGGCCTGATTTCTTCCTGGTGTTTGTGTTTTCTTGCTCTTCCCCTTGCCCTCCTCTCCAGAACATCACCAGTGAGCCCTTGAGACTGGACTATCGGACCCTGGCTGCGCTGCCGAGCAGTGGTCTCCAGAGAGTCAACCGCACCGTAAGTGAGGGGCTGCTGAGATGTGGGTCCCTGCATGGTGGGGAGAGGTGGTTGCTCTCTTATCCTTCTCCTTGCACCCTGGTGTGAGGGATGCATTAAAAGAAGGGTGGCCAGAAGGACGAGAAGGGATTCTGTCCCTCTGCTCCACTCTGGCGAGACCCCACCTGGAGTCTTGTGTCCAGCTCTGGAGTCCTCAGCACAGGAAGGACACAGACCTGTTGGAACAGGTTCAAGGAACTAGATGATCTTTAGATGATCTTACGTTGGAATTAAATGATCTTTAAGGGCCCTTCCAACCCAAACCATGCTGTGGTAGTGCTCTCTGCAGAGGAAAATGGGGATGTGGAGCTGTGGTTGATTTTTACACCGTCTGAAACGGGGGGTTGCCACAAAGAAAGATTGGGATAAGAAAATGAGGAGAGCAGAGAGCCAGGGCACTTTCCAATTGGGAAATTGTGTAATTGCCAAGACACAAAAAGAGGTGTCTGGAACAGGACAGAAAGGAGCGAAGTGTCTCTGACAAGCCCAGCAGGAAAGGAGGGTAGGAGAGCACAGGGATTTATCGTGGAAGGAGGCAACTACTGGAAGCTTCAGAGAAGGGAGGGGAAGTTCTTCCCAAGAAGGTGACAGTGTTGTGTGTGCAGTTCAGCTGTGAATTCACTGTGGGACCGTGTTTAGAAAAGGGAGGAGGATGCAGAGTGCTGATGCCAAAAGTCAAAATCAATCTAGGACTGCAAAAGTCAGTCATGGTGATTGCATATCATGACTTAGCCCTGACATAGCCTTGGAGACTCCTGCCCTGACCTGCATTCCAGTCACTGATACAGGGTATGTGGCACCTCACCCAAGAGAAAGTCCAGATTTCACAGACTTCCCAGATTAGAAAGTCACCTCTCTCTCCTGTGTTGTCTAAACTCTCGCCTCACCTCCCCATCTCTGCTTCTTGTGTTTGTGGTTTACTGTCCCTGCCTCATCCCTGTTGCACTGGGTTTCTGCTGCTCCATCACACACATCTTCAGCCGTCACCTCTGTTCCTTTCCTCCTCTGGCAGTGAGACTACACTTTGCTGTCACCATCAGTTTCACATTCCCCTTCCATCATTCCAGGATCATCTCTTTCACCTGTACTGTCTCCATCTCCTTCCACCCAGACAGGTTCCTCCCCCTGACTTCCTCTTCTGCTTCCACACTAGTTGCAGCCCTGTTCTGCCTCACGTTGTTTCCCCCGAGACTCCCCAGCTCTTCCGTTTTTTCTCTTCACACAAAAAAAGCATTATCAGGAGAAGGTTTAATGTATTTTTAGCATCTCTTGGTGTAACTCAGCAGCTCAAGAGAAGGGGAGAGCCAGCCCCGTGCGAGCAGCTGCCTCTCTGCTGGGCAGCCCTTGTGTCACCCAGAGGGAGCAGTATTTGGGAACTTGTGCCGTGTCAGCCCTGGAATGCCGGCGCTGGAATGTGGGGCTGGACACGCTGGAATGCTGGGGCGTATGGGTGGCATCTATAAATGTCCCCTTGCAGGGGAAGGGCCAATTGTTGCCTGTGGTTTATCTTTTTCCAGCTGTCGTTTGCCCAGCCTTGTCTTTGCGTTCTGAAAAAATCCATCTGCTTGGATGGTGGGTACAGGGAGAATGGGCTGCAGAGGCAAGAAGATTCTGGTGTTCCTTCAGAGCCTGTCCCTCGCTGGGGGGGTGACTGCTGGGAAGACTCAGACTGGGATGGGTCTGGCTGGCAGAAAAGCATAGTTTGGGTAACAGGTTGTCCATCTCCAATTGGCCCCACTGGATTGAGATCACTATTGCCCAGTATTTTTTCTTTCTTCCTGTCTCTAGAGCAACTCTTCCACCATATAATTTTTCCTCCAAACAGTGACTATATATCTTTCCTTCCCCTGTAGTTGGGGAGGGGGTTGTGGGGCCTGCTGTTCTTCCTGCTGTTGTGGGTGCAGAGCTCTGTTGTGACCGCTATAGGTTGCAGGTGGAATTTGTCATGAGGCTTGCCCCAAGAATTGCCCCCAAAGAAGGGGGCAGATGTCTGTCTGTCTCATATTAGTCTCTGTTGCTGCTTATTGGTCCTGTTGTGAGCAAGACTGAATGAAGGCTTGCTGAGACATAGGCCAGTTTGGTTTGTATACTTTAAAACCCCAATTGAAAAATTCCAGTGGAAAGCTGGGTGAGAGAGCTCACACAGTGTCTGCAGAGTCCAGTGCACATCCATGTCTGGGGGCGGCCATCACAGTTATTAAAGAGCCAGTATGGTCTCTGTCTTCTGCATAGTACAGGCTTGGAAACCATAGCTCTTGCCACAGCAAACCAGTCACAGCCTAGGTTTGTTCTCTGGGCTCTAAGAAGTGGAGAAGGCTTTATATCCCTCAGCATCTCACCGTGGTTAGTTAATTAACAATCTCTACTTTCTAGTCTGAATCTATTTCTCTTCAATTTCTAGCCTTTTGTTCTTTCTCTGTACTTGTCCATTCGATTTAAAATCGGATTTGTTTCAGTGGCTGGGGCAAAGTGGTGGATCGGAGACACAGGACATTTCTTCTGTATCCGCCGCAGAGGGTGCAGGGTGAAATGGGATTGTCCCCTCTGGGACGGGGGGCACGGCTGGGAGGAGCACACCCCATTGCCAGAATCCTGGCTCACCCGAAATAGAAATTGTTGCTTCTCTAATAAAAATAGCAGAGGGAGCGAGGCATCCTGCAGAAAGCACCGGGTAGGTGCAGCTCGGCTCCAGCTGTGTCCATGAACAGAGCAGGCATTGAGGCTTTCCATACAGCCTTGGTGAGGTGCCCATCTCCACGGTGCCCCCAAAGCATCCTTCACTGGTTCCCAAAGCAGGCCTTGGGGGAGGGTTTCACCTGAGCCCAGGCTGGTCGGGGTTTGAGCTCTTCTTGGCTCGAGAAAATGCTGGAGCCATTGGAGGGGCCTGGCTGCAGGACCCCAGACCCGCTTTGCAGTGGTGATTCTGGTGGGGCTTTTCTTACATCTTCCCCGGGAGCAAATAATATTCCTGGAAGTACTTTTTTTTGCCTGGCATAACTTCACACGCATTAGAGCTCTTGCTACTGTGGTTTATTGTCCTTTGGGAAAAGGAGGTTGGAATTTGGGGTGGTTTTGGCAGGTTTTTCTTTACATTGGAAACTCATGTAGCTATAATAGCAGAATTTCTAAGGGTAGCACAGGCTACCCTTAGAAGGGTCGCCTGAAGACATACGATAGGAGCCGGGGCTCTGCCCACCACTGCTGTAGGTGGGATTGGGGCTGGGTGTTTAGGGGAGGGCCTCAGGAATTCCTGAGCCTCTCAGCTGCCATCATAGTCCCCAGCCCACCCGGCCCCACAGAGCTATTTTTGTGGATGCTGCTGTGACACAGGGGCTGGAGAATGTGCTCTGAGCAGGAGAGGTCTTTCTGCTGCCCAGCAGGGACCAGGAGAGGAGGAGATGTGACTGTTGCTCTCTGGTTATCTCTGCTTCCCTGAGAGAAGGCTTTGGCTGGGGTAACAGACTCTCTTTTATAGCTTTAGAAGAGGAAAGGTCACTGCTCTGTCTTGGATGGGTGCAGTTGAGCCTCAATAGAACTGGAGCTCCACAGGGGTCTGGGCTTTGTTAGCTGTTATTTAGCTCTCTGTTATTTATTGGTGTGTATTTGGATGAGTGGGGCCATAAAAGCATGTTTGCCTGTGCAGGGGTGATGGAGCTGAAGGGGGTAGATATGGTGCTAACTGTATGGAATGCAGTCGAGCAAAAGGTGACATGGCTGGAACTGCTGGGAAGTGTCATGGGGTGGGACAATTGGTGTTGGGCCGTGATGTTTGCGGAGTGGGGATGACGATGAGGGCTGGAGCCCCTGTGCTGTGAGGACAGGCTGAGAGAGTGGGGGGCTTTAGCCTGGAGGAGAGAAGGCTCCAGGGAGACTTTGGAGCCCTTTCCAGTCCCTCAAAGGGCTCCAGGAAAGCTGGTGAGGGACTCTGGATCAGGGAGAGGAGCCACAGGACAAGGGGGAAGGGTTTGACACTGAAAAAGAGGGGAGACTTAGGTGAGATCTTGGGGGGAAATACTTCACCCCAAGAGTGGTGAGAGGGTGACCCAGGTTGGCCAGAGAAGCTGTGGCTGCCCCATCCCTGGAGGGGTTCAAAGCCGGGCTTGGAGCAACGTGGTGTGGTGGGAGGGTGTCCCTGCCCAGGGTAGGGGGTGGCACTGGGGGGACTTTAAAGGTCCCTTCCCAGCCAAACCATCCTGTGATTCCATGTGCTGCAGTGAGATGGGGGAGGACGTGTGGTTGTGCAGGGTTTGCTGGAGAGCAGCAGCGTTTTTGGTGAGTGCCGAGGTGCAGGATGGAATGGAGAGGAGAGCTGGAAGTGTGCAGGGAGCATGCTCGTGCCTGTCAACTGGGTGTCTGTATTGCAAGGTCCTCTCTTAGAAGTGGCATTTGGGATCATCACCAGACTGGTGGTACAGAGGGAACGGGTGGTCATGTGGGCATTAGTGCTTGAGTTCTTCTGTCTCCTGTCCTTCAGCATCAGGTCGGTGAGTTCTCCCTCCTCTCCTTTACTCTTTTCTCCTCATTTCTTTCTGATCCTTTTGTTTCCCTCTCAGCTCGTTCAGTATAATAAGCCCAGCTCCAGAATGGAGGGTGACTGTGCTCTGCTGTCTCTGCTGGTGGCACGGGACAGCCGGGATTCATGCCCTGATACGGCTGCTGGCTCCACCATCGGAAGCGTGGCCAGACCTCCCCAGGACCCCGCAACACCTGACCACTGCGCCAGCGGGGCAGAAACGCCCCGGCCTGACCAGCAGCCTCCCACAGGTGGCCCCTTGTGCCAGGACCAGCTGCCAAAGATGCCAGAGCAAGAGTGCATGGTGGACTCCCAGCCCATCCTCTTCAGTGAGAACCCCTTCGTGGTGGCCAACCGCAGGGGGAAGGCGGCCGGCCAGGCCTGCCTGGGGGGCCCTCCCCTGGGCTATGGCAGGGGGGGAGTGCTGAAGACCAACCTTTACTCAAAGGCAAGCGGTCCCACGGCATGCTGTGTGTGGTCACCCCCTCCAGGCCACCCCTGCGCATGTACCGGGCAGCACGAGGCCCATGTGGGGCCGGTCCCACCTAACACTTGTCCTTCTCCAGCCTTGCCTGGGCAGTGAATTGTCTTCCATCCACTAATGAACCTATTATTGCCCTGTGTGTCTGGTGCTGAGCTCCCCTGCTGAGGGGAGAGGGTGTGTCAGGAGGCTTAGGGACTTTGAAGAACACAAGTCTTGTGAGGAGTGGTTGAGGGAGCTGGAGGGGTTCAGCCTGGAGAAAAGGGGGCTGAGGGGAGACCTTCTCGCTCTCTACAACTCCCTGAAAGGAGGGTATAGCCAGGGAGGGGTCAGTCTCTTCTCCCAAGGAATAGGAAATGAGACAAGAGGAAACAGCCTCAAGTTGGGCCAGAGGAGGTTTAGGATGGAGATTGGGGGAAAAATCCTTCCTGGAAAGGGCTGTGAAGCCTTGGCAGAGGCTGCCCAGGGCAGTGGTGGAGCCCCTATCCCTGGAGGGATTGCAAAGCCGGGCAGACGTGGTGTTGAGGGACACGGGTCAGGGGTGGGTTGGTCAGTGCTGGGTCCATGGTGGGAATACAGGAGCTGAGAGGTCCCTTCCAACCCGGACCATTCCATGATTCTGTGATGTCCCCGTGTCTCTGGGTGGGCAGGAGTCAGTAGAAGATGTGGCAGTCCCAGCTGCGGGGTGGTGGGTGGGAGCTGGCAATGGGGTAGAAGAATGATGGTGGTGTCACACTTTGGTATCTGGGCCTGAACAAACACAGCGGCTTCTAGACTCTGCCATGTCAGAGCAGCTGACATGGTTCATCCGCACCCCAGGAGCATCCTCTTCCTTGAAGTGACACATCTCAGTATATCTAAACTTTCAGGTTTCAAGTATTTTTCTTTCTGCTTCAGGAAACCTGTTTGTATTTAACTTTCTGGCTGTCACAGAGGAAGCCTGTGGCAGAGCAAGGACTAGACCCAGAGATACCGTGTTCCAAATCAGCACCACATCACTCCTACCTTCGTTTCTCAGCCCTTTCGGGTGTCTGAAAAGCAAAAGAAGCAAAATGAATTCACAGAGAAGAAAAAGCAAACAGACAAACCAACTCCCTACTGTGGTTCTTGTAGATGTTTTTAGCCCAGTTCCTTGGTGATTGGTTTTTCACAGCTGTGTAGGCAGATAACCATAGAGCGAGGCACCTGGTTGAACCTCTGTAGCATCTCAGTGTATTAGAAGCCAAAGACTGTGGTTTGGACATTACAGACATCCAGCTTTAGAGTTCAGAAGGTGAAAAAAGTGGTCACAAAGCATTGACCCTTTTGGGGGGCAGATTTTATGCCAGCTCAGCTGTCACTGGTCTGGACATGGTTGTCAGCTGGAGCTGCTCTGCTTCCAGGCTGCTGTCAAAAGGCATCAGTTCCCCGTCTGCATGTTCTCCTTCTGCGTTCTGGCACCAGAACTGGAGCACTTGGTGTCAGCTGGGCTGGGGAGCTGAAATCACTGAAAAACAGTGTTGTAGAAAGCTCCTTCCTCGGTGAATTAACTGTGTGTGCTGGAGCACGGCAGGACATGGGGAGCAGCAGCCAGGGGCAAGGTGACCAAGAGCTCTCTCTGCCAGGGAGAGTTGGTACTGCCATTCTCTGTCCTGACAGTGCTAAGAGTCAGATGTTTTCTGTGCTCCCATATAAACTTCAGATCACAGCTCCTGGTCAGTAGAAATGGCATTGCCCAAGGCTGACTTGAATCTAATTAATTTAAATCACCAGTGCCTGGCTCTGGCATTAATGATTGCCAAACCCTCCATTTGCTTAAAGAGTTCTCTGAATTCCAAATGACCTGTTTCCACCTTTAGATATCTAAAATACTTTTTTAAATTGTTCTCCTTAGTCCTGTGGACAGGCCGCAGGGAGCTGCTGGGATGCTGCTTTCAGCCTGAGCGCTGGTGATGGTGGGTTCCCCTGGAAGGGGTGAGACCCCATCTTTCCTGTACTCGTAGAGGTGTCACCAGCCAGCCAACAGCAATGGGTGTAGCTGGGGGTGAATCTTGTCCCCTTTTACTTCAGGTGGCTTTTTTTGCATAGTCTCTCTCCAGCAGGTTGCCAAGTCTGTGGCCCAGTCTGTGGAGGGCTGAGGAGAAGTTGTGGGGAGAGAATTCCTAGGGATGAAGGCAGGAGGTTGACCCCAAGTCAGTTGGCCTTGCAGGGCGTTTGGCTATGAATGTTTCTGATTCTAGCGCTTTTTTGCAAATTCCTGCCCCGTGACAGCTGCTGCCGGGCCTGTTGCTAACTCTGCTCTTGCAAGGAGGTGACCCACAGTCAGCCTCAGCTGGACATCAGTGGTCTCCCTCACCTCCTTGGTCTCACCACCAAGGGAGAGGCATGGAAGCTGCTGCTCCACAGTAACTGTCTGCCTTTGTCTTCTCTCTTCCAGGCTCCTGCAGGCGAGTCTGGGACGGGCAATTCCAGGCGTGAAACCCCCTATTCTCCTGGTAACCAGCAGGTGAGACTGGCCCCAGGACGGGCAATGCAGGGAAGGGCAGGGAGGCAAATGGCACCAGGGCAGAGGAAGCTGAGAGTGGTCTCCATCCCTGAGAGCCATACCTTCAAGGTGGAGGGGCATCCAGCAACTAGAGAACTAGGAGAAGAACCTCTGCTCTTTCAAAGTGTCTGTGAGACCCAGGAGTGTAACTCACTGGTCATAAACTTGGTGTAAAGTTATTGCTGTGAGGGGTGACAGTTGGCAGAGTAATGAGCAGGTTGGTACCAAGAGTGACCACAAATGGTTGTTGTCTCTTTTGAGAATGTCCTGAGCAGTGCCTTACAGCGACTGTTTCATTCTGGCAATTGGTATGTCAGAAGAAACGGAGAAGTCAGGATTTGGAGAATCATCTTGGGTCTGTAAACCTGTGCTCCTCAGTCTCCAGAGAGATCCCTAGTTCTGTTTGTGATGCTACTGACCACCCACATCAGCTGTTAGGAGGAAAAGGAAGGATCCTGCAGCAATGTAACTTACCCATAGGGAATGATATTCTAAAACTCTGGTCGGAGGCCAGCTTCACTCCAAAATGGGAAGTTTCTTTATTGTAATTTAGGGTTTCTTTTGTAAACATGACCTATTCTCACTAGCCAATCTGAGTTCTTATATCAGCTCTGATCTTTTCTTTTTGAATCTTGCCTTAATCTTTAATCCTGGGCAGTGGGTTTCACAAGTTAGTTGAGCCTTTTGAAGTTAAATATCCTTAAATGGATTTCTTAAATTTTCCTTTCACCATCATTGTATGTTATTAGCTTTTATATTAGAGGACTGGAATGAAGTTGTACTTTGCACTCTGTCTGCGGTCGCTTTGTGCCTGTTGCATTCCTTTTGGAGTCTAGCTGCTCCCCACTGTCTGGTCCCACCAGCTCTGGCACTCCCCTCATCTTTAACCAAGCCCCTTTGGTTCTCCAAGCTGGACAGAAACTGTCTGCTCTATTTGCCGGACTAGTCCAGCCAAGTGAGGAGAACTGTGTCACCTTGGGGTGAGGTGACAGTTAACACTGAGGAAAGAGGCAGCACCAGGAGGCTGGGAGCAGCAGGCGGGACAGAGGAGCCGCAGTGATAAGAGTTCTGTCCCTCCTCTGTTGTGTCCTTGGCCTCTCCTGCCTCTCCCTTGGTTCTTGGATCCTTTGAAATTGAGTGACCCCCCTGGGACGATTGTAAAAAGACACTATTCATTACAGTAATGCTATTTCAGTGCTTTCTCTTCCAGCTGCATATATTCACTTATTATTTTCTGGGAGCAGTTGCATACACTCATGGGAGGCTTATTTGGGGCTGTTTGTCTCTAAGTTTTCCTTTTACCACAAGTACACATGTTTTTCAAGATTGGGTTCTTTCTATCAAGAAGGAATGGGGTGTGGATGACAGTCCTTATTAGACAATAGAAGGTCTATTAATTTGCTCTGTCTTTAAAGAGCATCAGCTGAAAAAGAAGCCCAAATCCCAAAAGGTGGCCATGGAGCTGCTCACAGAACAATTTAGGATGGAAGGTCTGGTCTAAGGCCACACTCGGAGCAGGTCCAATTCAATCAGGTTGCTCAAGGCCACGGCCAGTTAAATGTTGAACAGCTCTGGAGTTGGAAAGTCTCCATCTTTCTAGATACCAACTCCAATATCTGACCACTCTCATTGTGCTTTTGTTTTTTTAAAACTTGTATTTGGATGAGAGTTCCCTTGTTCCAATTTATCATCAGCAATTTCTGTAGTGCTGATGTTTTTATCAGTGTCTTGGCACTGGGGGGTTGGTGCCAGTGTCCTGGCCACTAGCAGGCATTTGCCTTTCCAGTTTTCAGCTGGATATCTCCAATTCCCTGTTAAGTAGCACTTGCTGTGATTTGTAGTCTATTCTGTCACTTCAGGGCTTTTGTGTCATGAGTCCCCTGTAGCTCGAGCAACATCTTTAATAATCTATACGGCTTTTTTCTTGTTTTTCTCTTTTATCTCTTTGTTCAGAGATGCACATGCCATGAGAGTTTCTATTGATTTCTTAAAGCATTTATAGCCAATTCCATGACTTTGTCGTTTATTTTAGCCTTTTAAGCTCTTCAGCAGATTTGCTCACTGCTGCCATTTCTGAGATATGGCCTGTGCATCATTTCAAAAGCTTTTTTTCCTGGCTCAGTCTATTGCTGTTATGAACTGGTGTCTCTGGCAGTTGTCCCTGGAGGTCCCTCACTGTGGCAGTGCCAAGCGTCACTCACGCCAGCAGCATCCCCAGCCCTGAGCTTTCTGCCACATTTACATGATTCCACAGGTTTTGGATTAGAGCCTTCTGCAGCAGTCGACTAGGTGTCAGGTGAGGTTGTATCTAGTAGATGTAGTTCTCTCTGGACAATGAATGTTCTACAGAGAGGTCCCACAGACAATACTGACACAGTTGCAATCACTAGCCTCGTGGCTTGTACATTTTCTGGGGATTCAGGACACTTGACCTTCAGGTTGTTGCTCCGCAGCAGAATTTCCAGGGCATCACATCTCTAATTCTCTGCTGCTATCTATATTTAATGTAAATGTAATGTACATGTAATGTACATTGTAATGTAAATGTAATTTAATGTAAATTCTTTGGTTTATGACATCTTGTGGTCCAGCCAGAGTTTGTAGGCTTATTTCAGAGCTCTCAGAGACTGGCTGAGAGAGGTTGAATCCTCTGTCCTGAGGCTGGTGTCGTGCTGGTCCTGCCTGGCCTGCGAGCACCTGGTGGGGAGGAAGGTGGTGCTGGTGGTGGGTCATTGCTGAGGAGTGCAGAGGGGCTGTCCCCATGACAGGTGGCAAGGACCTGCCTGGGGACACTCACAGGCAGAAAACCCCGTCTCTTCGTTTTCTCTCCCCTTCTCTCTGCCCTGCTGACCCTCCCTGGTGTTGCCCCTCTCCAGCGGCCTGCAGCCCCTCGGCCCGCTCGCCTGCCGGGCAGGGAGACCCGCTTTGTAAGTGCCCGTGGGTGTGCGGTGTGCGCTGCTGCTCCTGCTCCTCGCCCAGCCTCTGCTTCCCCCTCCCTGGCTACTTGCCCCCCTGGCGCCTGTGGCCACCAAGGGGCCATTCCCCGCTAGCCACGGCTGAGATGGCATCTGCGAACGCTGCCTGGCAGAGAAGCTGTGGTGCTGATGGCTTTGGCTCAAGTGCAGAGGGCAGGGAGTGTAAAATGGTGTCAAAAGCATCTAAAAGGACCAACTGAGCTGCTGTGGAGAGGGTGAGGGCGGGGGATCAGTGCCCGGAGAGGTACTGAGAGAGTTGGGAACACCATCCCCACAGCAGAGGAACTGGGAGAGGCTCCTGCAGGTGGGCTCCAGGCTGCACCTCGAACAGAGAAGGTGGTATTGGGAGGAGTGCTGCAGGACCTGGGGGATGGCGGGGCAGGGAGAGCTTGGAATTGGGAGTTTTGTGTTGCTTTTTATATGGAGCAGGGTAAACTGAAGTCTCCCTGTATGGGCTCCAAATTTACAGCTGTGTTTCTATTTTCAGGCTTCCATTAACTTCATTACATCACAGGATGACAGTAAATCGGTGAGTACATCCACTGTGAGTCCTCATCACCCTGTGTGTCCTACAGCTTGTCTCCTCCTCCTGTGTATGCTCCCTTCCAGCCCAGCAAGTCCTGCTGTTGCCTCTTACTCCATCTTCTTCATTCCTTATATACCTCATTTTTGCAAATGCACTGCCTTAAGTAATATCAGTTTGAAAACTTGATGCAAATGTTTTTGCAGCTTTTATTCCTGTTTGCCCTTGCAGCTTTCACTCCTCTAGTTGTTGCTGTTTGCAATTCCTGCTTCTGCTCTTGTTAGTATTAGAGGTTTTGTTCATTTCCACACAGCATCCAACAGCGGTGGCATCAAGGTCAGATCTCAGGCTCCTGTCTCTAATGTCTGCATTTCTAATTGGAGCCCCTGCTGGGTCTCAGTTCATTTTCACCCCCAGCTTTTGCCCATACCCATTCCTGGCTGGTGATTTTTGCTGCATCTTCCCTTCATGATGCTTCCTTTCTCCAGGCTTTGACATCCCCGTGCTGTTCTCCTCTCACCTTTGCAGCTGCTGCAGTGGCAGATTCCTCCTTGTGTCCTGCCCTTCTCTGTAACCCCTGCTCCTGTCCAACCCTGACTTGTCTGAATCTCTTTATCTGTCCAGAACATGTGCCCAGAGGCACCCCTTGGTGTTGGCTTCAGTAGCTCTCCCTCCCAGTTGGTAGCTGAGGAGTTGAGCTCAGGTGCATGGATTTGCCTCACTCGCATGGCAGAGATATCTTGCTGCCCTAACTGCTTCTCTTCTCTCTCCCCTCCTCTTTCTCTGCCTCCCCCCTGCTGTGTTGTACTGACACCACCAGACCAAGCCAGGCGTCATTCAGCCTCTTTCCCGAGTGCGACAAAGTGCTGCCCCACACAATTCGGAGGAGGGGGACAGCCCCAATCCCTTCCAGCAGCCTGAGCCGAGCTTCAGTGCCCAGAACTCTGTAAGTGGCCGTGGTTCCTTCTCCCTGAGCTCCATCTCTCTGCCCTCAGGTGCTCTTGTGCCACTTTTTCCAGTGGATAGACTGGAGACTCCCTCCCGGAGCTGGTTTGGGAGTTTAAAGATCATTAGCTGAGGCTAATGAGTGCATCCCGTTCATTTTTATAATACAGATGAGCCTTACCAGTCTGCCCTGTGCCTTCATACACCCCTTCAGGGAGTTAGCATGGTTGATTCTGTATCGTGGCCAAAATCCCCAGAGCAGTTGAAGGTTTAGATCCCTGCTTATGAGGTGTTGCCTTCTGTCGAGGCATAAATCTTCCAGAACCGTTGTCTATTAATGTCTTAGAGCAAGAGCCAATACCATCTTGCTGTAATTTTTATGATTCGCAAAATGATTGGTTTTGAAAGATTTGTGATCACGGGGCTGTACATTGGTGGGAGAGAAGGATTCAGGTATTTTGGTCTTTGTCATGGTAGGAAGCCTCCTATACCTGCAGTACAGCCCTTTGCTCTTTACTGGAGCTTGTGTGATGTACTTCCAAATGAGGGTCCCGATTTGCAGATAAACAGCTATATATAACCTATGCAACTGCCCAAGATTCACATATTTTACAGTCTCTCTGACCTTGATGTGCTGTTCTTTAGCCCATGGAGAAGGGAACATCATCCAACACTATACTCTAGCCTCAGTCCAGGACAGAAGAAAAGCCACAAACACCTGAAACTGAGTTAGTGCAGTGAGAGGGACTGAAGGAGTGAATCAGCTAAAGGGGGGTTGATTTCTAATGGGAAGGAAGGTGGTGCTGTCATTTCCCCCCTGCTCCCATTCATTTCTGGGATGCTCTGAGCTGGTCATCCCAACCCCTCTTCCTCCTTGAGTGTGCTCCAAGGGGCCATGGGGAAAACGGGTGAGGAAGAGACCAGCAGAGACAAGTGACAGCCATAGGAGGGTCCTTTTGGACTGTATCGGATATTTCTGAGTAAGTGAAGACTTGAGATCAAAGGCAGGTGTTCTCTGGGGGCTGTAGGTGCCTGGATCGGTGGTTTAGGAGACTCTGACCATCAGCCATGAGGCAGGTAGAAGTACACACTGGTCATGTACAACAGAAGTACAATGGCCACTGCAAAAAACAAATCCAAATAGATCCCTTCCCTTGAAGAAGGCTTCTTTAGTCAGAAATGCCAGGCAAGGCCAGGGCTTATCTTTAATTTTCTAATAAAAACTAAATGTAGTACATCAGTCCTAAGTAGGGTCAGAGTCAACTGTGTAGCTTTCCCGTTCCAGACCAAAAATGCCACTGATTCAGATGGGCATGTGCTACTTGAACTGGGTGGAAATCCTTAGGGACCATGACAGCAATGTGGGCCTTTGGCCAAAAGATCAGTCACATCAATGTGACATCCTGGTCAGGTCATTGAGGGTCTGTATCATCAGAGGCATCATCTCCACACCATCTGAGACATAAAACAGGGCTGTGATACTTGTGCTGTTCATAGCACATACACAACCCTGATTGTGTTTCTGCCCAAGCTGCAGGACCTGTCCCTTACATATTCTGTTCTTCAGGCTCCTCAGGTGAACAGTTGTGTGTGTTTCCCCCGTGTTTGGGGTTTTTTATGATATGTGTGGTTATCTCTACTGTCTGTCCCTGTAGCCAAAGCCACCCTCACCACCCTCTCCTGATGAGGTCCCCATCAATGTCAAGCAAGCATACAAGACCTTCGCCGCAGTGCCCTTGTCACACCCCTTGCTCGGGACACAGGTAACCCATGCTGTTTGGGGAGTGTGTCACATGGATGGTGGGACATCAGAAGGTTGGGCATTGCAGGGAAGCATGAGAACAGGGAGGGAGCAGGTGTTTGTGTCCTCCAAAGAGCTATGGTGAAGGAGGGAGGTGTTGAGGTCCCCATGGAAGCTGGAGTCTGTTCCTGCTGCTCACCCTGCAGGATCTTGTCCATAAACTCACCGAAGATCATTGAATTTCGTGTTGCTGTTACTCTTACTGGACACCAGGATGCTGTCCTGATATAAAGAAACTCTCTGAACTAACAGAGTCCAGGGCCAGGCCGAGCCTGTTCTGAGGAATTTTTTTATTAGTTTTTGATCTTGAACTTAACTGGAACTGCTCCTTCTTCCCTGCATGTATTCAAATCATGGACTCCTTCAGGCTTGAGGAGGCCTCTGAAGAATAGCTGCCTCCATCCTCTGTGCAAAAAAGGGCAGGCTTTGAAGGGTATGAGGCTGCTGAGGCCCAGTTCACCTGAGTTCTGAATTTCCAGAAATGGAGATTCTGAGGTCGCTGTGGGTAATCTCCTCCCATGTGTGACTGCCTCTGCTGTGAAGAGGATTTTTCTATAAGTTTTATCAGAATTCCTTTTACTGCAATTTGGGTCGGTTGCCTCTCGTCCTTTTTGCTGTTGAAAGTGGTCTGCTTGGTCTCTTCTTGTGCTTCCTTTTCATTTGTATAATTAACAAACTTTCATAGTTTTAATAATTCTTTGCCAGTTCTTGTTTTACCCTTACTGATTTCCAGTTCACAGATGTGTTTTGTGGATTCATTTCTTTATCTGGCCCCTGTAGTCCTGCTTATCCAATATTCTGTTATTTATTTGGGTAAATATAGATTTTCTTTCCTGACAGTGTCTCCACCTCCTAGAAGTAAATTTTCAATAGATGCATCTTTGATTTAAAGAAAGTCCAAGGTCCTCCATCCTAAGCTAAGCCTCTGTTCCTGTTCCTCACCTGTTTCCTTATGTTTTTCACTTTCTGTGCTTTTAAAAGTTGTCACTTCTGTTTCTGTTTTCCCCCTCAGTTTAACTCACAACTGCTAAGCCTGAAGTGGCTTTGTCTTGTGTTAATTCTGGAACTGTTGTGTGAACTATTCCATCAGTCAATGCTCAGGTCTGCTGTTGTGTGTGACATTGGTGGCACTTGGTTGGAGGGCAGGAGTGGTGGTAAAAAACTTCCTTTTTAGAATGTGCCCATTTCTCTCTATTCTCAGGAATTGCCTGGTCAGAGCAGCACAGAGAATCCCAGAAGTGCCCCAGAGGTGAGTTCTGGTGACCAGAGCTGGAAGTGGGTGGGGACTTGCAAGGGACCCAAGCTTTCGGAAGGTGGATGTGGAGGTGGGATCACAGGGAGGCTGGGGAGGAGGAGGAGGGTGTGAAGGCTGGGGCCATGCAGAAGGCAGGTTTGGCTCGGTGGTGGGTGGGCAGTGCCCTGTGGCTCTTGCAGGTGGCCACGCATAGCCCTGGGGGACTGCACAGCCCTGAGCAGAGATCCTTCCGTGAGAGGCAGAAGTATTTCGAGATTGAGGTGAAGCAGCAGCAAATGGACAAGCCCCCCAAGAGAGTCTCCTTGGTGGGAGAGGACGACCTGAAGAAGATGAAAGAAGAGGAAGGTATGTTTGGAATCTGTGTCCTGTTACAGGAATCCTTTCTCTGTGGGAAGCACGAGAGAGCACACACCCCAAAAAGCACTTCCAAATGCCCATGGGTGGTTATTCCTAAGGCCTGGTAACAGCCTGAAGCAAGTGTATGTTAAGGACTTTTGTGGATGCTCTGCTGTTCCTGTGTGGACTAGTGGAAGTGCCGTGGTGTCAGGGTTTCCTGTAGCTGGGAAACTTTGCAATAAAGTTTAAGAAAACTACTACAAATGATGATGTTTCTTTGTAAGCTGCCCAGGCTGACAGGCAGCAAAGTGGAGCTGCCCATGGCATCCTTGCAAAGTATCTGACAGTGGAGCTTTTACTGCTCATTATTGCTCATGTAATGAGGTTTTACTGCTCATTAAGCTGCTCTGATTTTACATGGGCTTGCAACAGGAGGGAAAATTACTGCTATTGTTTTGATGTCATTTCCTCCTGCTTGAGAGTTGTTTTAAAAGGTGAAGAGGAATTAAGTAGAAAGAAAGGCTTTTCCTGAAATGCCATCCTGCTCCATAAGAAAGTACAGCTGGAATTGGACTCTGGGGTTTGGAAGCTGTGACTGGTGCTTGCAAAGATTATCATAGAATTTCTTTTGTAAATTGTTGGGGTTTGTTGTCTGGTTGGTTTTTTTTTTCATTTTATAAATAGCTAGTCTTCTCTTTCACACCTTCCCTACTCTATTCCTGTTCAGAAGCTGTTTGTGAGTTTGTCCAGAGAGTTAGAAACTGTCTCATTTTTACTTAGTAGTTCAGGAACATGAACACCTTTTAAGACAAGAGCAAGCTCATAATATATAAAAAGGAAGGTAAGAAAAAGAGATTGCAGCTTGTCATTTTGGGTTTCTTCAATGCGATGTGGCCAAAAGAATCCCAGGTCCAACGTAAGAAGTTGTCTGGGTACATCAGACTCTCACTGGTGGCTGAAAGAGAGATGTAGGAGACACAAAGATCAAGATACAAAGGATGGAATGAGAGAAGACGAGTTTCAGGCTTGCCTTTCAGCTTGTTTTGAGATTTGCTGAGTGGGGCAGATGAGGATAAACATCATCTCTAATCAGGATATCTCCAAGTACTAGAGTTAAAAATAAAAACAAATAAACAAAATCCTTTGGGGGACAGTGTAGAGTTTGTTGCATCTGAAGCATTAATGAAGTGGAAGAGAAACAAAGGCATCTAAGGAGAGAGCATGGACTGAAAATGGCACAGACTTGGAGGGATGATGGGTGCAAGGACTTGCACAGAGTTTACATCCTCGGGTGGGGTTAGCGAGCACTTTGTGGTGTAAGATGAGTCTGGTTTACTTTGTCAGCTCGAAAACTGCAGCAGAAACGTACCTTTCTGCTGGAGGAAGAGGCAGAAGAGGAGGAGGTGGCAAAGCAGGCGCCCGAGGTGAGCGTGCAGTCCAGTGTCATCATTGAAGGAGTCGAGTACAAGATTGAGAGACTCAATGGGAGGAGCAGCCAGTCTCCAGCCGCTCGGTAAGACAGGGCTGGTAGCTCACTGCCACCCGCACTCGTCAGAGTTGTCAGCAATCCTTGGGGAAGAGGGCAATTTTTCTTCTTCAGCATACAACTGGGCAGGGTTTTCCAGCTCTTTCTTTTCAGGAAAATCACTCTTTCAGCTGTCTGTGCGCTTGGGTTTGTAGAGATGTTGATTTTTAGAGACAGCTAAGTCAAGATAAGCCCTGGTGAACAACCTACGTTAGGGTTTTTTAGGCTTTTATTTCTTGGTTCTCCTGGACTCATCCTCCAGGTTACCTTGATCTGGGTTTTCTAATTCATGGCCATAGGACTGAGGAAGGAAAAAAGGCTTCTCATAAGATTTCAAATTACAGTGGCTGAAAGCACTTATCCTGTTGTTTTGAATGTCATTTCTCTCCCTTGTTTCTGTCCAGTCTCTGTTGAGTTGCTTCTCACAGAGACCTTCCACCTCCCATGCTGTCAGGGCAGCTCAAGGGGAGGAGAGCAGCCAAACACAAACCAGCTGCTTGGCTTGGGATGAAAGTTGACTTATCCCTGCTGTTCTCATACTGAAATGTGGGAGGTCAGAGAGCAGTAAGGCTGGATCCATCAGATGATTTTCAGGTGATTATTATGTGTGCTTGAATAAAAGCAAGGCAGTGGAATAGACTGAATTTGTGTTTCTTGAAGTATTTTTTTGGTCACGCTAGAACAGAAACTGAAGTTTAATTGAAGTAACTTTGAGCAGTAAAAATAAGGGCTCAAAGTCACAGTAAACTTTCTTGCTGCCACCTGACCTGCAGTAACCATGTGGATGTTCTTAACCAGTGGAAAACAGGCTGGTGCAACCCCCTTTCAGCTCCAGCCAAACCGAGCAGTGTCTGTGCGTGCAGAGCATAAGAGTGCGGATGGTGACTGGCTCAGCTGATCTGAGCATTGCAGTGGTCAGTAATGAGCAAGTTTGCAGTTATTTGGTTGTGAGCACAGAGCTCCGTGTGGCCACAGCCACGCAAGGAGAGCTGATACTGAGAATCACTGTTCTGAGACCATTGGGATTCACCCAAGCCCAGATGGTCACTCACTTAAAGCCCAGCAGATCCCTCGTTAACATCCAGGCACCTCCGGCAGCAGCACAGGGAAAGGCTGGGAGCAGCTGGGAGGAGCTGGGCTAAAACTGAGCAAGAACTCATCAGCAAGCACCTTCCATTGCACTGGAAGAGTGTGTTTCAGTGCATGGTTGGGCTCCACGTGAGGAACATGAATTCTGATGTTAGAGAAAATGAAAGTTTGTGAAATCGGGAAAGAAAGGCTTGCAGCAATGGAGGGGGAGCTGTAGGCAAAATCTTTAAGGGTTGTGTCTTCAGACTGAATTAGGTGTTGTGTGCTGGGGTCTGTTCCAGCCCTCTCTAGGCTGTGCCAGCTTGTGGGACCCTCAGCTGATGTGCTTATGTTCCTCCAGGCCCTCCGAGGACAATGAGAACAGCAGCTCGCAGAGGAATTCACTGGAAGAGGGGATCAAGGCTGAGCAGAGAACCAACTCCATGTCTGGGTAAGTGGATTGGCAGTGTCCTCTGGGAGCTGCTGGGTGGTAGAGCAGATGCCACCTCCTTTGTAGCAGCTGTAGGGTGTAACAGGAAGGATTTTGTGGAGAAAGTGATCTTATGTGTCCTTCCATCTCCCAAGGTGATATCCTTGGATGTGGTACTAAACTGTTGACTGGGGGTCTCGGTCATCACCTTTGATCTTGAAAACAGGGGGACAGGAATTGTAGTGGCCCAGGCCAGCCCACCTCACCTCTCACTGTTCCTCTCTCTGCCCAGGCTGAGTCCCTTGTACCTCGGAGCAGGGGACACAGTGGCACCCGTGCGGACAGCCAAAGCTGAACGGCGACACCAGGAGCGGTTGCGAATGCAGAGTCCTGAGCTGCTGAGTGGCCAAGAGAAGGAGCTTTCTCCTGCAGAACGTCGTGCTCTGGAGGCAGAGAAACGAGCAATGTGGAGGGCAGCACGGTGAGACATGGGAACCTACCCTCTTCACTAGGCTAGTTCAGGAAAGGGAGACCTGCTGCATGTCCTTTGAATTACATGGTGTTAAAAACAGGGAACAAATGAGCCTTCATTAGGGGAGGTCATATCGTACCTGTTCAAACAGTGTGAAGCATCACGGCTTGGCTGAGCTCATCTGCTTCCAAGCTGCCTGAGTGAGGTGACTTTTGCATTTCAGCAGTGCCTGCACAGTCATGAAAACAGTGGAGTTTTATAAAAACATAACTTCAATGCCTTTATGTGATGGTGACTGTATTCCTCCCCACTCAGAACACAGCTTCCACCTCCTTTGTAACACAGGAAAAAGATGGTATTTATTGAAGCTGCAAGGTGACAGGTTCAATGTGAAAAATGGAAAGAGCATCTCACACATCCAGTGATAGATCCCCATATCTAGACATGTACAGACACATATCCAGTGCTAGATTGGAAAACTTGTTGAAGCCAAGAAATGAGCAAGATGAGGGCATTCTTATCCATACAAGCTGTGTCATAAGCTTGTGTTTGAATTGGTTTGGAAGAAAGACAACTTCTTAGCTTAGAACTTAAGACTTGGAGTTAGTCCAGGCATTTACTGTGTCATATAATTCCTTTCAAAATTAGTAAGGTTCCTCCTTTAAGTAATTATAGTTTTCTTCCCATAACGTTTCTGTAGGAGGCATTCGCAGGACAGTCTGAAACAATCTCTTCTGGGGTTTGAGGCAGAACTTTTAGAGGATCAGGGCTGCCCATGACTCCTCCTGCTGAATAAGGTGCTGGAGGGGTGACCATGAGTTGTGACACCACTTGGCAGTTCCTGTGGTTGTGCTTAAATGCAGGTGATAATAGTGTCACCTTCTGGGAGGCTCTGAGGCTGAAGACATACATAGTAGAATCCTCAGTCAGATCTAGCTACCTATCTAAGCTAGGGCTTTGGGAGCACAAAGCTTCCTGTTGTTACTTGATTGGGTAGCAGATGTGCTTATGGTTTATTTAGGGCTGGACTAATGGTCCCCAATACCAGGGCTTTTGCCCTTCGAGAAAGACTTTCTTGGTATCCTCCAGCTGTTTGCCTGGTCTGTCTCAGCTGGGGATTTTTGTCTGAAGCCTTAGTCTCATGTCCTGTAACATCAGAAAGCCGAGCTGGTCACAGCAAAGCTTGTTTGTTACATGGAGCTTTGATTTGGAAGAGATTGATTCCTCTCATCTTGCCACACATTTGTGAGACCTTTGAAGTTGCTTTGTAAGCACCCTGGTGTTGTCAGGAGCACACATTGTGCACAGAGTTGCTGCTCAGTCTTTGCACCTAAAAACCCCACTGTTGTATTTGGTCCAGTGGAACAGGACTTGTCTGTCAGGCTTCTCCTCCTGAAAACCAGCATTGCTGTGCTCAGAGAGGCAGCAGAGACTGGTCTGTCATCCCTTCCCAATGAGATACACAGGATTCTCTCTGCCTCTTTGCCTCCCTCACACGTTTCCTCATAGGATGGGGCAGGATTTATGGGTGAGGCCAGCTCTGATCTCTCCAAGGCCTCAGCACAAAGGTAGCCAAGGGCTGCTGCAATAAAAGCTTTCTTGAAGATGGGTGGAGAAAGGAGAAATGTGGCTTTGCCCATACAAACCTTGGAAAGCAAAACCATCACAACAACATTGCTCGTGTTGCAGAATGTGCACCACTTTCCTCAGGACTCTCTGCTCTTCCGTGAACTTGCTGCTGTTCCTAGCAGATACAGAAATCTGAAAAATGCTGGGGGGAGCAGGATTTTTTTAGGTGATCCCATGATTTGCTCCTGTAACATACTTCACATCTGAGTGCGCTTCTGGATTGGCTAGGATTTTGTTGAAACTTCTTAGGGCATGGGAAAAGTTCTACTTTAGAGTGTAGAAGGGTTAGTGAGTGCTGAGTTACGGTGGCTTTGTCCACAACGGGCAGGAGAGAGATCCCTGCCTTCCAGACCTTCGGTCTGTTCTCTTCTACGCTGGTTTTGTCCATGGAAAATGACCCGGTGAAAGGAGAGCCTTTTGGAGGTAGGAATACAGAACCAGGAGAAGCTGCCTGCAGCTGCCCAGCTCTTTGGTTGTCAGACCTGGTGATGCTGGTTGTATGTTCTGCAGAAGCTCCTTGGCTCCACTTTGTTTCTGGAACCAGGGTATCACTTTCTGTGCATCTCTTGCAGAAGTGTCGGGCTGATGCCTCAGGCAGGGTTGGCAGGAATCAGTCACCAAAACGTGCTGCATTTTGTAAGGTGAGGATGGGCTGTTCCCTCCTTCTGCGGATCTCCTGGGATGGGCTTGTCTTCCCAGAGTCCCTCTTCTGTGAGTGACAGTGACAGGATGGCTGAAGGCTCACTTCCAGAGGCCCCCAACAGCACTGTGTGTAGGGAGGGCTCTGTTGCCCTCACAGGGTGCTGCAGCCACACTGACCTGTGCATGATGCTGGTTTTATTACTTTCTTTCTAATCCCCTGTCTTCTGCTTCTTTCCAGTTCTCTGCTCTGTGTGCTGTCCTTCGCGACCCCATCAGTTTGCACCTTCTTGGGCTTTTTTTTCCCCCCATGTGTCACCAGTGCTATGCCAGGACGTGTGCTGTGCCCCCCCCGTCCCTCCCAGCACCCCCCTCTGTCCCTCACAGCACCCCCCTCCATGCACTGCTGGGACACACAACAGCCGCTGGTGCTGGTCCCCTGGGAAGAGTGTGACCGAGGAGGTACCGGCACACACCGAGGGGAGCAAATGTCCAGCAAGGGCTGGAGGGCAGCTCTCCTGCCATTCCCACCCTGTTTTACAGATGCACCCATCTCTTCAGCTGCATGTGTCCCAGGGCCTGTGGCAGATGGACCTTCCATAATGTTTGACCTTCTCGCTCTCCACAACTCCCTGAAAAGAGGGTGTAACCAGGGGAGGTCGGTCTCTTCTCCCAGTGAACAGGAGATGGGACAAGAGGAAATGGCCTCAACCAGGGGAGGGTTAGGATGGAAACTGGGGGAAAAATCCTTCCTGGAAAGGGCTGTGGAGCCTTGGCAGAGGCTGCCCAGGGCAGTGGTGGAGCCCCCATCCCTGGAGGGATTGCAAAGCCGGGCAGACATGGTGTTGAGGGACACGGGTCAGGGGTGGGTTGGGCAGTGCTGGGTCAGTGGAGGGACTCCAGGAGCTGAGAGGTCCCTTCCAACCCTCTATGACTCTATAGACTTGTCCATTTTGCTTCTCCTATTCTTGTGGTCAGACAAAGGTACATGCTGCCAGCTGGGCACGAAGAGACTGTCAGATGTGCACACACACTCGTGGCCTGGGTGCCCTCACTCTGCTTAAACACACATATTCCTTCGTAATGACCTCCTGGGCCTTTTTTGTGGGTCTGCTGGGTGTTTCTGGTCCTCTCCTGGCCTGTGAGGAGAGCGGTCTCTGGATGCCAGGGCCCTGAAGGCTAATGTTTTTGGGCATCTCATCCGAGATTGTCCTCTGGAAGTTTCTGCTCCTTCTGCAGCAGCTGGTGTTGGGCAGGATCAGATATAGGAGCCTGCTTTAATCAAGGCTGCCCCTATATCAGACTCATGTTTCTCCTTGCCAGGGTATGTTCCTGTATCTGTTTCTTTCTTTCCCTGCGCTTGTCCACTGCGATGTTCATCATCATCTCCTCTTCCTCCTCTTCCTTCTTCTCCTTTTCCTCCTCCTCCTCCTCCTCAGATCCTCAGCTCTTGAAGACAGTATTAAACAGTACGAGCAGGACCTGGCCAGGAGGCTGTACCAGTCCCGACAGCGGGCACCTGCTCCTGGGGCCGGGCCAGCTCCGATGCCTAGTCCCAAGCAGAGTCACGCCTCGGCACCCCCTGGGTCAGGAAGCCATTCCAGGTGTGCGCAGTCCCCTTCCCCCCAGCTGCATGCTCCACACTCCCCTGCGTCCCCACAGCCCTCCCAGCGGCACGGGGCAGGGGGGAAAGTCATTTCCTGGAGATACCACAGACCCATCCACCGGCAGTTGTTCCCACAAGGATGAGGGGGGGAATCTGGGTCTGTTTGATGGGGAGACGGGAGCAGACATTTCTGAGGGCTGAGCCCACATTTTCCTGGCTGTTTCATTATCTCACAGTGACTGAAGGTGTCAAGATGTGACACACTGAGAGCAGATAGGAGAGGAGGGCCCCAAGGACTGGCCCTACTCCTTTGAGCCCCTGCAGTTCCTTTCCCAGCTTGGGTTCTTTTCCCATCCTGTCTGGCACCTCTGGAAAGGGCTGTGGCTCCTCAGTGTGTTGGCTTAGCTCTGAGCTCTGTCTGTGAGTCCCGGGATAACAGTGAACTGAGCTGTTCTCTCCTGCTGTGAGAGTCTGGCAGCCCCAGGGGACTGCAGGTGCTGGATCCCACCTCAGCCTGGGCTGGTCCGGCCACTGGGCACAGAAGGCGGCCTCATCTCCTGTCGAGATGACATCTTATCTCATTAAGAGTCTTTTTATCTCAATTTAGTCTCTCTTATCTGATGTCTCTTTCCTTTCCCTCATTCCCGAGGCAGGATGAAATCGCTTGAACAGGATGCTCTGAAAGCCCAAATGGTCATTGCCAAGTCCAAGGAGGGGAAGAAGCGCAGCCCACTGGAGCAGCTGGCAGAATCCCCCTCGCCGGTTCCTACGCCGTCACCAACACCACTGGAAGGTACTGTGTGGCCTTCTCCATCTCAGAGGGGAAAAGTTTATGCTTCTCCAGCTTAATGGGCTTGGCAGCAGAGCCATTCAAAGCAATTCCCTCCCTCAGCCTGGACTGGAAAGCTTTTTGGGGCATGTGCCATCCCTCAGCACAGGGGATGGGCCTGATCTGTAGAGAACGTGAGAGAACAGCCGAGGTGAGGTTCTAGGGAACCAGAGCAGAAATTAAACCAGCATTGTGACTTGTTAAAAAGACAGGAAAGAGGCATTTGTTGTGAGAAGGCAGGGGGTTGGATTAGATGATCTCCAGAGGTCCTTTCCAACCCCATGTGATTCTGTCTGTCCTGAGCACAGAAGAGAATACACTAAATGCTGCTAAAGGGAAGGGGCAGCTCCGGGAGGCGTTGGGTCCAACACAGCTGTTCACTGAATAGTGCTCTTCCGTCATCTTTTGCAGATTGCAGTCCCAGAAATGTCACCTCCCCGGGAAGGCTGGTATGACATCCCTCTGCTTCCTTTTGGTATCTCGTCGGTAATACCAGAGTTTCTCAGTTTCCCAGCTTGGGTGTGGGCTGATTCTCTGGGCCCTGGGGTCCCTCCCTAAATACCCGAGCCAGGTCTGGCTGCATGACATGCAGAGCTGCAAGGAGGGCACAGTGGATAGAGCTCTGCTGTACCCATTGCTAGAGGCATCCCTGCTTTTTGCAACTGCTTTCTGTCTCCCTGCTTTATTATTTCATCCTTTTCTTGGTACTTAATCTGTGTTCAGAAAGCCCTTCACTTTAGAGACTTTGGCCCCTTGTTTCCTCAACAGCATGAAACTGAGAACTGAGCCTTAATCAGCATTTTCCTTTTTCTAAGCCCTGCATAAATGGAACAGGACATTGTTGCAGAGAACTGCTGGAGTTGGTAGGACAGAGAAAGGGCAGAGCGGGAGCAGCTGCTCAGGGAGGACCTGGTTCTGCCCCGGGTCCCACAGTGCAGCTAGCTCTGGACTGAAATCCTGACCAAGCTACAGCCCCAGGAACCTTGACACCAATTTTTCCACAAAAACAGGTTTCCTGCTTCACGTGGTGTGATATGCGTTTTACCGCATCACATCACCTTCTCTCTGCAACTTGGAACCCCTGTCCTGATCCAGAGCAGCTAAAACATGGAGTCCCAGCAATGCCTTGTTTTCAGAGCCATATCCAGGGGCTCTGGGCTCTAACCCAGAAGGACGCTCTGCTGCTGCTTCTGTCTCTGCTCACCTTCTCAGCCTGCTCGTGTTTTCTACCCATTTCTCTCCCCTTACTCGCTCTTCTCTGTTTCTTCTCTTTTGCTGTCCCTTCTAGTCCATGTCAGAAAAGAAGTTTGACTACCGGGAATTTGCTGCTATTCCTTCCTCCAAACCTGTTTACGAAATCCAGGTATAAACTGCATGCTGGGCTGCCAGATTAGAGCCTGAGGTGGGGGCAGTGCCTGCTCATGGAGTGATGACCCCAGGAAGAGAGGCTGAATAACTTGAGGAAGTCCCTCAAAGCCATGTCTGTGCAGGAGGCGGTGACAACCAGCCACATGGGGTAACTGAGGGTTTATTGGAGATTCCAGTCCAGTGGAATGGTGAGAGAGTTGTTCCAGGTGGTTTTAAAATTAACAACAAAAGCTTTACAAATATAAAGCAGCTACATTCTGACCTTAATTGATCCTGAAATATTTTTAAGTGAAAGATAAGAACCCTCTCCCATGGTAGGGGGGGTTGGAACTCAATGATCTCTAAGGTCCCTTCCAACTCTAACCATTCTATGATTCTATAAGAATTAAAAAGGAAGAAAAAGCTATAGAAATTATAGCCAACAAATTGCAAATTGGAGCAAATGTTTACTTCAGATTAGAAGAGGTAGCTCTGCTGACAACTCTCATACGTGATAACCACTGTAGATGAACTGGGAAACGATGATGGGTAAGAACACCCTGTTTGGAGGGTGAGCACCACGGCGAGGTGGCTCTTCTTCCTAAAAGAGCCTCATTTTGTTTAAGCTGCTTTGACATAGAATAACAGGAGCTTCAGAGGTGGGAAGGGGTCTCTGGAAGTCATCACCAGTCTCCTTGCTCAATCAGAGCCAGGTACACCCTGGGGACTTAGGCTGGTGTAGTTGCCCGGGACTGTGAACTGCCTTTCTCTTACTGTCTGGGTTACAAATACTGATTGCATTTGTAACAGTTGATCTGAGCAGATACTGTATGTCTATAGTTGGTTTTGGGAGGGGTTTTTTTGGTTTGTATATAAAGAGTGAAGCAGATGCCTGTAGTCGGGTTTGTGCTGTGTGTGGACAGCTCGCAAGCACTGATGTGCTGGGCTTTATCGTGCTGTTAGGACACAGATCCCAGGCCCGAGTGTCATCTCCAGAGCCAGGCTGACTTCAGCAGAGCTGTGGTGTGAGCATTCTCAAGTGGTTAAATGTTATTTGGTGCATTTTGGCTGACTCCTCTCACTGGTGGTACTGCCTAGCCCTTGGTAGTCACCCCTTTTTTTCTCTGAATCCCTTCCCTTTGGGGTGTGCACCCACCTTTATCCTACAACTTAAAAAAAAAAATTAAGCTACTCCTCACTTTTGCTCTTGAGCTGAGCAAGAAGACCACTAAAAGACAGATTTTGATCAGTAATAGCCAGAACTCTCCAGCAAATTTGGCATTATTAAACTTGCTGAATACTGAGCTCTTTTGAATCCCCATCCTTACATTTGTGTAGCTCAAAGTTGAACTGTTGAGCACAATGTAAGTATTGTGTACAAACCTAGAAAGATCAGTAGAACAAATGCAGCTGCTTTTGAAGTAAACAGAACACTTCAACATAATACTTTGACCTTTCCATCCCTGAAGCACTATATACAGCTGGATTAAATGCTCTGATTCAGCAAAATAAACAGGGTTTGCTATATATCTGTCTGATCCCAGAGTAGTGCTGATTTTTGAGCCACTTCAAGTTCCTGACCATGAGCAAAGTTGTTTTCTCACGATGGTGTCACTCTGGTGCTACACCATGATGAGCTACAGCCAGCTCTGGTTGCTGGAATGGTCTTCATTTTGTGGAGGCTTTAACATTAGCAGGAACTGGTAGAGTTTCATGATTATCATGAGCCATTTCTCCAAAGCTGTCTCTGACATCTGTTGAGATGGTAACTGCCTCCTGTCCCACATCAGTTCTCTATTCACACCTGAATATAAAGAGGACGGTTGGGGGAGGTTCAGCCTGGAGAAGAGAAGGTGCCAGGGAAACCTTAGAGCCCCTTCCAGTCCCTGAAGGGGCTCCAGGAAAGCTGGGGAGGGACTCTTGATGAGGGAGGGGAGCCATAGGACAGCCAGAGAAGCTGTGGCTACCCCATCCCTGGAGGGGTTCAAGGCCTGGTTGGAGGGGGCTTGGAGCAACCTGGGCTGGTGGGAGGTGTCCCTGCCCAGGGCACTGGGGGGCTTTAAAGGTCCCTTCCCACCCAAACCACTCTATGATAAGAAAGTTAATTTTGTGTCAGAAGCCAGGCCTCGGAACAGCATAGGATCCAGGACTCTGAAGGAAACAAAGCTTATGTCTTTGCTCTCCTCCCATGTTTCTACTCATTTTCCAGTCTTTACTCTTTCATGCCGCTGCCCATCATCCCTCCTTGCACATAGGGTAAAAGGAGGAGAGCTCTGATGGCCAGACACACACCTCATCTTGCAGTTCAGGCAGTGAACAGGCTGCTGGATGTCAGCACAAAGGATTAATGTTGTAAAAAATCCTGTGCACTCACTGAGGGTCATGCCCCAGCTGCTGTGTCACCAGCACCCCTGAGGGCAAGAAGGTTTCCATAACATGTTGGAAGTTGGAGGTAGGGAACTGCCTGGCCCTGGTGCTGCAGAGGTGGGTGCTCACATCTTCTTCTCTCTTCCAGTCACCTGATGCAGCTGATGACCTCAGATACATCGAGGACAGGAATAACTCAGGTAAGCTTAGGGCCCAAGGACTCCTCTTTGTACTCCGTACTTCCCACCATGAGCTGAGAGGGTTCCCCTTCTCCTGCTTGTGGAGTCAGCTCTGAGGACTTCAACCTTTTCCTGCTTGAAGCAATGTCCTATTTTGTCCCTTCTAGAATGAAACCCCCAAACCTGCCACATTCAGTTTCGGGTAGGATGTTTGCATTGTGCTGTAGTGGTGGCTAATCTGCTGAGTGTATGTAACAGCATGCCTGGGTTTGTGTTGTGGAGTAATGAATAGCAGAACATGGGTGGGGAGTTTAGGCCTCTGTCACCCGCTGTAAGTGGGTGATGCCCGTTGTTCAGGGTCTGCAGGATTGCAAATGGAGGTTCGTGGTGAGTTTACACAGAGGCAGAAGGTTTTCTGAACGTTCTGCCATCTTTTCTGATATCTAATCCTCAAAAGTGAAATGCTGTTGCTGAGAGGTGCTGGTTGGCTGAGAGGCTCTTCAGAGAGCTCCCCCAATGACCTACAGAATCATCATCTCATTTAAGGATGCTGTGTTTCATATGTAGTTGGGATTAGATCACTTTTATTGATCTTAAGCATCATCCAATAGTGTAAAAATAAACTTATTAGGTCAACATGAGGTTCTGGCTACTCTAATATCATGTCTGATGTGAGCCCCTGGGAATGCCAAGAAAAGAGCATAAAACAAGCATAAAGTGATTCGTTTTTAGAAAACTACTCCAGGTTACAACAGCCTGGTGTTCTAGCACTTCATAAGGCTTTACTTTTAGAGTTTACTTCTTTCTTGAATCTATTCACATTTGCAGTAAATTTCACCTTCCACATCGTTTTCCAGTCAACTCTGTAGAGTCCTAATGCCCTTTTTTGTAGCTGAGTTTCATTTGACTCCCCTGATAAAGAGCTGATACCATCAGCAGTTTCTCTCAGTACAGTCTGTCACTTTTCATCCATTACCAAACAGTGACCCTGACACGGGTCCCTGCTCTGTGGTGACAGCAGGTAATAACTCCCTGTGCTTTTTCCTGTGTTTTAACTGCTTATTTACTCGCTGAAGGGTGTGCCTTCTCGTCCTGAGGCAGCTTGTTCTCGCTGAGAGCTTTGGCTAAGGAACAGTCAAGAGGTTTTTCAGAAGCTTGGTGTGCTGTGTTGAGGTCATTTAACTCGCATGTTTGATGGCTTCTTTGTCAAATTCTGGTCCAAGAGGTTCTAAAAGGAAGGAATTCCCTCTGAGCCTCATTGATTTCCTCCCCCACCCGGGTTATTGCCTGCACGTGCCCATCCCGTCCCATTCTGCCTGTTTGGAGGTCAGTCACTGTGCACCCAGCCCAAGGTGTCACATTTGCCACCTGCATTTGTTTCATTCTGAGGCCTTTTCAGACAACAGGTTAATTAGTTCCAGCAGGATTCTGAACTATAACAACTGCTCGTACCTGGGTGCTGTCACAAGGAGGATGTTGCATCTTGGAGTCTGGCTCCAGAGCAGAGGATGGGCCAACTGGGCCCAGCTCAGCAGCTCTGCACCTTTGATCTCATGTATCATCACAGATCTCTGAGGTTCTCTGCTGCCTTCAAAGACCTGAGAGAGGCTTCCCAGGAGCTGGTTTGCACTTGAGGGGAAAACCTGTGGTTTTGTGGTATCTTGCAGTACTCACTCAAGCCAAATTATCACAGGGGCAAGATGTTCCAGGTGTTTGTCAAAGCACCTCAGAAAAGCTCTACCAGCTCCTTCAGGAGGGTGAGGAACTTTAGATGCAGGACACGTCCTCAAAGACCAAGTTATTTGAGAGTCTGCCCTGCCCAGAGGGGCTTTCCTGGTGAGTCCCTTTGGTGAGGGACCCAAGTCACAGCCTAAGTTTGCAGAAAGTGCTTAGTCCTGTAACTGCAATGTTAAGGAAGGCCAAAATGCTCCCCTATCCTGTTAGCATTACTCTTCTGGTGGGCACATTGCTCATTACTGTGTGCAGTTGGAACTATTGGAACTACTGAAATGCTTGGAGCATACACCCGAGTCCTTTGGGAATACCTGATTTGTCCCAAGTCTTCTTGCTTGCAGTGATTTTCAGTGAATCACGGTGTTAGGGGCAGGTGCTTCCTCACATGTGTGATTTCCTTCCCTGATCCACACTCGTTAGCGCACGAGCCATCAGTCACTTCAAAGCTCTGGGCACAGGATTTCTCTAAATCACTGAGACTTCAGTGCTGTCTCAGTCAGTGCCTGGGTACACCCTTGTGTCTACATTAACTGCACCAGCAATGCACTTCCTTAACCCAGCACTTTCTCTTAAAACCTCTGCTTTTCTGCTCTGTACAGTTCCCCAGGAGCAGGACGGGCAGCCCGAGGAAGAGGACATGTTAGTAACTCGCGACTCATCCACACCCACTCCATCAGCACTTGAAGAAATGGCCCTGTACAGCAGCAAACGCAAGCTCCGACACAGCCGGCGCAGCCTGGAGGCTGCCGTCCCGACGTAGAGGACCTGAGGGACCTGGGCGACAGAAGGGCTGGTGCGGGGCTGTCGAGCTTCCCACGCTCCGGGGACAGCACAGACTGCCCACACTGCTGCCTCCCGGGCTCCAGCTGGGAACTGAGCACCCCAGGGAGCTTTGTGGTCAACTCATGTCCTCTGAGGCTGTGAACCGCCCTCTTTTCTCAACGATAATGCACTGGGGCACATCCTGAAAACGGGACAACACTAGATTTACTGATGGCAAAGGGAGAGGAGGTGTGGGCAGGACGGTGGGCAGCTCGTTAGCCTGTAAATAGTGTGTGTGGGGAAGGGTAGGACAGGGAGAACATAGGAGTGTTAGAGTGCATTGGGCTCCAGCTGTTATTTCCTCAACTTGGATTGTGTTAGTGGTTAATACAGGAGCTTCTGGTGTGAATTAGAAGGAAGGTCCAGACTGCCTTTGCTCCTGTTTAATTTCCAGTCTTTTGCCAAAAAGCATCTCCTTCCACCTCCCGCACTGTCATCTCACATTCTTTTGGGAGTACGTGGAAATAGGCAGCTTGGAGGCAAAAAAAAAAAAAGAAGAAGAGAAAAAAAAAAAAGGAATTTCAGTGAAGTGCCTCCATCTGAGGCTGACACCCATGTGCCCAAGCCCGAACAGCAGGACCCTGTGCCAGCTCTGCCTCTCGCCTCCATGAGCGCAGCCACGTCTCCTGCACAGCACACACTGCTGTTCTGGGGGACGGGCACCTGCCAGGGGGGACACATGTAATTCTGTGTGTCCCACACCTGCAGTATGACCCACGGCACGAGCACCGGGTGTCAGAGGAGGCCAGGGGTCCAGGAGGGACTGGATGAGGTGGGGCAGAGAGGAGGAAGGCAAGAAGCTGTAGCAGGAGCATAGCAGCATGTGACAGCTGTAGCGAGCAGAATAGTGGGGGATCGGGGACAGTGGCAGAGGTGGGGAGCATGAACAGCAAAGGGAGCGGGGTGGGGTTCAGGGGACAGGGGGGAGCAGCGATGCAGGGGTCAGGGTAGGAGTATCAGGGTCTCACAGGGAGGAGGGCACAGGGCTGCGGAAGAGAAAGGGACATTGCGGGGAGCACAGGGAAGGGGGACGGGTACGGCCTGTGCCTTGCAATAACCACACAATTCTCTCTGCCGACTCGTTGGCTTCAGGCCCCTTTCCATGTAGAACAGGGAAAATACATCCCCACCTGTGCAAGAAGGAAAAAAATGAAAAAAGAGCAGGGGTGCGATTCCTGGCTTCCAGGAGCAGAACAGGGGCCGAGAAGGAATTCAGTATCGAGTGAGCTTTGCAGACTCGGAGGAGGCAGATGCTGCCTGTAGCTCTGAAGTCAGTCTCTGCTGCTTTGCTGCCCCCAAATGAAGTAAAACATCCCTTTTCTTTTTTTCTTTTTTTTTTTAATGCCTCTGGTATGGAGAAAGGCACCTGAGCTCGGCAGCAACCTGTCGGCCCCAACACCGCGGTGCTCTCTGCTGCATCCCCGGCAGCAGGACCAGAGCTGGACCTGGAGCTCCGTGGAGGCGCGAGAGCGACAGGCACTTGTGCTCGTAGCTTTGCTGAGGGCGAACTGGCTGCAGTTCCTGTCAGTTGAGACCCACCCTTCATGCCAAAATCCAGCGGATTCTTTTAAATGACTTTCTACCTTTTAATTTTACGGAGCTCTGAAGGGGGAAACTCTGATAATCTCAAACTGCAGCTGCAGCTGCTTCTATCATCAGCAATTTGAGCTTTTCCTTTTTAAATCTAATTTTAGCATTTGCTTTTTAACAACAGCAATTTTGGAAACAATCCTGGATTGGTTTTGGTGACTAACTTGTGATTCTTTTTTTTTTTTCCCCTTTCCCTTTGCGGTACCTGGTGCCAGGCTCTGAGTTCTCTCCCATTCTCTCCCAAGAGACTCTGAGGGACAGTTAGCGCATCAAGACTGTAACTAGTGAAATTTGTACAACCAAAGAAATCTATTTTGTGGTTCAAGGATAATAAAGTTTACTTTACATTTTAGAGCCTTTAGTTAATGTTGTTTGCCCTGTATGAAGTCTGCAATTTCTGTATCAATGCTTTGGCTCTCGTTCTTAGTCATCCAGCAGATGGACTAGTGATTGCTCTGCTTTTGTGTGCAGAAGTGAATGATCCCCTCAATTAACGCTGCGGGAACATCAAGGTGAGCATGTGCTACTTACATAAATTCAGAGGAAAACTGGCATCTGTGCTGGAAGATAAGGAAGGAAGAGAAACTAAAGCAGTGACTATTTGCTCTGTGCGTGGTGCAAATTGGAAGCAGCAGATTCACTCCTGGAGGGGGAGGGAGAACAGAGGATCCTGCTCCAGGGAAGCTGTAGTGGTGGGGGAGGGACATGGGGCCAACCAGGTGGGGTGATACATACAGGATATGGTGGTCCAGAAGCTCTGCTGAGGCACATGGAGGACAAGAAGGTGGTTCAAGACAACCTTGGCATCACTGAGGTCAAAGTCCTGCTGGATCAACTTCGTGGCTTCTGTGGTGGAGTCACTGTATCAAGGGGACAGGGAAGAGCCACACATGGTGTCTGCCTGGACTTCTGTTAGGCCATGACAGCACAACATCCTGCTCTCCAAATTGGGGAGAGAGGGATTTGATAGGTAGAGTGTTTGGTGGATGAGGAATTGGCAGGATGGTCACATCCAGAGGGCGGTGGCAATGTCCAGATGGAGATCATGACAGGTGTGTCCCTCAAGGGTCATGCTGGGACCAGCACTGTTCAATGTCTTCATCAGTGCCACCAGCACTGGCACCTAGGGCACCCTCAATAAGTCTACACATGACACCAGGCTGTGTGGGTGGTGACATGACTGGGGGATGGACAACACACCACCCAGAGGAACCTGGACAGGCATGAACCCTCTGACTGAAAAAATGCTCTCAGGTATCACAAAAAAATAAATTCTGTGGATTAAGTTCCAGTATTACCTGGCACAAAACCCAACCCAGATCTCTATTTCAAAAATAATGTGAATATTTAAGAGTCTAGGATTTCCAAACCAATCAAGGATGGACATGAAAATTAAAGACCAACCCCCCAATCTCTGTGTGGCAGCATTCAGAGGGCAAGGAGTCCGTGCAGATGGTGAGGCTGCAGCTGCATCTCCAGGGTGAGAGGCACCACAACGTGTCCTTTACAGAAGAGACACAACTCTAAGAAACACCATCAGAAACTGTCACTGCTCTGAAGAAACAACCGCTCCAATCCCACATCATAAAAAACACTCCATTTTAATCTTATTCAGTAATTTCTGTGGCAACTCCAAATGTAAATCCCCAGTAGTTTAGCACTCAGGAAACCTGGGGGTGCTCAACCACTTCACCCTGGCTCACCTTCCCTGGTCCCTCGTGTCCAGACACAAGCACAAGCAACACCCAGCGTTGCAGAGACTGGTCAGTGAACAACCCAGCACTTACACCACGCTGGTCCCCAGTGAAAGAGCTGACCAACCCGCCCGTGGGATGTGCATCTCACCATCTGAGCTGTGCCCACCACCCAACACCACCACACTCCTCCAAAAAGCGCCACTTCCAAAACATTCTACTAACAACAAACACGTTATTGGACAGAAGTCAAAATCAAATCACAGCATATGGTTTTCGAAGCGTCGCAACACGCCTCGAAAAACATTCGCACTCCATGAGACTTGATTAGCAGTGAGTGACTGGTTGTTGGAAGGTGCTGTGGAAGGATGGCGCTCATGAGTTAAAGATGCAAGAAATGAAGGGGTGATGTAGCTCAAATAGCAAATGTTGCACAAAATGATGAGTCTGATGAAAGAGAGACAATCAAGAACTTACAGAACTCAATGAAGAAGAGTTGCAGCAAAATTATTTAGAGCAACTTGCTAAAGAGCAGCAAATAAACCAACAGAAGAAAAGCAACAATAATGGAAGCCTCCGCACAAGTATGTGGCAGAAGCAGGAAGTTTGGTGAAGGAAGCTGGAAAACACACTCATTCTCCACTCAAACAGTTAGTTCCCTGTTTATTAAATTTCTGTGAATTTACAAACTTGCTGAAGAACACATCTGTTAGTTGTAAAGGGGAACTACTGTAGCAACACTTTAATCAGTAGAAGGAATAAACTATCATGAATGGAAACATTGAGGAGGTTTTTCTCTCCTGTTTTGTACCTTCCATGGGACTTGGAAAATGTAAACTAAAAAAATATGACCTCTAGTGAGAGAAGGATGAACTGCCAGGTGCAGCCCTGCCATGGAGCAAATTCAGCAGACCAAGCTGAGGAAAACTACAGATGCAAAAGTATCACAGATCTTGGCCAAAGCCTGCTCCAGCTGCCAGGGTTAAGTTCAACACAGAAATACAGCACGGGCAGACACAAGGTTTAGTCCAAACATTTTCAGATTAAAGGCTGGTACTAGTTCAGAAAGGTTTTACGAAACACATACAAAAGTTCAGTTCATTCTGAGGATCATGTCAAAGTTACTTACTGAAGGCCAGGCAGACATTATCATACTGGCCTAAGACAGTTAACTAAACAATTGTATTTATTAAAGCAACCGGCTAAAGAAAAGCAAAAATGAAGGGCAAGTGCCCTGGGCTGCATTAACAGCAGGAACCAAAGTCTGAGTGTGATTCAGTTAAAGATTATGACATCTCAAACTGATCTCCAACTTGATCACTGACTGTAACTTGCTCCAGACTGCAGCAGGAAACACCTGTCTCACAGGAAGAGACCTGAATTTGTGTGTCTTAAGCTGAAACCATGTATGCATCTTGCAGCTTCAAGAACAAAAGGCAAGTAAATTCACAAAGGCAGGCAGAGGGCAGTGCATCACCCAAAGTGAGTGGACACTGAACCCCACCAGTAACTCCCAATTACTGACTCAGGGCAGCTCCAGTGCTTCTGCCAGATGCAATTTCTGAAGCTTTATTAGCACAGTGGTCTCTCACCATCACCACAATCAGTGGGGGTCTAAACGGATCGATACGCAGGCTCCTTTGATACTGCAGCTGGGTCTTTCCTGTTGAACAATGCTGTAATACAGCAAAAGATACACTTTGTTTTTACTGAAACCTCAGTAACAAATCCTCCCCCAGCACACATACCAGAGCAAGGTTCTGGATCTTAAAGACTCCCAGCTGCATTATCCCCTTATTTTTTACTTTACAGGCAATCCTTGCACTCCAAGATACCTAGCTGAGAATGACTTACTTGTTGATACAGCAAAAGTGATTTTCAGAGCCCCTGCACAAGGCCAGCACAAATAGGTGTGGTCTGGCATCACTCTGCATTCTTTTTTTTATATTAACCATTTTTCCACTCTCTGAGAGGACTGGCAGAAGCAAGCAAACATGCCTCTGGCTATTTCTCAGAGAAGAAATAACACTTACAAGCGTCAAAGTTATTTAATTTTGCTTGTTTTGGAAGAAAAAAAAACCCACAAACCCAACCAGCCACAAACAAGAGTTTTATAAGGTCTTCAGTGGGTACCAAGGTTCCCAAGGCAGGAGCAAGGCAACCAAGAGACTGTCCTACAGATGTGCTCACCTTCACTGGCTTCCTCAGCTCAACAACTCTCATGTATTTTGAATTCATCCATGTGATAACCATGGGAAAGCAACACCTCATGAATTTGCAGAAACTGACATAAATTACAGAGTCACGGTTTTCTGGCCAAAGTAGTCTCAGAACTACAGAACCTCCTTTTGGGAGAAGTGGAGAAGGAGCAGGTGATAATGTTCCCCTTTCTCTGCTCCTTACAATACGTCCCAGAGGGAGACAGTGCCCACACAGACAACCTACCCCAGAATTTGGAAGAGATGCCACACAAATCAGAAACGCAAAATTCCTCCTCCCCTTTGCTATGTGGCTCTTACCCTTCAGTCTCTGCCACACGGTGCTGCTCAACCCTATCCCATCGGCTCCAACAAAGGGGCAATAAGCTAAGAGCCCAGCAGCCTGGCTTATAACACTAGTTTTCACCATTTTCCTTTGTGGTTCTTTCATCATCTCTTTATCCAACAATTTTATGAGGCACACACTGCAATATTTAACTACAGCAGAACACAGACCTCATGGTACTCCTTTACTTCACCTTGCATACAAAGTTCAGTTAAAGGGAAGAAAGTACAGAAATTGAGATGAGAAGGCCTCATCCCCTAACTTTCTTCCTCTGAGACACCCAATGCTTCATTTGCCAGTTAAATAATCACTTTTCCTTTTGCCTGACTTGGCCATCTGACCTGGTTTGCATAGAGAAAACAGCTGTGGTGCAGAAAAGCAGCTGATGGAGCAGCACCGAAGTAGGAAGAGTTGCTAAAATTCCGTATTAGCTCCTAGATCTATTCTTCCACCATTTAAACTTATAATATCCCTTTTTATTCTCCATCACATGCTGAATTTGAATTGTATGATAGAGACAAAATAAATTAGAGCACATATTGAAAATATACTACATATTTTAGAAGCCTCCCTAACTAGTGATCTAGTCATGTTTAAGCATGAACATCGTCCATCCAAGCCTCTGAGAACTAGGCTTCCCTACACCACTTCAGAGGTGTATGATCATATATGACCAGCTTTGGAGGTATGGAAAAGCAAAGGCAAAACAATCCACGGCAATATCTATCTCATAGTGCATCAGGAAAAAAACGGTCTGGAAGATTTTGACAGTTTAAGTAGATAAATCAGGTAAGAATTCATAGCTCTCATTTATCTGGTACACCACCTGCATTGAGACTAGGCCAAAAAAAACCCAAAATACCCCTTCCCACGGTATAATCTGTAATTATACAGGCTGGAAGGGACCTTTCAGCTGATGGAGTCCAACCACTGACACTCAGCACATCTGCCGGGTTTTGCAATCCCTCCAGGGATGGTAACTCCACCACTGCCCTGGGCAGCCTCTTCCAAGACTTCACAGCCCTTTCCAGGAAGGAATTGTCCCCAATCTCCACCCCAAACCTCCCCTGTCCCGACTTGGGACCGTTTCATGTTGTTCCTTGGGAGAAGAGGCTGACTTCCCCTGGCTCCCCCCTCCTTTCAGGGAGCTGTGGAGAGCGATGGGGTCTCCCCTCAGCCTCCTTTTCTCCAGGCTAACCCCCCCCAGCTCCCTCACAAGTTCTCCAGCCCCTTCTCTTTGGTCTCCAGACCCCTCCCCAGCCCTGTTGCCCTTCTCTGGACGCTCTCCAGCTCCTCAATGGCTTTTCTGCCCCAAACACGGACCCAGCCCTCGAGGTGGGGCCTCACCAGCGCCGGAACAGAGACCAAGGGCCCAGGCCGCAGCGCCGAGCGCTCAGCGGGGCGCAGGTGGGTCCCATTCGCGTTTATTTCCAGTCATTTATAACCTTCAGCGTTAAAGAACGACTCCGCACTCCCATCACCATCGCCCTCCCGCGCAACCAGCACCCAGAAGCACCGCACGCGGGTCACGGCTGCGCCGCAACGTCAGCAAGTGACGCACGGCCCCGCCCTGTGCGGCAGCGTCAGCCTGTCAGAACACGTACCGTACGCATCATCACGGCGTCACGGCCCCCTGGCCGGAAGGGGCCGCCGGCATCACCTGCTGTAACGGCAGGAGGTATTGACCCGCGTTTTTCTAAATTCTCAGCTGTTTAATTACTTTAAGCCAATATTCTACTAAAACATGTGTCCACTGCGAAGTGATGTTCTATCTTTTCAGGAGGACACTCAATATATTGTCTTCTCACTTTAAAATCTGTGCCTCTTCTCTATGTGTCACAATATTGCTTTGTGTAAATAAAGTCCGGATTAGAAGTTAAAGTGAGACTTTTGTAACTGAGGACAGAGACTCCTCCAAATGGAGTGATGAGCTCTGGGCACAGAAGGTCTCCTGCTGCCCTTTTCGTCTGGGGAGGCCTCACCCGGCCTGGACAAGCAGATGCATTTTCTCTTACCAGATCATGCTGGATGTTTGTCTGCACTGTGGATTTACCAGTCTAGGCACAGGTTAAGGCTGTGTTACCCGATCACAGGAGCCTTCGCTCCTTATGTCACCTCCTGTGTCTTTCCCCAGAAGGAAAGAATGGCAGTAGTGGCTGTAAACTCTGCTAAGGAAAAAAAAAAACACAACCAGAGAAACCCTCATGTGCTGGTACCCAAAAGGTGCTGCTCTACAGAAGATACTGACGATAGTCATTGGTCTTTTTTTTACTCCCCATCTAGCCCATTAAAGGCAGTTTTAATTAAAATAAAAATAAAAATCTTAAAAGCATAATAGTGAAACTACAGATTTCTACAGTCATGTTCAACTCCCATAATTCCTGCTCGTTATAATAATAGTGGATTTCTCCAGTCACACTTAGGG
The DNA here is from genome assembly GCA_004320125.1 of Scolopax mira. Lineage (NCBI taxonomy): Eukaryota > Metazoa > Chordata > Aves > Charadriiformes > Scolopacidae > Scolopax > Scolopax mira. Next base: position 52,186 of record BJBW01002613.1, on the reverse strand, counting down.
GAAAATTAAGTTCTTTATAATAAAAAATACTGTAAAGAAGTGGGAGGGGAATGAAAAAGGTGTCTGAAGAGACTTCTTCAATATCTGTCAGCAAAGAAAGGTTGAGAAATCAAAGGCTGGAGACCTACAAATTCTTCAGTGTTACACAGAAAGTGCATTCCCTTCATAAAAAAATCAGTTCAGTGCTGAGTGCCAGTCAGTACCTGTGACTTTGTGATACTGAGCTGGAATAAAAACAGGAAGATCTCGTTAAACAACTTTGGAGTAGATAGAGAGAAGGGAGACAGAGAAGCTGCACTTAACCCAGATAATCTCATATATACAAATAAAGTGTCTGGAACAGAACAAAACCAGAAGTGGCAGAAATTCTTAGTTAAAAGGAGCATTCGCCATTTCCTCTTCCATTATAACAGATTCCAGGGGATCTGAAATGCTAAAGCAAGCAACTCAAAGAACAAGATGAGCTACTAACAGTAACTTACTGTTCTCCAGGTCCCAGGGTGACCTCAGCTGGTCTCTTTACGGCATCTCTGGGGTAGATAATGGATCTGCTCCTTGCATACTGTCAGTGATCCCAGACGGCCAGCTGCTTCTTAATGGACCGATAGCCAGGGCGCAAGCACAACTGTGTGGCCTCAGCTGCCACGGCAGGGGTTGTCCCCAGCCAGGCCCATGCTGCCCGGGCAATGGCAGCAGCGCAGGCCTGGTGGCAATGGCAAACAGGGTCAGAGAAGCTATGGTGATGAGGCAGGTCTGGGGTCCAACTGGGGAGTCAACCTGTTGGTCAAGGCCTGGGGCTGTGATGGCCACCAGGGTCAGATACAGCCAATACCCAGGCAGAGATCCCTAAGAGAAGGAACTCCCATGGTCAAGCTGGGAAGTCAGTCAGCCATGGGTGGGGGCCCAGAGCTGTGGAGTCCAGAGTCAGGCATGGGCCTCAAGCAGGACAGAACCCCAGCTTCAGTCAGAAATGCAGATCCTGGGCCCGAGGGCAGAGGTAGAGCTAAAGGCCGTAGAAGAGGCTGGTGAGAGCCACGAGGCCTGTCCACACACTCAGAACCCTGGTATTTACACTGAATGTTCATCTTCAAGCTGACCATGGGCCAACAACCCGGTCTGGCAGCCCAGCAAGGCCCCGCCACCCCCTGGGCTGCATCCCCAGCAGCGTGGCCACTGGCCCTCTGCTCCGCTCTGGGGAGACCCCCCCCTCAGTGCTGCCTCCAGCTCTGGGGCCACCAACATCAGGACATGGACCTGTTGGAGCGGGGCCAGAGGAGGCCACAGACATACTGGACACTTAAGGTTCACTATTGCTGTACACACTTAAACATCACCAAAATTATAGTGCTATTCTAAGATCTATAAACTTTATTTCTGGAGGTTTAATACTTCCTTAGCCACTTTCCACTGCACTTTTGAGTGAAAATTATCTAAAATGGCCTATTTCAAGAAGGATATTCCTAATGGTCTAAAAAGGCCTTAAGATGGTGATATTATCTGCATCTTTCCAACTGGTAATTAGTATTAAAATTTTGCTGCATTTTCATTTTGAAGCTTGGCTGTCCTTATTTTTCTTTAGTATTTCCAAGATTATATTGGTTATTTTTAAAGAATCGCCAGCCATTGCATTCATTTGTAAATGTTGTTTGCTTTTGTAACTAATTATAATGTATTTATGCTTTGTTCCACTGGATTAGTTTAGTAATGCATATAGATAATTACTATTTGTAACTAATGTTTTCACCAGGGCTCTTAGGCTAACTGCCTTCAAACAAAGAGCCAGCAGTAAAAAGATATTTGCTGCCCCAGATTGTTTATAATCTGAGTTAATGACATGATGCGACAGGGGCATAAAATAAGGAGATGATCAGAAATGAGGGAACCTGATTTGGGATTGCAGCAGCTGCTACAGCTGTGAGACTTCAGCTGCACCAAAGCGAGTGATGTCACACAGCAGAGGTGCTACCAGGGGTCCCAGCAACCTTTAGGAGGGCATTGCACAAATTTGTGTTTTGAAGTGCCACAAAACTGCCAGTTTGATCTCAAAAGTTTGTGCTCAAAAGAGGAAAAGTGCCTTTTTTAAATTTCCTTTTTGCTCAGGGACACTCAGGCAGTAAATTGCACACACATTCACCTCTGTGAGTTAAGTAACAGCAGAGGCGGCAGTTGCATGAACAAAACTGATGCTGTGGCATCAACTCATTCTGGTGGAGTTACATTAAATTACTTCTGTTGTAAAATTAACATATATAAAAACACTCCACTGTCTTATGCAGATGAGCTGTTCAATTAAAGAGTCCATGGAGACACCTGATTTACATTCCTAGTTATCACTGTAGCACCTGGGCTTACCAGAGACGGGGAGAATACTGAAAACAAAGAATTTGAATAGCTGAGATGCCAACATTATGCATAAACCACAAATCAATGCAGAGAACTCAGATCAGAGTAACTGTCGGAGAGACAGAAAGAACTCATCCAGAATTTGAGGAAGATGGCTCAAAGTACAATTTCTCCGTGAAAAATGTCACTGGTTTTCCTTGGGTGATCCACAATAAAGAACTCAGTGGTGTTGTTTACTGGATTGCATCTTGTCTTCCATTGGAATCTTTTTCTTTTTAACTTCTGCATCTATACATCTGCTATTTCACCTTAAACCTTGCTAAATAAAATTTTGTTGTTTCCTGATCCAGTTCACGCAATGGCTCCACACAACTGGCAGGAAAGGAAAGAAACGGAAAGACCATGAGAATGCATATCCAAGGCTGTCCTGTCCTCAGCCTAATTCTAGATCTTTAGTTGGCATAACACACAGATGAATCTGGTCAAAATACATGAGAAAGACATTGCCACCTGCCTCCATCCTTCTCTTTGGAAATGACAATGGACTGTAAGAAGATGGCAGCTTGCATTTGGAAGGACTATTGCCTCCAACTAATCCAGGTGAAATCTGCACTCAGGAAGCCAGTTCAGAACCATTTCCATCAGGGATTTATTCCAGCTGGATGGCACCATAAGAATGTGCCCTGGGAGGAGCTTGTCTTTCATCGTGTCCTCACGCCCTCGGTTGCCTCTCAGGCCTCAGGGACCCAGCAGTTCTGTTTTGTCCACTGCCTCTCCCAACTGAAAACTGTTGTTAGCAAGGTAGAAGGGGAGTAGAAACAGGAAAGGCATTAGTTTTAGTGACAGCACTGTTGTCATTAACTTGCCCAATCATTCCACTTCTTTTCTCTGTAATGGAATTGTCTTTGTTCCTGCTTGAAGGTATTATCTGTGCCGTTGCTCGGACCAGCAAGGAGGTTAGTGTTTGTCCTTTAGAAAAGATAGTTGCCACTGGCCTTCTCCAGCAACACACTGGCTACTGGGATATGTCTAAGCTGTGGGGAATGAACAGTTCTCCTAGAAGATAAAAAGTATGGAGATTGTCAGTATTTTTTAGGGTAGGAAGGAACAGGCCCTATTGTTTTCTTCTTTTGGACCAGATGAGATCTGTCTTCATTTTCCAAAATGCTGACAAAAGTGACCTGCAGAAGGGACCTGTGCTTTTCCCCGACAAAGTACGTTCACCGATTTGTATTTCTAGACGGTGTGTTATCCCACTCTGCATGTTGCATCATACTTGGGTACTCTCCTTCAAATCTTTCTCATTTCTCTAAAACTATTGAACTGTATCTGTATCTCAGTCAGAATCTGAACCTCACAAATCTCATAATTTTACAAATGGAGAACAGTGACAATGAAATAATTCTCAGATGTGAAGGATGTTTTTCACACACACCCCCCCCCCCACTCTCTCAACCTGTCCTCACAGCAGAGGAACTTCAGCGCTCTCAGCATCTCCATGACCTCCTCTGGCCCTACTCCAAGTGATCTGTGTCCTTCTGATGTTGAGGGCTCCAGAGCTGGAAGCAGCACTGCAGGGGAGGAGCTCAAGAAGAGTGATAAGAGTTTGTTTTGACCATAAACTCTTTGAAGACAAATGTCTTTACACTGGGATTTTCCTCAAGTAAGAAAGCTGTATGCCAGGCCTGAAGCCTTTCAGTCTGCTTTCAAGTACCCTAAAGCCAAATTCAGACCCGAGTATCCCAAACTCAAGTGTGGGGTTATCTGTCCAGTCATCCAGGAGACACAAGAACCACAAAAAATATTCAGAGGACAACCTTAAAGCACAAAACTGCATTGAACGAATGACCAAAAAATAGAACCATAACTGGAGCATGACTTCAGATGATGTTTTTCTGTGTAGGAAAGACAGAAACGAAGGTGCAGATCACAGGGCAGCAATAATATGTGCAAGCACATAATGTAAATAAACCAAATAATAGCTAAATTGACCCCTTCAAGTGCATGTAAATTTGAGAAAAAAAGCCCACCAGGAGTTTGCAAATAGCATTGAAAGGTTTCAGTCTACATGTGCATTATCTGGAGGTATTAAAAGAGGAATACTGCTACTGAAAATTATGAAAATCTTTAACTTCCAAACAGACTGGAAAACAGATGGTAGTAACAACATTCTCAATTGTGTCATAATCATCCCAATGGCAGAACAGAACTTTCTATCCGAGTGCAAATTTGCTTATGCTTACTTGTATTTCAAAGTATGCTTCTTCAAAGCTGTTTCTAACACAGATAACAACCTGTGCATTAAAAAGAAGAGCAGAACATAAAAGCCCTATGAAAGAAAAATACTCCAGGAAATGCCCAATTACACCCAAGAAGAGAGGAAGAGAGAACAAGGCAGAGAAGAGACATTAGTCACACAGTAATGTGCTCCTGGAAAGCAGGTTCTTGAGGCTGAAATCAGTGAAAAATTTAGAAATTACAGAATTAAGCTTGCCTTATGTATAGATGGCAATTCCAGCCTGCATTCCTTATATCCCTGACTGCTAGAGACCCCAGAAGATGCAATTCTTAAAACCTTGAACTAATTAATTACAGTGAATGGACTACTTTAAACTTAATATTCCTGCTCCAGTTCCTTTCCTCCAAAACAGGGATAATCACACCATTGCAGCCCAATTGAGTACTGAGCAGTTAATTGATGTTTGTGAAGCATTCCAGTAGGATACTGATGAACAGCATGGCGACTCCTACGTGGAAGTTATTAACTCCATTCAGTGTGGTGTCTGAGTGGCATGTGGTGAATAATGCCCACGGCAACACAGCGAGGATGATTAAAAGTAATATGGACTGGTTACCTCCTCGGCTGGTGCTCCCCATCCCTCACCACAAGTGAAGTTAAGTTCCTATACAAAAAACAGCCCACAAATATGCAACTGAGGTCTGTATCATCATGCTTATTTCCAAATTCTGCAGACAGCCCCTCTCACCTCAGCACCTTGGCACTAAATTACCTGCTACAATAAATACACTAAATTGCCATACAAGTACATGGCCTGGTGGAAGGACGGATGGAGCATGCAGTTCTGGGTGCGTGGACACCCCCTGCACAGGGCCCGCCACACGTTATCTGCCACAGAATCGATGGTTCTGTCACTGATGAGCGTGATTCTGCCATGAAGGCCGCCGCGCCCGTGTCCGCCCCCGCTGCGGGGTTCATCCCCCAGGCACCAGCGCCCGGATCCTTCCCCCGCGCCGGGCCCGCACCCCGGCCCGCCGAGCGGCCCCGCTCCCCTCACGGCCTCCGCCGCACGGCCCCGGCCCCCGCCCTGCCTGCCCGCCGCGGTGCCCGGGCCCGCCAGAACCGGGCTGCCAGGCCTGAGTCACCGCCGGCTGCCGCGAAGCCGCCCCCCGCCGCGCCCTGCCAGCCGCCCGGGCACCGCCCGGCACAGAGCAGCCACCGCGGTTGCCAGGCTGAATAAGATACAACATGAAAGGCGAAATAACAGGAGCTGCCACGCCCGGGGCTGCGGGGAATCTCGCTTAACCCTTCTCCGCCTGCGCCCGCAGCCGGCCTCACCCCGGAAGAGGCCGGGCTGCCCCTCCGCCCGCGGGGACAGCGCGAGTGACAGTTTATGGGGGGCAGCGGTACAGCCTCAGGCACCCTTTGCACAGCACCCCCGGGGAGATGGCGGGGCATGGGTACCCTTCGCAGGCCACCACACTGCTGTGGAAGAGCAAGGCACAAGGCCCTGCCATTGCCCACTGCTGCAGTAGGCCGCTGTGGCCCCAGAATGGACCCCAGAACAGGAGAGGTCCCCGATGAGCCCAAATCCTCCTTCCCCAGGCTGAGGCGTGTGGGGCTGGGCCAGGGCCGAGCGGCTGGGGACCAGGCCCTCTCCCAGGCTGGGCCCAAGCTGGTCTGACAGGGTCTAGGCAGACGGGAAGGGAGAGGCCGCCTGCGGCTGAGGAATGTGCAGGCCTTATCTCTGGCTCCCCTGCAATCCTGGGGAGGGAATAACTCTCCAGAGTTTGCCTTTCTCTCGCTCTTACTCACCCTCTACCCTGGGTGGAGCCTGATTCTGGCTGGCTCAGAGGTGCAGGCGGTGAATCAGGCTGCAGGCACGTCCAGGAGAGCAGAGAGCTGAGACAGACCAGCCACCTGCCCCGGCTCACCTGGGAAGGTAGGAGAGGAGTAGGCACCTCTTGGGGTACTGGGATGGCCGGGCAAGGTGGCGGCAAGGACCAAGCTGGAGGTCCCGTCCAGCTCATAGGAACAGGGCTGGGTGCTCAGGACGTGGGGCTGGTGTGGGCAGGAGGTGGCTGCTTCCAGGCAGGAGCACTCCAGCAGCTCAAGGTGCCAGCCACGGCATGACAGCCCCCATGGGAGCACGGAGAGTCCCCAGGGGGAACGGGAGAGGCGAGGGGGGAGGCAGAATGTCCCAGCACAGGCGGCGGGAAGAGACCTGCCTGTCCACAGGCAGCCAGATCAAAACTGCTTAGTGAAGGCTTCACTGAACCTGCATCCCCTCTCCTTTGAGAAAGCCCCAAGGCGAGGTTATTTCCAAACTCGCCCCAGTCTTCGGGTGGAGGTCTCGCAGCCTGACTCAGCTCCCACCCCAGAACTGGAGCAGGCCTTCCTCTTGGGTTGGAAGCACTGCGGGGATGTGCTCAGGAGACGGGGATGGAGAGGACTTCAGTGGTAGTGGCAGTGGGAAGGCCACTGCAGCGAGAAGTCTGGAGTCAGCTGAGAGCTGAGGGAGAGCTTCTGGGGCCCAGGAGCCTTCCCTTGCACTGACCTCGCTCTGCACGCTTGGGTGTGTAGCTGTCTGCTGACATGGCCGGCGAGCAGCGGCACAGACATGCGTGCACGTACATGCCAAAGCAGAGAGGGCTGCGTGTGGGCACACGCATGCACTGGCACACATGTGTGTCCTTGCTACTTCTTTCCACCCAAGTGGGCCTGTCTGACAGACCTCAGGTTTTGTGTGTGTAAGCAGAGCAGGAGGGGAAAGTCTTGTGTCTCCGATGCTCTAAATTGTCTAAGGTCAATAGAGGTCAATTATGGCTTTTGTCTGGCCCGAGGACCAAGGTTCTCTATCTTCTGAAACAGTTAGAGGGGGAGGAGGCACTTGTAAAGGGACAGAAGTGCCCATAGCATCCTTCTGCTACAAACATCCAGTTCGTGAAAGCTGCAATAATCTCTCCTGTGACAGAGGCCAATCATGCCTGAGGAACACCTCTAGACAGCAAAGCAGCCCTGAAACAGAGCAGCAGCAAACAGCAGTGCAGAACACTGGTGGCACGGTATCCCTTTGCACAGCCTGCAGGAGCGTATGTTTTTGGTAGAGGAAGAGGCAACCAGGCAGAAAAAACACAGCATGCCTTCACCCTGTTACAAGGCCTCAGAAGGATTGCAGTTTGGGGAAATAAAGCTTTTTTCATTTTGGCCTAACTCCCATTCATCTGCAGGGCTTCTGAGTTGTATTTGACAGACAGAGAGAGAAGGAATGTATGTACTTGCTATGACCTGGCAGTGGAAATAGTAGCATACTGAGGAAAGAACCCTATGCTTTTTGTGTGGTTGTAGAGAAAACTGTATGTGAAAGGAAAAAGTGAAAATGTCACATATACAGTGTGGTATGATTGTGCCAGAGCAGTATCATGGCTGAGGACAGACACCCATGTTCTATACATAATTTTGCAGTTACAACTTTCCAAGCAATGGACATGCACCTCCAAACCTTGCAGGATTGCACTTCTTTGTATTTTATGGTTAAATGGAACACTTTTGGACTGCTTATCAGGACCCATTTGGCCAGATTTTTGTAGCTGTAAAGAGGAAGAGGAGTTTCATGAGTGCATTTTTCATATCAGAATGGGGGTGAAATAAGAGTCAAGGGAAGCTCCTTCTCCAGATGATACCTTACACTGTTTGGTCCTTTCCTTGAAGTCCTCTGTTCCTTTTCTCTGCTACCTTGTAAATAAAAGTCCAAGGAAAAGGATTGCCTGAGAGTAGGTTTGGCTCAAATGTTGCTGTCGTAGACATGGTGCTGAGGGACATGGGTGTTGGTATTTTGGCAGTGTTAACAGTTGGACTCCATGATCTTAATGGTCTTTTCCAAACTAAATTATTCTGTGATTGGATCTCTCCAGGTTATCTGCTCTCTGTGAGAGGCCCCCTTTGCACACAGGATTGCGTTGCATTTCTCAGTAGCTGAAACGTCAGGTAGTGTCCTGGTGACTCTCCGCAGGTTGGATTTACACATGCTGTTCTGTACTCTGTGTTGTGTGGGACAGTTAAGATTGACGTGCTGTCTCAATAACCACTTCACAAGGAGAATTACAACATGTCATTTTTCTGCTACTTTTCACGTCCTCTGGCCTGCACGAGGATCCCCTGTACTTTCTGAATGGCTGGCTAATTTCCTCTTCTCCAGCAAAGAGCATTTTGTGGGATCTCTTGTGCTGACTAATAAGCAGAGGTGAGTGGGAGCCCAGTAGGTGTTCTGAGAATGAATCAGTGAATCAACTGATTAAATCTCATCTGGTGACCGTGACTTCAGATGAAGTGAGGCTTCTGGACTACAGTAGGCAGGCATAACTGGTGACTGAGATCTATAAAAGACCATCTAGAGTAAGGAATGGGATCACATTCACTCAGATGCTTTAATGTAGGGTAAGCAGTAGAGGCTGAGATGGCTGAGAGAAAAGGCCTGGGGGTTGGATACGTGGCATTATAACAGGAATTACAAATTCCATATTTTCATCTCCCAAACAGAAATTTTAACAGTAACTCAGGCTTTGAGCCTACAGCCTAAAACTGAGAGAACATGGAGATTGAGAACACAGAGAGGCTTCAGCAGAAAATATAGAAAGGAAAATCTAAAGAGGAAATAATTCCTGTGAGGACTTGACAGAGAGGGTTGTGGCTGAAAAAGGGTCTAATTCAGTCTGTTACCCACATTTCACCATATTGTTCAGGGGAACAGACCTGGGCCTGATTTGGTGAGAAGAGCAGTTAACAGGAAGGTATCCAGCATTACACTTGTAACATTTCCATGGCAATATGCTGTGGCCACATCAGGAAATTCAGGTGCACTCAGAAATGAAAAGTGCTACCAGCCCTCACAGTGAGACTGGCAAGAGAGAGACCTTAGACTGAGAGATCCTCTCTCAGCAGAAGTCCGGTCCCTGGTAGAGAAACCTGGCATGTGCAAGAGTAGCTTCTGGAAAGGTTGAGCTTATCTGGCATGGCTAAGAGGGGCTATTCCATCTGCTGCTGCAGACACTGGCTCTGTCTCTGTCACTCCATGCAGAATTAAAAAAACCCACACCTTAAACTATGTTCCAGGAGACAGGTCCCTCCCCCAGTCATTTAGCTCATACAGCATTTTCTTGAGAGCAAACCAGCATTTTCCCTCTCTTGCTGTAACAACATCTGCTCAAGTAGTTTTACCTGCATCATTACTGTTCTTTCCTAAAGCTGACCCTTCTTGATCATTAGCAACCTGTTTTCATATTATCTTTTCTATTTTATCAGGCCAAATATTATTTTTTTTTATAATGGATTTCTAAAGTTTGGGGGTTCTAGACATTTTGGAAACCTGAACATTTTTCCCAGCCCACTATAAGAGATGTAAATGATGTCCCAGCTGTGGCCCACACACGCCTGCCCTCTGGACCACCATCTGGAAACAGCCACTTTACATTTTTCTCTTGGAGGTACCATCTGCTGCTTCTTCGACTCTGAAAATCACTTTGATTCATTTATTGAAGTCCTTCAAACATGAATAGCACAGAGGGGTTTTGTGGCTGGCAGTGGAGTCCAGCAGGCTAAAGTCAATTCTCCTCTGTTGCCTTTCTCTTCTTGGTGGTACCCAAGGCAAAGAGAAGACAAGGTGTTTAAGCCCAGCAAATTTTGCACATAAGCAGAGACCATGGCTCGCTCACTAGCCTTTTCTAGCTCAAGAGAGCCAGCCTCGCTTCCTGGCAGGCGGCCCCTGCGCCGCTGCCCAGGCCTGGGACAGCCTCGGCTTTGGGAGTGTCGGGAAGCAGAGAAGCAGGTCTGGCCAGGGACGGGATCATCGGTGGGAGGCAGCCTGGGAACTTGCTGTGCCGGCAAAACACGTAAGGACAAGCACCAAGTCAGCGCTGGGGAGGGAGATGGAGCCAGCCTGAGGTGCTGAGGCATCAGCAGGGGCAGCAGAGGAGGGAGAAAGGAAGCGTTCAGCCGGTTCCCTTCTGCTTAGCTGGGTAAATGCCACCCATCGCTCCTGATTCACACCTGGCACAAAGAATCAGGAAAAAAAGCAGGTCCTTTTATGTATGCATTTTTTTAACCAGTAGGGCTTTTTGGTGATCATCCACTTGGCATAGCTGAAAACAGTATTTCATGCTACTCTTTTAGGAGAAAAACAGTTAAAGTCCATTGAAATGGAACATCATGTGGACAGGCACATGATGCACGAGCCAACAGGTTGATATTTTTCCCAGTTTCTGCACTTAGTGTTAATCTAGAGGTAAAGGGAGACTTTTTACATCTAGCTTCATCTGCTAGTTACTTTTCCTAAATTAAACACTTCCTTTGGGTGGAATGTTTTTCTGTGCAGAGAGAGATGTAGACTCTGTCCATGTCACTGCTTACTCTTTCCAACAGTGAGAGGGTCCAACAGCTTTTGTGAATCACAAACCCGGATGCTTGTGATAAGTGTCAGAGCTCATGAAGTCTCTTCCAGTTACATCAGTGTGAACAGGAGCAGCCCTCGGGCCGAGCCCAAGGGAAATTTCCATTGGAGACTCCCTCCTTAAAAAAATCTCTGGGTAATTGTGCAGGGAGAGCTGTGTGCTCCTTCACCTCCTCCCGTTTTTCCCCCACTAATGTTTTTTTGTCGAGGTGAGGAGCAGTTCCGTGGGTGCTCCCTGGGCAGAAGTGTGTTGGTGTGGTAGCAACCAGCCCAGCGTCCTTGGGAAAGCCCAGGCAGACGGGTGGAGGAGACCTTCACTGCCAAGAGATTGAATCCCGCCTCTCATCAGCCCATTATATCAGCCTTCATCTCCCACTTGTTAAGTTTCCAGCAAGCTCCTTCGTGCTCTCCTTTATCCGCTGCCCCTGAGCATGGGAGGAGTTTCTCATCAACAGCTACAAAGTCTACCTTCTTTTTTAATTTCAGCTTCCTCCTGAAAAAAAACAACAACTACCCCATATTAACATGCTGAAAAGGAAGTTCTGAAGAACTTGTTTCTTTCTGTAGCCTTCTTTGTACCTCTGTACAAGTTTGTCATACTTGTAAATCTATGGACGTGATTTTATGAAATGGTCACTTAAGGTCGCAAAGAACTTCATGAAATGCCAAATAGAATGCATGGAGGGAAGACACTGTGGATCAGTGCTGGTTTTCCTGATTCCATGAAATACCAAACTGCAAAATCAGAGGAACAGTAAATGCAAAGTAGTGCAGGGCTTGTATGGAGAAAGTGTGAGCCAGCATGGTGATTTGATGATGATATCAGCCAAACGATAAATGAAAGCTACTCTGGAATCACCATAAAAATAAATTCACAAATGCTTCCTTTCGGTCCATGTGCTCTTCTTGGTGAAGCACATGGACCAAGCACATTGTTCTTTATCTGTCTGTTGCCAATTCCTTTGCCTGTCCTTTAGGCATGATGATGGTTCTGCCATACTTCTCTTTATATTATGAAAATCCATCAAAAATGTATTTTTCCAATGTCCCTCGAGCTGTCTGTAGTGCAGTGCCTACAGACCACTTCACTCCACAATGATTGTATGTACAATGCTAAATTTGCACATCTCCCAGTTGTTCTTTGTACCTCTCCACTCATTTTTCTCTTTCATCTGTTTATTACATCTAATTGGGCCCAGATCCAGAGACCTTCTTAAGCAAGAACCAATTTAATGACTGCTGGTGCTTCACCTGGTACAATGCAATTCTGACTTTCATCAGAGTTTTTTACTGTAGCTGTATATTCAGCTAAACCAGCTGCTTGGCTGCAGCCTCTTTGGATTCAGGAAAATCAGTTGGTTGTCACTGGTGCAGTTCAGCAACAGTAGGAACGAAAGAAAAAAAGTACAGCGTTAGCAATCCTGTCCTATAAATCAGCGGAACGCTCATTGCTCCTCAGTGGTCAAAAAGTAAATGGCAGATTAGGAGAGGAACAGAATGCAAAAACCATATGTAAAGCCTTAATTCATTTCTATTCTGCAGCTCCAGCCTTACAATCTCAGAAAATAATAGAGTGGAGTGAAACAAATTGAGATAAGAGAATAGACCGAGAGGATCCTCAGAGTCGTAGGATGGTTTCCATATAGGAAACAGCTGAGTAAGTTGGGGTTCTCCATCTGGAAAGGTGATGAGCGACAGGAGAGTTGACAGATACATAAAATCAGTGGTGCCATGAGGGCCAATAGCCGCTGATTTTCCCAACCAAAGCAATTGTCGGATTCAAAGGAGACAGAGACTGTTCTTGACCATAGAACTCCTTGCCTCTGGCTGTTGTAGATGCTGAAATTTTATGTGGGTTTAGGGAAGCTCTGTGTGAGTTTATAGTAGCAAACTCCTTTGAAGCTGTCTTCAGTTATTAGAGCGTATCTACCTCAAGAGGTTCTGGAGCCTGAGAAGCCTGAGGTTCTGTCTTAGAGAAGCTGATAAAGTACCATAAATGCTTGGCCTGTCTATTTTCTACATCATCTGCTCTTGGTCTTTATTGGAGATGGGTTGCTTGGCCTGATGGACCTTTGATCCAGTCCAGTATGGTTGATTTTATGTTCTGTTCTCCCAGAAACATGGGGTAGAGAGGGTTCAGACATCAGTGTCGCCTGGAGATACTGAGAATTTGGGCAGTCTTTGTTTAAAGAAACCAGACAGAAAATGCAGGAATTGATACAAGTAAATGGCAGGTGAGATGCAAAAATGTTCAGAGGAGCTTTTACAAGTGTTTAGTATTAACAATGACAACACACTGGAGTATGAAGTACAGCATATTGCATGGAATGGGGACTGGGAAAAACCATAATCTTTCTGGGGGATTATAATCTACATCATAAGGATTTATGTGAGGAAAAGATGTCTCAGCCATTTACCTGGAGAAAATTGACTGAAATATGTTATTTTGAATACATTTTCAGATGAAGGATGTGGGTGCACACAAAAACACTGTACACCCAGGTGTGTCATCAGAGAGAGAGATTTCACAGCAGCTGTGTGTGTCTACCTGCACTGTGTGGTGCTGTGTAACGCTGTGTGATACCCCCTGGAGAATGCCAGGTCCTACAGCCCACTCCTGCTGAGGAAGGAGTTGTCTTTCATTCTTTCCTGGGGGGTATCGTGGGGTATTATGTTCATGCAGGCTTACTTGGCAGTGATTTGATCACAAACCCGTACCTCAATGGACAGTCGTTAGCTGGATAAATATGCTAAAATTGTTTCAGGGAATAAGAGGGCATCACTTGCAAAAGACCATTAATAAGGTCTCTTATGAAGTTTGATGAAAGTAAGTCTTAATAAACACTGAAATTACTAAATCCAGAGATAATTGCGGGGAACTTTGGAAGGAAAAAAAAAACTCAGCAAGTGAGCTGAAAGGCCAGGATAATGCAAATGAAACCACATGCTGGCAGTGCGAGGTAATTTATACAAAGGGAAAAACCTGATCTAATTGTGTGCCCTCTGGGATTCAAGTAAATACACACTTTTGGTTGGTGAAGGTGTAAATGAAGTTATTATAATAATCCTTGACTTCTCCAAATCATCTAAACAAGTGCTTTCTGAAATGTGATTTAAATCCTGCATTATTCTAAATTAACAGGTCTTGCAAGAGGTACTTAATGAAATAGTAATTTATTAGTATCAATCATTATGGAGAAGCTATTAATAATTTTCATCAGATTTGCCAACACTTCAGTCTTTCTCCAGTGCTGCTCAATGAAATGTTTACATCATCAGTAAATAGTCTAGTAAAGGTCAAGAATAACATAAAGTTTAAGGAAATAGTAAATATATTTATAAGTACCGTATATACTAAATTACAGTAAATAACAGTAAAAATCACAACACTGCAATCTGATGAAATGTGTTTTAATACAGTCAACTATAAAAAATTTACAGAAATCCAGAATGAGGGTTGCAGTTACAGAGCTGAAGATGCAGTGATGTGCAGATGAGTTAAATTGCCACAGAATTCTTAAGGAAAAGCCAGAAACATTGTCCAGGGAGAGGAGACAAACCCTGCCCATAGAGCGTCTGTTCAATTTATCATGGGGAAAGCTGAGAAGTGATTTATACTGCACTTCAACAGAAGAAAGATCTGGTGTTAGGTAATTTTTCAACCTTGCTAATCTGAAGTTAGTTAAAATCTGAAGTTTAAGATTACTTTGTGAAGAAAATGCATTTTCAATGCAATAAATGTAAATGAATGCTGAAATATCTTGCTAAGAAAACAGTTTACTCACAGTTATTTGTTGTTTTTTTTTTAAATCTTTAATATCTTTCTAATATATATGTATATATTTAAGTATAGTTCCTGGGAGGAATGTTACCACTGTGTGTACAAGCCCCTGGGGGGTTCAGGCTCTTTTTTTGCCTTTTGTGTCTTCCTTTTTCTGCTCCACTGGGCTTTTCTCTGCCAGTCCAGGCTCTGCTGGGCAGAACTGTGCGCTCCCTGTTGACTCCAGTTCCTGCTCGCCCACCCACTTGTTAAAAAGCAACGATAATTGAGTTTCGCACTGTCAGACCTCTCTGAAGGAGTCAGGAAGGAGTCCACCCTGTTGCACAACTGCATACATGTGTTTGTGGGTTTTCTTCTCCCGTTGGCCCATTTGACCACAGTGATGGGTAGAATGGGGCTGCAAAATGCTGAGTTGCGATAACCAAACCAGACAGTTTTGTTAACTACAGTCAGTTAACCACTGACAGGCAGTATTCCCTGCTGAGCTGGTGGTTTGCAATATTACATCAGGTGGTTTTGTAGTCCCCCTCCATGTACTCTTCATCTTCTAAAAAGCAGTTGTGATATACAGGCAACAGACAGTTCAAAATTAAAATAAGCACTTTAAATTATTAAGAAGTCTTGTTTCAGAAAATAGTCATTCTTGGAGAGGTTTGTTTGTAACAGACATGCATAAAGTGCAGTGTTGAGTATCGTCTCTTCAATATTTTGACTAATGAAGTAAAAACACTTTTGATGAAGCTCTTAGGTAATTGATTATTGGGAAAGCCAATAAAAATGGAAGATAGGGCAGGTGTACAGAGCAGCGTGGATCACTTGCTAAACTGGTGCATCACAGTTATTAAGAATAACTAACTAAAAATCCACTTCTTACTGCAGAAAGGAGACTGTATCCCAACAACCACTGCAAAAAAATCAATGGGTATCCAAGTAGCCACCCAACTAAAATGTGATGCCACAGCAACATCCTGGGATGCACAGCCAGGAGTAGGGGGGCAACTTTGTCTCAAATATGGTGTTGGTAAGAAAACCATCAGAATATTGTTTTCAGCTGTGCTGGCTGCATGTTAAAACAGACCTGGAACAGAGAACAAGAAAACTATTAGTACAATTTGATGCCTCACAAAATGTTGTACAGCAGCAGTAGGATTCATCAGCCTGGATGTGGGTGTGTGCGTTGGTGTGGGTCAACTGCACGCATCGCTGGACTGACGGGATGCTGGGCATTGGTAATTCCCATGTGGACATCAGGTGTTCACAGAGAAGTTGTGCAGTGAAGGTACCTGAAGCTGGGTGAGACTGACCTGCCCTCTCCTGTGGAAGTTATCTTTGAAAGTACAACTGAAAAAGTAAAAAAACCTGCTCCAACTTCTTTATTAGCCATTTAAAGATTGCAGTTCTGAGCCCCCCATCTCCTCAGCAAGTTCTGGCATGAGGTACTGAACGTTGGTAGAATGGATTGTGTGACAGGATAAAGAGGATATAGAGTTTAAAAAAGTGAAGGCTGAGCACTGAATATTTGGAAGACTGATTTGCCAATGTCTCCAGGAGAAACATATCAAAAGAAGTCCTGGCCAAATGTAAGCATCTCTATTGGAAGATGAATTTTATCCCATACTCTTTTGATTTTATTCACTTATTCCCCATCAACTATAAAGGGGAACACAAGGCAATTGGCTTGCACATAGGCATGTTACACACCTGCACTTAGTTAATCAATCTGACTCTTGAGGAGCAGTCCTGTTTCCTAAACTTAGGTGTCTAGTGTTATTTTAGTTGCCTTAGGGACTCTAAAACACAGCAGATGTGGCACAAGCCCTGTGAGAGACTCACACCCTTCTCGGCCAGCAGCTGGAGGCCAGGCAGGATGCCTCAGGGCATCCCAGATGACATTAAACACCCATGTGTAGACACCTGAATTGCTCCCCTAGTTAGTTTGCACTTTAATTTAAGCAAGGCTTAAGGGCTAGGTGCTGGGAAGAAGTTAGAAATTTCCCCCCCCTTGCTACTTAATTTGGCTTCTGAAATTTTTCTCTCCTATTTCTCTAAACCAACAAGGACAGGACAGCAGGGTACGTAGTGGCATTTGCCAGTGTGCTCAGTGGTCCTAAAGAACATCTCATAGTCCCACGTTGGAGTGTTCTGCACATAAAATCAAGTTTAAAACAACTGTTGGATTTTTTTTCCCTAGGTGATATTGGCAGGATCTAATAGGAGCCCCTTGCTGTCTTGTCTGATGCAGGGGCAGTCCTCCTTCTGGGATGCTTTTCCTGACAAAGTACAACTGCTGACAGCGTGAAGGACCTCGGTGGTGTGCCGGAGTTCGCCTCTTCCCTGCCGGTGGTACATGGTAGGTTTTCTGCTTCCAGGCTTCTGTACTAAGGCTTCAAGTACTTCCCTTTTTTCAGTACTTGTCATGTGGATGGAGGAAGGGATGTTCCATGGTTCCCTTTGGACTGATTGTGTGTCACAGAGCTGTTCACAGTTGCAGTTGCTGGATTGATGTGATCTCTTCTCCTCCTCTAACTGTGTACAGTTCAGTTCCTGAACTCTGTACTTGCAAGGACTGCAAGTGCATGGAATCCAAAAGCTCAGGTGACTCTACTTCCTCATAATGAATTAGCATTCCTAGCAACATTACTCCCTGTACTTGAAATTTCTTTGCTTTTGATCTTGCCACTGTGAACCGCCAGCTCTCGCCGTTGGTGAGGATGGATGTCTCACTGGAGTGAAACTGCTCTCATTGTGGATTATTCTTTCCTTATAGCTCTCCCTCCCCTCATGGCTCGTCGATCTCAAAGCTCCTCTCAGGGGGACAATCCCCTCGACCCCAACTATCTCCCCCCCCATTACAAGGAGTATTACCGCTTGGCTCTGGATGTGCTCACCGAAGAGGGCAAAGACAGTTACCAACGCTTCTTAGCAGAGGAAGCGGTCCCTGATTTTCTCTGCAACTCAGAGGTGGATCACATCATCCAGAATCTCCAAAAGCCCCAGTATGCCAATCAGGAGGGCAGCACAGACACCACAGGTGACAATGACATGGATGGATCATCTGGGACTTACTGGCCCATGAACTCAGACCTTGCTGTTCCTGAGCTTGACCTGGGCTGGCCAATGGTCTTTGGGTTCAGGGGAACAGAGGTGACAACCCTCGTGCAGCCACCCGCCCCGGACAATCCCAGCATCAAGGAAGAGGCTCGCAGAATGATCCGAGCTGCTCAGCAGGTGAGACAGCAACAAGCCCACCCGGAGCAGAGAGGAAATCACGTGTGTGAGAAAGACGGATCAGAATGCTGCAGGTCCTCTGCTAATTCCCTTATCTTTGCTCCCAGGGCCCGACAGAGAGAAGGATGATTCTAGAACTACAGTTTTCTGCACCAAAGCTATCTTCTGATCTCCTTGAAAAGTGCTGAGATCTACCAAGAGTTACAGAATCACAGAATAGTGTGGGGTTGAAAGGGGCTTCTGGTCTAATCCGCTCCTCCTGCCTCAAAGCAGGGTAGACTAGAGAAGGACATGTCCTTGAGTGTCTCCACAGATGGAGACTCCACAGCCCTTCTGGGCAGCCTGTCCCAGTATTCAACCACCCTCACAGTAGAAGAGGTTTTCTTATGTTTAACTGGAATTTCCCATATTTCACTTTGTGTCTTGTCCTCTCACTGGGTACCACTGAGAAGAATTTAGCTCCATCTTTCTTAAACCCTTCTATCATGTATTTATACTCACTGATCACGTAAGAGTCTCGACGACAGGGAGATAGACTTTTGAAGCCGCTGCCCATATTATCATCGTGCAGGTGCAGCCATACAGTGGCTGACTGAGTGCTGGCCAGTGAGTTCATAGAATCATACGGGGTTGGAAGGGACCTCTGGAGATCATCTAGTCCAACCCCCCAGCCGGAGCTGGTCTACCTAGAGCATGTTGCACAGGAACTTGTCCAGGCAGGTTTTGAATGTCTCCAGAGAAGGAGACTCCACCACCTCTCTGGGCAGCCTGTTCCAGTGCTCTACCACTTTCACAGTAAAGAAGTTCCTCCTCATGTTTAGGTTGAACTTCTTATAGTCAAGTTTGTGCCCATTTCCTCTTGTCCTGTCACTGGGTACCACTGAGAAAAGACCAGCCCCATCCTCCTGACACCCTCCCTTTAAGTATTTGTATGCATTGATCAGATGCACACAGATCCCCACAAAGTCTGCTCTTCCCCAGAGTAAAAAGGCCCAAGTCCCTCAGCCTTACCTCATAGGAGAGATGCTCCAGGCCCTTAACCAAATTTGTGGCCATTTGTTGTACCCTCTCCAGCAGTTCCCTGTCCTTGAACTGGGGAGCCCAGAACTGGTCCCAGTGTTCCAGATGAGGCCTCACCAGGGCAGAGTAGAGGGGCAGGATGACCTCCCTTGACCTGCTGGCCACGCTCTTCTTGATGCACCCCAGGATGCCATTGGCCTCCTTGGCCACAAGGGCACATTGCTGGCTTATGGTAATCCTGTTGTCCACAAGAATTCCCAGGTCTTTCTCCTCAGAGCTGCTCACCAGCAGGTCAGCTCCCAACCTGTACTGGTGCTTGGGGTTATTTCTCCCCAGGTGCAGCA
>BJBW01002613.1:0-30189 GCA_004320125.1 Scolopax mira | reverse complement strand
CGGGTCTTGAAAATCTCCAGAGAAGGGGACTCCACAACACAACAAGGTTCCTGTCAGCAGGTTTCCCCAGCCTGTTGAAGTCCCCATGACCGGCATTTCAGTTGCACCATCCCACCATTTTGGTACCCTCTGCCAGCTTGCCGGGGGTGCACGCTGGCCTGTTGTCCAGATCATTAATCACAATGTGAAAGACTATTTCCCCAAGCCCTGGCTCTTGAGGAACACCACTTACAACCATCCACGCCTCAGACTTCAAATCACCTACTACCAGCCCATTTCCCCTTTGCTATGTGAGACGTTCCTTCAGCCCAGAGTGGTCCCATTCGCCTACAAAGATACTTACAGAAAGGTCCTGTGGAAGCCCTTGCTAATGACAAGAAAAACCTCACCTGTTGCCCCCTTGTCCACACAGCCAGCCTTCTCCTTGTAGAAGGCCATGAGGCTGGGCCAGGCCTGGTTTGCCTTTGGTAAATCCCTGCTTCTGATTCCAGTTGTCTTTCTGATGTTCCTGTGCCTGGAAAGGGCTTCTAGGAAGATTTGCTCCACAGTTTTCCCTCAGGCTGAGGTGGGGCTGACTCGATGTAGTTCCAGATCCTTGTGCTCTTTTTAAACACAGGCACAACATTTTAGCTATAAAAAACAGTTACAACAGTTACAACAAAGTAATTGCAGGAACATTACTTCATGTAAGGATTACCATCAGCTTGCTCTCTTGCTGCTGTTACTACTGACGTGTTTTTTAGAATAGAAGTCATTTATCACCTTGTGAATTCCTCCGCAAAGATGTGATGCCAAATCAATTCATAACTGTGAGGCTTAGGAACAACAGTGTGTAACAAAGGACTGCCAGAGGAGTAAATAGTATCAGAGGAATTTTCTTCAGGCAAGCAAATGGTTTAATACAAAGTACAATTGAGTTACTTGATGCTAATACGCTAATCACTTCTGCTTCTCTTTGTAGCTTTATGTGGTCTTTTGAGAAGATTCACAGAAGCATCGCACACATCTTCCAGGGCGAGCTGGTGGCCAGCTTCGATGAAGAATTCCGAATTCTGTTTGCACAGTCAGAACCCCTTGTTCCTCCAGCCAATGTCTTGGCAAAGGCAGAGAACACGTTTGCCATGGCTCCCTTTGGCAGTAACATGCCCTTCTTTCCAAAAAAAGGCCCCTTGATGTTCCAGAGGGATGACAGTCTTTTCCCCTCCTTTATGGACAGAGTTGATCCCGACAGGTATTTCCTATCAAATTTCAGGCGCGATGACATGCTGCGCCACACCGTGGAGGGGTCAGCCATGAGGATGTATAAAAAAGTAGAAATGGAGAATTCTCAGATGGATCCTGTCAGGGGTTTTCTCCGTTCCAAGCAGTTGGAGTTGGATGCTTTTAAGAGACACAGTTTTGCAGAAGGAACATTTGAAAATTTTGCCGCTTCTAAACAATATGCCCGGCAGATGTTCATGAACAATATGGATGAATTTAAAATCCAGTCTAGTCACTTTCAGAAGGATCAGTTCTACCAGTACCAGTTTGAACATCCCCATCTTCCTGGCAGACCTCAGGGACTCTTTGACAGAATCCGAGGTGGCAGGCCAGGATTCAACGAACTGGAAGACTATGGAGAGGGACCCCGATACCCTGAACTCGAATCCAATTTTCCACAGGAGGGTTTCCCCCTGAGGCTGGATTACGTACCCTCAAATTCTTCCCGGGAAGTGAGACACGGCTCTGATCAGCTGAATCCCGCAGGCAATGGCCCAATGGCAATGATGTTAAGGAGGCAGAATATAGGACAGAAATTTATTTGCCAGACTTCTCCTACCCAGAAACAAAGCCTGGAACAACGCCTGTTCTTACAAGACAAAGATGAGGACCAAGATGAAGACAAGAATATACAGGAAAACAGAACAGGTTTACGTAACTGGAGGATTTCTTCATACCTTAGTGCCTACCAGTCCGAACCAGAAGAAGGTCTTCCAATGCCTATGGAATCAGAGGCGTATAATGATGTTCTTGGTGACACCCTCACAAAGCACCCCACGGATCTCATACCAGCCTTCAAATCCCCTTTGTCTTTTAAGCCACTGGGAATCGAAAGTGCCAAAGAATTTGCAGATCCTGATAGAGTAGGTGAAGAAACCCCTATAATGAAACAAGATGCCTTTAGGTCCAGAATAAATCCTTTGATCCAGAGGAGCTCAAGACTCAGGTCCTCTCTGATTTTCAGTGCTGCCAAGTTAGATCAGCCCAACACCACAATAGAGAAGGTTCAGATGATCCAAAAAGAGCAAACGTCCAGTGAGTTAACAAAAGACAATGAAACTATAAAGACAGCCACCTCATCAAAAGTGGCAGAACTGTTAGAGAAGTACAAAGCTGTGGGCAAAGACACAGAGCGAGCTACAGTCACCCACACCAAAGCTGTTTCCAGTTACCTACAGGAAGAATCACAGAACACCGAGAAGAAATGTACCAAATCTGTGCAATATAAGATCCTGGAGAGCAGGGTACTGGACTCCAAAGACGCCTGCGGTACATACAAAATGCATGGAGAGGCTGACAGAGCATTCGGAATGTCCTCATCAACCCCCCAGCTTCTTGACACATTGAGTAAAGATCCTCTTTCACATATCAGCCCTAAGGTGGACAAATTATCGTCTCGGTTTTATCCCATAGAGAGTAAACCTGCTCTTCCAGAGAAGGAGAGTCTTATATTTGTAGGAGACACTCAGAAATTGGCTCTTCCAGAGAAGAAGGAAAGGGTGACATTCAAAGAAGACACTCAAAAATTGGTCAATACAGAAATGAAGAAGCCACAGATTAGGACAAGTACCACATCAGCTCTTGAAAACTTATCTAGAAGTCAAGGATCTGACAGCTCTCTCAATAAATCTGAGGAAGACTGTTCAAAACAAGAACAAAATCCAATGGAATTTTTAAGAAAAGGGTCACTGCGGCTGAAGCAGCTTTTGAACCCAAAAGGTGAAAAGAAATTGGAGGAGGATCCCACTTCTGAGAGTGGAAAACCTGACAAGCCAGCTGTGGTTCTCAAACGATCCTCTATAGGGGAATCTCAGGAAATGATGGAGGAAGAAAAAACCCATAAATTTACAACACCACTTCCTCCCAAAAGCAGCCAGCCAACACAGGGGAGATTTCCTTCATCCACTGCTAACATCCTCTACAGCAGCAACCTCCGAGATGATACCAAAGTGATTTTGGAACAGATCTCTGCAAACAGTCAAAAGAACAGAGCTGAACTGGCCAAACAGCTGCCATCCACTAGTAATCCAGATCTTTCTAAATCGACTATGAGCTTGGAAAGGAAAGGTGAGAAGGAGAAAAGCTGTAATATCCACAGGTCAGAGAGTTTTGGGAGCCAGAAACGAAACCTTCAGCGGCAACCATCAGAGGATAGAGATACTCTTCTGAAAAAAATGGAGAATATGCGTAAGGAGAAGCGAGTCTACAGTAGATTTGAAGTCTTCTGCAAAAAGGATGAGCACACAAGTCCAAGCGAAGAGGAATATGACACAGATGCCAAAGACAAGAAGATGGGAAAATTCATGCCCAAAATCCTGGGGACCTTCAAGACCAAAAAATGATCACCGAAATACTATTTAATTCCATATAATCACATGGCAAAGGGGAATGAGGAGGTACCTTGTTTATGATGGCTGTAAGCACCATAGGCAATACTCTTCATGGTTAGTGAGTGGAAGTATGTTCAGCGTTAGACTCCTACGGCACAATTTGCCCAATAAAGTCAAGTGGTATCAGGCAAACTTATCGCATATGTTTCAAATAACATTATTAAATTGCCAAGATCCTTAAAACAAAGAAATAAAGAGTCTCTTTATGTTATGCTTAGGGAATGTTTTCAGCTGACAAAACAATTCCACTTTCAGAAGGAAAACATTAAAAATACAAAATTCAATACTTGAATTCAGGAAAGAAAAACACACAGAGACACATGCATGTATGCACATTAACTGGAAACACTGCTTAAAAAATAAATGTTTCTCAGGTACAGATATCTTTTCTTTCTATCTAGTAACAAATCCAGTACAGGAGGCACCTTTTTGAAAGTTTACAAGAGGAAAAAACATTGTGAACAACTTTTTGCCATTATCTATGGTTATGGCCTTGTCTAGCATTACCCTCTCAGCTTTCATCTTTACCATTTTCTAAGACTATTGCTTTTGTTTTGTGATTGGTTTGCTTCCTTTTGTATAATCCAAGTATTGCTTTATAGGGAGTGAGCTGCAAGAAGCAGCTGAAAGGCCACAGAAAAGGAAATGGACCTGCTATTAATGGAGAAAGACCTGTTTTTTAGGACTCCTTTTGTTGGGAGCTTGACAGTGAAACACCAGTTCATTAAGTGATTGCCGGGAGGAGAGGGCCTTCTTTTGCTGGCACATCTTTCCCTGTGAATAAGGGACTCCCAGGGGAAGGAATAAGGCTGCTGGAAATGTCAGACTCAGAAGTGTTTTATCTCGTGTAACTTCCCCATAGCAGTTTGGTACCAAGCTCGACCGTACAGCTACACAGGTCAGCAGCACAGGTCAGATGGTGGGTCCATGATGTGCATCTGGCAGGACGGGAAGCAGAGGCTATCAAGAGGACATAATGTTTAGTTACTGCTGACTGGAATGTCTCTGCTTGGCATCCAGGAGGACTGCCAAATGGGGATTTTTTTTCTTTTCCTGATCTTTATGCTGTAGTCTAATAACATGCTGGGGAAGGATACTCTCATGTGGAACCAGGCTTCTCAATTTCCCATTCCCATGAGCCTGAATTTCATGGTTACCCCCTCATGACACCAGCTACAAGCTCAGCAATGCAGTCCAGGTACTGGTGGACAGATGGAGGCAAGAGGCTGCATCGGCACCTAGAGGTCTTGAGCAGGGTCTTTAGAACTTCTGCTTTTTTTTTAGGATGCCAGCTCCCATGGTAGCAGAATTTATAGAACTTACCAGGCTTTATGTAATTTACATATCTGTAACAATTAATGATTATTTTACTGTTCGTTGAAAACCTTGGGAAATTAATGTGCAGAAAGATACATTGTCTGATCTGAAAAAAAAAATTAAGTTGATTTCCATAATAATACAGACAGTTTTAAAAATCTGCAAGAATCAAGGAATAAGAAGGTAAATCTAGAAATAAAGTTATGAGGGGAAAAAAAAAAGGAGGGGAAAACCAGCCAAAGTTGGAAAAAAAAGCTGAAACAGATTTATTTCGCTTATTCCATATTGTAACAAATGTTTTCCATTTCAGATACATATGTACAAATTCATAAGTGAATGCTGTAAGTTTTGTCTGCTCTTAGTAATGAAACAGATTCAGTTATTGGTGGGTCCCAAAATGAACTGTAATGATCAATACTGTTGTTCCCTGCTAGATGATCTACAGATTATTTTACTCTAGAGTAAGATGGGCTGTATAGGCATATATCCCATTGTATATATGCTAGCTCTGTTTTGTTTAATTCTTACTCACATCATTCTATACCTCCCCCGCCCTTCCCAAACCTGCCTACTCCAGCATCGGTCTGTAACAGACCGGTTAGAAATCTAATTATTTCTATAGTCACAGATTACATTAACATTTTAGATTTTTGCTGTATTTGTTTAGTTTTTTAGAATTTTATCTTGCTCAGCCTGGTGCGTTCAGTGTAAAAGGATGTTCCTGACCAGAACTAGAATGACCCATCTCTTCTAGTGATACGTTGACTACTGGATGTTGTAGGTGTATACAGATACTGCTAACTAATTTACCTGGTAACAGCAAAAGCCATTTTAAGAATAACAAGTTAGTGTTACAGCCCATCAGGTCTCAGTCTGAGACTCAGTTCACAGAGGATCTTGGATGCTGCGCTGTACTGTCAAATTGCAAGGTGCGAGATTGTCGGTGGAAGCCACAACCCTGAATTTAGCAGAGGTGGCCTTTTCCGAGCATGAAAACTGGTGTTTCAGACTCACAAGAGCCAACGTAGGCCTTGGAGCGTTGCCTACATCATATATTCACACTGTCGCTGCCATTTCCAATACCTACCTGTCCCTGAGAAAGATGGGAAATGCCTATTTTATGAATAACCCAGAATAAACCAGGGCTTCCCTATCAGATGCATTCCCAGCTCCCTGGTATTACAGACTGAAGATGACACCTGGTACCAGAAGTGAACATACTATTTTTTTTACTTAACTGGACTTTGGTTTTAGATACTAGAAGAGAAAAGGGACATTCTATCAATGGCAACAGTACTCACATGTTGAAATTTAGTGCGTGAAACCCCTCTGTAACTATAGTCCCAACATTCTGGAATAACAATCTTTCATCACAGGTGAAGTAAAATTTCAGGGACCAAGACTTCTTATAAGAACTACAAGTTAATGAGGAGAATGTATCAAAAATCAGCATTAGAACAGGATCATAGTTTTAAAGTTTACTATAGACCCACTGTTGCCTGATAACATCTTCTCGACCTTTCTCTTGGAAAATTGCTTTCTGAAAGGAAAAAAATAAGTTACCATATTATTAATTGAACAAGGTACCCCTGTATTTTTCCCCCTTTCACACACAGCAGACATTGATTGAAAGACAAAGAAACAAAATATTTATTATTACAATATTACACGGTAGGTAAGCTACTAAATATAGTAGCAGAACCCACCTTTACTTAAAATGCTTTTCTACTTGTCTTTAATGAAAATAAGTCACCATTGATTATGTTAATTTACCCCAGAAGAGTCATAGAAATTACTGGAAAACAAAATTAAAGGCTTTAAGATCATCTGGCAAGAGTCTACTCTTCAGAGAACAGTTAGTTACTTGTTCTGCTAAAAAAAATAATTCAAATAATTCACATTTAGACAATGCACCTGAAACTGCTAAAGAGCCATAGAACAGGTGGGATCACCCAGTGCCACCCCCTGCGCTGGGCAGGGACACCCCCCACCAGCCCAGGTTGCTCCAAATCCCCTCCAACCTGCCCTTGAACCCCTCCAGGGATGGGGCAACCACAGCTTCTCTGGGCAACCTGGGCCAGGCTCTCACCACCCTCACAGAAACGAAGTTCTTCCCCACATCTCATCATCTCATCTCATCTCATCTCATCATCTCCCTTCCTTCAGTGTCAAACCCTTTCTTCCTCATCCTATGATCCTCCCTGATCAAGAGTCCCTCCCCAGCTTTACTGGAGCCTCTTTAGGGACCGGAAAGGGCCACAAGGGTGACACAGGGGGCTTTCTGGGCTGCCAGTGCAGGTTGCCAGCCCATGGCCAGCTTTTCTCCCCCCAGGTCCTCTAAGCTCTTCTTAGGGCTGCTCTCCGTCCCTCCACCCCGAGCCTGGGCTGGGACTGGGGGTTGCCCCCACCCAGGGGCAGGACCCTGCCCTTGGCCTGGTTGAACTCCATGAGGTTCACACGGTCCCTGAATATGTCTGAAGGCCCTGAATATTCTGTGTGTGTCCAAATACATTCAAATATCAGAATATTGCGGTTTTCTGTAGTTTTTTTCAATAATTAAAATGAGGAATATTAACTGACAATATTAATTGTTCTTATGGTATGGGAGCAAATAGTGCTGTGCCCTTATCTGGTCAGACTCGAAGGCAAAGGGATTAGATTCTCTTTCCTGTTGTGCTGTCCAGAGGAAAGAAGTACATTGTTCCATGCAGTGAATAAAGCATTTCCCCATCGAATGCCTGGTTTTTTGTGCTCTCACTTGCAGTTACTGTGGCTCAGGGACTGATGAGATGAGCTGTACCTCACCTGGTTAGAACACTCCCATATTCACTGCTCCTGCTGTTGGGAGGACTTTGATATTGGAAGGCTCTGCAGCGCAGATTTGCATATGGTTCCATAAGCCTGGGAGTAACTGCCCATTGATGCTTTTGGATCACCAGCCGTTCCCATATTTGCAGTAATCTTGAACATCTTTTTACTGGGCTTCAGAAAGGGATGAACATCTTTGCTGGGAAACTGAGTATTTCTTGGATTCTGTGTCAGAAAGAAAAGCTAAGATAGTAATCGGTAATTGGCTTTCTGAAACACAAAGAACACAGATTTTGCTTCAGTTGAGGAGTGGGACAGATCATTAATATTATATGAATAATAAACAAAATATAGTCTGTTCTGTAAGATCAAGAATAGGATGGTGAGAATGATGTGGCATAAGGAATTTTAACTGATAAAAAATTATTAATTTAGTCACTTGCTGAGCAATATGTCTTCTCATTTAAGTATCTTTACAAAGTTGCAAATTAAGATATTTTGTGTCTATACAGTTTTGGCCCATGAAAAGCTAAGGGTTTGTTTGAGTTTTTTGGTAGGATGGCTACTCACATTGTAAAGGTTCTGTACGCTCATAGGAGGTGGCCGAGCATTTGCATTTGCCCATGTGGTTTGTCTCCCCAGTTTCCTGTTGGTGGAGATTCTGGCCTGTTGAAAAGGTGGTGCAGAACAGTTCCTGAGCACAGCACCGGAATTTGCATTACCTGCAGAAGAAAACATGTAAGAGAAAGGAAAATCATGAGGACACAGAACACGCTGAGAGAGACAGGGACAGATCATAAAAACTGAGTCAGCCCCTGCCACCTCTCTTCATCTCACAAATAGAACATAGTCAGAATAAAATTAGAATGTAGTAGCAAACAAAACCACCTCAGAAGGGCATCAAAAAAATAACAGTAGTAGAGAAGCGAAGAGAAAACAGAAAGGAACATAGGGTCAAGACTGAGGCAGAAGAGGGCCAAAGAGAATGTCATACGCTCAAAATTCATTTAACAGCATTTTGTTCTTATGTCATTTTCCTCCCACACTTTCACCCTCTCATTTTGCCATGTATATTTCCCTTATTTCTTTTTCCCCACTCAATCTCTTTTCTTCTTCCTTCCCCGAAATAGTCCTTGTGGTGAGTAGGAGGGCAGTACCTACTTTGGACAGCAGTGTGTGTTATGGGATTGTATATCACGTGGATCTTTGATCTCTGACAGCAATCTTCACTCTGGCTGGACACTTCTGGCTGGACACCAGCTGTAGTTCCTACATGCACATGCGAAGTTTTTAGAAGAGGTGGTGTTGGTTCTCTCTGGCCTTTCCTGGTCAGTGTAGTCAAAGAACTGGAATTTGGAAGAAGTGGCCTGGATTCAGACTGATTGAGTTGAATGTTTTCTCTCTGCACTTGCTCCTTTAAATTGCTATTTAATTTCTTTTCAAGGATCATCTACAGAAAAGAGAAGTTGATTATACTTAGCACAGCTACACTGCAGAGCAGAGGAACAAAACACAGGAACGAAGAGAAAGACTTACAAATACCTGCAATTTATTTAATGAGATAGGTAACAAGTGTAATTTTAAAATTAATTTACAGTTGGAAAGAAGATAGTAAAAATATTCTCAGTGGAAAGAAAGAATAAGATCCCACAGGAGTTCTTATGGGGTGTTTAGGTTAGGAACCAAAAGCAGGAAAAGAGAGGGGTTTGGTGACGTAGTGAGGAAATAGGGACTAAGAGGTACAAACCCAGCCAGTTGTGTGTAAATAGCTGGCTGGTCAACGTGCTCATCTGTCCATGCCCTGCATCTGAGCAATGCAGTTTGCTCCATGTTCTTACTGAATTCCTCTCTCTTTCCCAGAAGACAGGCTGTCTGCTCTGTTATGTGTGCATGTGTGCGTCAGATTCAGGTCAGAGGGCTGTGTGTCCATGGTACAGGCAACTGCAGAGAGTGCAGGCATGTGAGTGAGTGATCCCAGCACAGACTGGTGGGTGAACAGTTCAAGGGCCAGGGAGGAAGAGAGTGAACAGGTCTCCAAGGGCCAGGTCTGGGTATGACAGCCCCCGTGTCTCTCTAAGAGAGAGAGCCCTGTGAGTGGGGGGCGGACATCAGCTGAGGGACCTGAAAAGTCTGCACGGTCTGTAGCAGCAGCTGAAGCAGGGTTGTAGCCCTGGGGACCTCTCCATACAAGTGCCAAGGACTGAGGATACTGGGGTCCAAGGGTCAGTCATGGCACAGACTGAGACTGGCTGCTGCAGAGATCCACCTCCTATGTATGTGTCTTTATTCTCAGGAGTGGATGTCATTTTTCTCAGCCAGAGAAGGGAGCAGGATGAAGCTGCTGGTGCTGTCTACATTTGTGAGAGTGCTCCAAATGCCTGTTTGTGACCCATGAAGTCAGCCATGTATATATTATACATGTATATATGTAGTATGTATGCTTTCCTGTGTGCATGTGCCTGCTGAGAATACATTTTCACACTGGCTGGACTTGAAATCATGGAGCGGCAGCAGCCTCACCTCTCTTGGACTCTTGCATCCAGCATAATGTATTACACAGTCTTTTTCATACATCATGCTTTACAGCTTTTCTTTTTCCCAGTGGGAATCTGAACTTAAAGACCTCTCAAAAATTATGTATGGAATTGACTGGTAAGAAACACCAAGATGTAACTGTAAACATGTATGGAAACCCTGGGGAATGAAAATAGAAGAAAATGACAGAATTCAGTAAATGCATGCAAGAATGGCAGGTTACCTGGAATATCAGGATCTTGGAAAATAGAATAAGATAACATACCTCATATAGCTTGTTCCGATATTCTGCCACAGACAGCTGACTATCATCACCTAAAGGAAGAATCACATCATAATCCAGAGAGGGCTCCCTGTCAGGACAGTGAAACCTAAGAAGATGATAACATATAATGCAATTCACTAAGACGAAAACCAGCACCACAGAATAATATGATGTTAAAAAGGATTATTAAATCATCTGGTGTGACCTCTATTGGAAATTGGGTTAGAAAAAATTAAGAATTAGCTTTGTCTTTTTTTTTTCTGTCACGCCTATAAAGCAAACTTGTGCCAAAACCAGGTCTGTAACATCTGAGGGAAAACCGCACATTGGTATTATGCTCACCTTTTCACATAAGGATGCTGCAGAGCCTCCTCTGCTGTGAGTCGTTTATCAGGGTTGAATACTAAAAGTTTCTTCAGAAGGTCCAAGGCAGACAATGGAGTAGAGGGTGGAAAAATCTGCTCAAGTGTAATGCACTGACTAAAAGTGAGAAAACAATGATATAAGTTCCCAGGATCCAAAAGAACTGTGAAAGATATATGGGGAAAAAAATTAAAATAAAAAAAAAATAATCACAGTGCGAGTCTCTAAGCAGCTGGAATAAGGCTGTTGGACTGAACAGATTCAGGCTTTCCATTCATGAACCAATGACATCAGATACCCAAATGACTCAGGATAGGAAAATGTTCTAATTTTGTGAAAATACACATGACAATAGCTTGGACTGTAGGCCCAATCTAATTTTGTTCTGTTATTCCCAGATCATGTAATTGGCATTTTTTAAAATATTTTTTATTTTTAATTCAACTTTACATCCCTTTCTCTAGAGGTAGCTGAATCTGCAGAGAACAGAAATAATTTCCGCTGGTGAAATTCATTGGAAGGTGAACTTCATACTTTGTCAACACCATACAGTACATTGTCAACTTCTGAGACACAACAAGCTACAAGGCTTACCGGGAACTCGTGCGGTTAATCACTGAGGCCTTGTAATCTGATTGCATCGCCAAAATATCTGCATTAAGGAAAACATACTGTTAATGCCAAGATTAGTATCCCAGCACTACACAGTTTATGAAGGAAAGCAAATATTTGATATTAACATAGGAAACTATCCTAATAAAACTCAATGGGAGATCTTACGTAAGGAGGATGGAATATTTACTTACAAATTTTCTAAGCTCATTTTCTCAATTCCTATTCATTCTATCATAGATTTTATAAAGCTGCACTCTTACCCACATATACAAAAGCACCAAGATATCTGAGGCCAAAGGATCTGGCCAGGATCACTTGTGTGGGACAAGCAATACCAGCTATTGATTTCCTCATCACATCCATTCAGGTTCTTTTTGATCGGAGCATGTATTTTTCTCAACGTCTCAATCTGTCTGTTTTCTCAATGTACCTGTCATACTCTCAAAGAGTCGAGAGTTGCTATAGAATGGGGGTTTTTTTGCTTCAGAATCTTGCTTATTTGGTCCCTATAAATTCTACACAAAGTTGCTGCTCATGGGCTGGTTCTCCTTGTTTGCAGCAGTGTTTGGAACAAGTGTTTGTTCTCACTTTTTTGGCTAAATGAAAAGAAAACTGTGCCTGCAATATGCTGCAGCCTTGCTGCCACTGTCCCATGGTAAGGATATGAGACCTTCTGCTAATGAGTCATTTGTCCTGTGGTCTTGTCTTAGCATGCAGACCTTCTGCTTATGACATGATCACACATTCTTTAACTGTACTGCTGAGAATGGGACACCATTTTTTATTATTAGAGCTGGCTATTCTTCTAACTTCCGTTTTGGTATTTTCACACACACATTTACATTTGCGCTTCATTCACAGCAACCAAATCTCTAATACAAAATAAAAATAAATTTAAGCTTGAGTGGAATTCTCCAAAACTGTGATGCTCTTAAACTGAAGGTAGTTATTTTTCTAAAAAATATTTGCTAGATCAGTTAGAACACATCAACATGTTGTATAAGTTTATAAAGCATCTAACACCGGAACTAATAGAAGACAATCCTCATAATAATCCCTTTTGTATTTAACATATATTCACTCTAGGCTTCACTTCTGTGTTTAGATTTCCAGATGAAAAAGTCCAATTTACCTTTAGTATGCACTGAACTATGATACTCTGTTTTAAATTATTATCCTCCTATAAATCTCAAAATGTTTTGAAGGCCTGGATCTTGCTTTTTATATAATCAAGTATGGGCTTATTTTCCTCAAACACTAACATTTCACAATTAAGTCTTTAATTTCCTTGGAAAGACGTTAGAATGACTCACAAGAGATACCTTCTTCGCTGATCCATCTGGGCTGCCTTCTTTCCCTTTTTTAATTTCTTCCCTAAACACCTTTCCCAGTAGAAGAGTCCTACCTTCTGGGGATGGGGCAGGAATGACCCTCAAGATCTGCTCTATTTGATTCATTGTTGATGTTCCAGGAAAAAGAGGTTTCCCAAGTAGCAGCTCTCCCAGTATACAGCCAATACTCCACATGTCTACACCTTTAGTGTAACTACAAATAAGAACAACACAGAGTTAGGACTAAATCAAGCAAATGTTTTTCTGTGGCTGATACTCACATCATGTACATTAGCTTATTTTGCTGGAAAAACAAGCTTGATGACTCCTTGAATGCTCCAAATGCTTGCAGGTTTTAACTATAAAGTAAATGAGATTCAGGAATCATGAAACTGGCAAGCATAAAACAGAAAGGAGATTTATCCTACTAGAAGTCTACTCTGGGAAACCATAAAAGGAAATATATTAAAAGTAAATTCCACGACAAGGTAATACATGACCAACGCTGAAGACAGAAGATCTCCTTGGAAAAAAAGACTTTTCATGGCAGAATGTATCTGGAAAGTAGTTACAATTACTTAAGCAAAGTAAATGCCAAACAATGGGTAAATAACAGTTTGCAAAACATCCACATTTCAAATTTATGATACTCACACAAATTAAATTTATTTTAATTTTCTGATCACTAAGATTTGTTATATTTAACTCAGAAGAAGGACTAAGCCTGACTAACAGGCAGCTGATTTAACATTTCATTACAGAATATTTTCTGAAGGTCTATGAAAAAACTCTCCTTAAATTTGGAAAAGAGGACTAAGACTCAACCAAATTTTGTAAAGATGCAGATTTAAGGGGAGAAAGAATAAATCTAGTGGGAGAAAAGATGACAAACAGATGAGATGGTAATGTATGTAAATAGATAATTTAAGAAGCCAGGAAGGAAATGTACATGTAATGAGAGATTTTTATGTTGCAGAACTGAAGTTTAAATGCACATTGAGAAAACGGACTGCTGACATGACATTGCATCTAGTGACATCTAAAATGAAAATATTTAAGACTTTTAGACAAAAATCTTTCCCAGTGGTGAAGAAATTAGAGAATCCCATCCGTTCGCTCATATTAAGGAGTTACCTCTGAGAGGAAAGTAAGATCTCGGGGGCTCGGTACCATCGTGTTGCCACATACTCTGTTAGAGGAGGGTTACCTTGGTCCTTATTCATCTGACACAGAGAACGGGCCAGCCCAAAATCACAAAGTTTAACAAAGCAGTCTGCATCCAGCAAGATATTTGAAGGCTGAATTGAACAAAGGAAAATTAATAAGCTTTTTACTTTCTGAATGGCAGAAGATTATTATTAAGGTTCTTTCACTGGTCTCATTCTTTTCATACATTTCATTTAGTGTTTAAGAGAAAACTTAAGTGCAGGATAAAGACTATGACTAAGAAATATACCTTCTGATCTCTGTGAATAACATTTCCTGAGTGGATGAATTTAGTTGCCTTCAGGAGTTGGTAGAGAATGTAACACTTGTGGATATCTTTCAGCAAATTTCCCTTCTTAATCACAGCATGTAAATCTGTCTCTGTAACATATTACGTCAGTAATATATTTACATCAGTAAAGGATTACCAAGTTGTGAATATAAATTCCTCAAAGCAAGGCCAGAATAGACCATTGTTCAAAATGTAATCTTTCAAGTGCATCCTCAACAGAAGTTAACACTGTAATTATTAACAGTACTGAAATCTCTCTGTATCCAAGTCTCAGTTTGACTTGCAGCTTATGTTACAGTAACTGTTCTAGTATTCCATACTTTTAATATAATAAAATTGCACAGTCTCTTCCATATCTGTCTCTACAAGACTTCTAATTTGTTGCTTGCTGACATCTTTCCTTCATCTCAACCAGACAGTTCTTATATAATTACTACTGCCTTAAAAGTTTCACTGCTATTCCCAAGTAATCACAACCGGTATATATATATATAAAGCCTATACTGCTCCACTTATGCATCTACTTACATAATGTAAATCATCAGCATACTACTATCAAAGTAGAAAACAAAGATAACTGATAAGAGAGGCTGGACTTAAACAGCTGATGCAATGCTAATCTCACCCATGGACTCAAAGATGAGGTAGATGTCCTTGTCATTCTGAGCTCGGATAACATCAAGCAGCTTGATGATATTTGGATGTTCTCCAAATTCCTGCAGAGGTAAGAGACCCAACTGTCAAAATCAAATGTCTTGCTTGTGAATCATAAAAAAGGGCAACAGATATTTTGATTTTGCATTATTGTCTAAAACAAATATTAACGTGCTATTTCCTTCATTATGCTTCTACTGTAATAAATAAAAAGATTTAAGCTTTCTCCACAGTATGAAAACAGCCAATTAATCTAAAAAACCACACTCTGTTGTCTGAGACATTAGTTCTAAAAATCCCTTTATAACATTTTGAATAAAATCCAGTCAACTTTATGTATTTCATATTTAGGGGACATATAGGGGACATTACCTGCAAGAACATAATCTCTCGAAATGTTCTCTAGAAATAAACAAAAAAAAAGTTTGTTATCACCTCAACAGAATGACAGAATAGAGTATGGACTCCCAGTGAGAAGGTTAAACCCATTCTAATCTCTAAAGCAGAGGAAACCCTTCTGTGGCAGACAGGGTAGGAAAAACTCTGATCCTCCCTAGTGAGTCAGAAGCATGCTCTCTGTGCTGAAACACGACAGCATGACACTACATTGTGCGCACATGTGAGACGTTTTTTCCTCAGGGACATCAAACAGTATTTTGTAGATATCATGATATACAAAGCTTGACATTTATTGTTCCTCTTTAACCTAATACAGCTGTACACTGTATTATTAAATGCATAATTGTCAAACATCATCTTTCAGAGACATAAATCCTGAAAATATCTATGAACTCTCACAACATCTTTCAGGACACATTAGAACAATGATTTCTCACCTGAGCATCTGTTCTGTTCCTGAAAGCATCGAAAATCTTTTTAACAGCCACTATTTCTCCTGTCCTGCGATTGATTGCTTTCCATACAATGCCATAAGCCTAGGGAGAAAGAAGGAGAGGTGAACAGTGTACTATGGCATCGTAAGCACAGTGCAGACCTCCAGTGTGGAAGCAGA
This sequence comes from Scolopax mira, assembly GCA_004320125.1. NCBI lineage: Eukaryota > Metazoa > Chordata > Aves > Charadriiformes > Scolopacidae > Scolopax > Scolopax mira. The sequence continues at coordinate 14,141 of BJBW01002613.1, read as the reverse complement.
ACTTACTTAACAGAGGGACTGAAAGAAGAGGTAATCACAGCTCCCTAGAAGAAAGAGAGATTAGACCAATGAGCAATACTTGGTTGAGTTACAGACTAAGAACATCTATACTGAGCCTGACAATAGGTCCACAAGGCCAAGTATCCTGACCCCTAAGGCAGCCAGCAGCAGATGTACACGCTCATGAAGTGCAGGGTCCTGCACCTGGGTCAGGGCAACCCCCGGTCTTAGCCCAAGCTGGGGATGGAGGGATGGAGAGCAGCCCTGCTGAGAAGGGCTTAGGGGTGCTGGACAGGGAAAAGCTGCCCGTGGGCCAACAACCTGCCCTTGCAGCCCAGAAAGCCCCCTGCATCCTAGACTGCATCTCAGCAGGGCAAGGGGGGGATGGATTCTGCCTCTCTGTTCTGCTCTGGGGAACATCCCACCCCCTGTGCTGCCTCCAGCAGCAGAAGGACATGTAGCTGGTGGAGTGGAGCCAGAGGAGGCCACGGAGATGCTGGAAGGGCTGGAACCCCTCTGCTGGGAGGACAGGCTAAGAGACTTGCGGGGGGGTCAGCCTGGAGAAGAGAAAGCCTCAGATAGAATTTATTTTGGCCTTTTAAAGCTTATCAGAAATTTGGAGAGAGACTTGTTACCAAGGCCTGTCGTGACAGTATCACGGAATCACAGAATCATTTAGGTTGGAAAAGACCTTTAAGAACATATTCAACTGTTAACGCAGCACTGCTAAATCCACCATTAACCCATGCCCCCCAGCACCACGCCTACACATCTTTAAATCCCTCCAGAGATGGGGACTCCACCAGTGCCCTGGGCAGCCTCTTCCAATTCTTGACAACCCTTTCAGGGAAGAAATTTTTCCTAACATCCATCCTTAACCTTCCCTGGCACAACTTGAGGCCGTTTCCTCTCATCCTATCACTTGTTACTTGGGAAACGAGAAAAGAGACATCCAATTGCCAGCAGTGTACTATTATAGCACTTATCTGAGATATTTATACTCCAGCTGTTTGTACTTCCTGATGCCCAGCAAAGGACCTAAGCGCATACTCCAGGACCACACATGTTCTTGGGAAGACTGATTCGACATCTCTATTTAAGTATGAAAATCATTCAACACCATGAGTTTTACTTTGCACGAGTGTTTAAACATTAACTGGGAATTTCTGAGTGAGAAATGAACCCATTGTGCAAATGTAAGATATCTCCTAGAATGTGGAAAGTTAAGAATCAAATCTATGACCTAAACATAAGAAAACCGGATCTGTACCGCAAGGGAAATTGAGTAAGCACCATTTGCAAGTATCACACAGTAATCCAGAATATGGAAAACTTAGGTAGAAGTTCCAGTTCCCTTAGTAGATAACACAGCTTTTAATTAAAGAAAAAAAAAAAAACACAAACAAAAAACCACCAAACTGATTACCCTTACTGTACAGGGTGAACAGCTTATCTCCCTTGCTCTATTTTTTGGGCAATTCTCACCTGTTTCAGGAACTCCACTTTTAGTGCTCAGGTTAAGTGCATCAGCTGCGTACATACACAATACATACAGAAATTTCTGCATCCAAGAGGCAGAAAACAGAGAAGTTTAGGAGACTTAATTCAAGACTACTTGAATTAAGAGCTCAACTAGTAGTTTTAATAACGTCAGTGATGCCTAGATGATACACCTGAAGCCACCAAGCCCTTTAAAGACCTGAATGTCTTTAGTCATGTTTGTAAAAGTCTCCAAACAGAACTCTCAAACAATTTGATATTTCACAAGAAATAATGTCTTTCTGTTCAAAGAACCTAGCATGTTAAAACATGTAATATACTCCATTCAGTCAAAGGGAGAAAGCTGATAACTAGTAACAAGATTACAGCGAACTTCAAGTCAGAGACAAACTTAGAATGAAATATAGCCATATGAAAGATCAGTGTGAATTCAAAAGGAAAAAAAAACAGTGTCTTTGAGCCTCTCTCAAGTTCCCCCTTGTAATTGCACATAAAATACTCAACTATTAGTATCAACACAACTAAACAATGGCAAAGACCTGCCAGAATAGAAAAGCAGATAATCAGGAAGGGTTTAGAGACTGCCTGAGGAGAAAGATCTTAAAAATTAACGTTGGCTTGCACATAAAAATATGTCATTTTATGGGAAAAAAGATTACTTGATGTGCTATAATACCTGAAGTAATGGAGTTACAGTAAACGTGAAAGAATTTGGCAGGCACAAACAGAATATTCTTTGAGACTGATTCATTTTACTGTAAACTAAGTGTATATACAAGGTCAGTGTTTTGTGTGGCAGTTCTCTATTAAATTACAGGGAAAAAAATCCCTGGGGATTGTAAGGGTGGGGGATGTAAGGGTGAGATCAGTTTCACATGCTACAACATGACACCTTCCTCTGAAATTTAGTTGTGAAATTTTTTTCCACAAAAAATATCGCTAGGATATTTTTTTCTCCATTAGGCATAATAAACATTTCCAAGTCCAGTTTTTCTTCAACCATATAAGCTCTCGGACCCCCAGCACCCAGCGCGGCTCGGGTCGGCGGCCTGCGGCAGGGCCCGGGCGGCCACAGTATCTGTGAGGGCGCGCAGGCAGTACCGCGCCGCGCCGCCCGGCTCCCCGAGCTCCCCCGGGCACTCACCCCCTTGCCCAGCCGCCTCTTGATCTCGTACTTCTGGGCGACGATCGCCTCCACCTCCGGCTCGCTCATGGCGGCCAACGGAGGCGGCGGGCGAAGCAGCCCTCCACCACAGGCCGCGCTGTTGATAGCGGCTGCTATGGAAACGGCGGCGCCGCACCGCGCATGCGCACAGAGCCCCGAGGGTGTGCGGCGGAACGCACAACGCCCTGCCGGCTTGAGGCGCCTTGCGGCCGCTTCCGCCTTCCTTCCCGCCGGTTCTCCCCTGACGGGATGTGTGTTATTGGTAATGCCCTATAATGCCCATCGTGACTTGTGACCGCACGCGGTGGTTCCCGTAACATCCCCGGTGACAAGCTGAGCTGGTGCAGTTTGTCAGACTAGTGGAGTGCATGGTTAGACTGACTGAAAACTCGCCGAACTGCCAGAACCAAAGGTTTGTCGTCGGGAGTCCATCACTAACCAGGGGCCAATGCAGGTGCCAGTACTCTTTAGCTTCTTCATTAATCAGCGGGATGGTGGGCCAGAGCACGGCCTCGGCAAGTTTACAGGGGATACAGAACAGGGAGGAGTGGTTGATGGAGCAGAGGGTCACGCTGCTATTCTGGGTGTCTCAGTCAGGCTGGAGAAACAGGCCAACGGGAGCCGTGTGAGCTTCATCACTGGAAAACGCCCAGCCCTGGGCCTGGGGAGGAATAGGCCCGGGCAGCAGTAGAGGCAGCTATTGGGCTAGAAGGCAACTTGGCAGGAAAGGTCCGGGGGAACACGGTTGACCATAAGCCAGCAGATGTGCTTTTGCAGGAAAGGTGGTGAACATCATGATGGAAGAGCCATCTAGGAAGAGCCTTGGCAGCAATTTGAGGGAGGCCATCCTTTTACTCCACGCTGAGACACCACACCTGGAATATCACATATGGCCCTGGGCTCCTCAGTATGAGACAGACACGGACATGCTGGACACTGTGTCCAGCAAAGGGCTACAAAGATGGTTAAGTCTTGGAGCATCTCTGATGTAGGGAGAGGCTGGGAGCTGGGATTGTTTAGCCTGTTTAGCTCAGGGAATCTTATTACTGTGTTTAAATATCAGGTGGAGGGTGGGGGGAGACAGAGCCAGACTGTTCTGAAATTGAAATTTGTGATGGAATTGAAATTCCATTTAATTCCATTTAAATGTATGAAAAAAAAACTTTTTACTGTGAGTGTGGTCAAACACTGGTACTGGCTGCACAGAGAGGCTGTGGAGTCTCCATCCTTGGGGATACTCAAAAGCCACTGAAAGTGGCCCTGCTCTGTTTGATCCTCCTTTGAGGTCTCTTCCAATCTCAACTAAGCCCAGCTTCTGTTTAAAATATCCCAGTGTGAATGTGAAAACTTAGAGCAAGGGTGACTTCTGGTGCCATTGTTGATGAGGCAGTGGAAATCCAAAAGGGTTCAACTTGGAAAGTGAACGTAGCTGCGGAGTATTAGAAACAGAACTGTCTATCTCTTGCTTCTCAAGTGAAACAGTAAGGGAAGAAAAGAATGAGGAGAAAGTAAAAATTGATATGAATATATTCAGTGAGTATGTTTTATTCATAGTTAGGACTAAGGGTCAAATACTTCAACTGCCTGAAAGGAGGTTGTAGAGAGATAGGTGTTGGCCTCTTCTGCCAAGTGAATGACAGGACCAGAGGAAGTGGTCTAAAGTTGTGTCAGGGGAGGTTTAGATTGGATATTAGGAAGAATTACTTTACTGAAAGCGTGGTCAGGCACTGGAACAGCCTGCCCAGGGAGGTGGTTGAGTCACCATCCCTGGAGGTATTAAAGAAACGTGTAGATGTGGCACTTCAAGGCATGCTGTAGTGGCATGCTCTAGTGGCCGAGATTGTAGGGATTATTTTTGTGTCTGTGTGGTTGGACTCTGTGATCTCAGAGGTCCTTTCCAACCATGATCATTCTGTGATTCTGTGAACAGCTTATATTGCTTAAAGGACTTGGTTGCTTGCATATTTATTTTCTCAGACCAGCAGAAGGTAAAATAAATTTTTGCCATGTAGAAGATTTGGGAAAATGTTACTGAAAGTAAGAGCTAGTCTACACTTGTTCACACTATGGAACCAGTAGATGTAGTTTGCAGTGAAAAGTAACACAGAGATTGCCTCACTATATCTAAGAATATAATTTGCCCATGGAAAATTACTAATTAATGAAATGACAAAATCTGATCTCAAAGAGGAAATGTCATTGTTTATTTTGGGATGTGAAGGGATTGCAGTTTCAAATGTCTTAATGCAGATGTCATGAAAGTTAAGGCTGAGATTAATTTTAAGATCCATTGTTTGGGTTGTATGCAGAACATGAGCTACATAAAGCAGTCCTTCCATCCATTTACTTCCATAGACTCTGTTACCTAACTAATAATGGCAACAACTGACGGTACAGCTATGCCTACTGATGTATTGGCATGATTGAAGAGCGGAGAAGTGGTTTTTTAGGTTAATGGACACATCCGAAGGGGCTGTGAGAGCTGTAGGATTTGCCAGTTGCATTGTGTGCCTTGTGCTGGTGTAACCACTGGCGCCTGCGTGCCATGTCCTGAATGTATTCATTCTCCCGAAGAAGCTGTTCCTGCTGCTCTATCAGTTGAACTTTGGTTTCTTTAAGGATTTTTGAGTATTGGATGAGTCTGAGCAGTTCCTGGCGGAGACGCCAATTCTCTGCTTTTACTTGTCTGGTATGCTGAATTAGAGATTGTATCGCTGCTTCTTCAGCTCTCTTGGTGAGAACCTGGATCTTCTGATGAAAGTCTGTCTCACAGTCAGCCTTGGCCTGCAGAAATCTGCTCTTGATTTTGTGCATTTCATCTGAATGCTGTATCTTTGTGACCAACAATTCCTTCTCCAGTTCTTTAATCTTTTTTGCCTGTTTCTGTTGAAAATACGGGTCTTTGAAAGGCTGCAGGTCTTCAACCTCCTTGTTCATGAGAGAGTACTTTGTCTCCATACTCATCAGAGAGTTCCTTAGCTCCTTTTCTTTTTCTGTATACTGTGAGATTAGCTTCTCTTTCTGCATCCAGACTTGAGACAGATCAGTGTGATTCTGGTCATTTAATGTTATTATCAGATTCTGGCACTTCTGGTTGTGTTTCGTTAGGTAAGAGAGGTAAGCGTTGCCCTCGTCCCGATTCCGTTGAGCTTCCTTTTCTAGGAATTTATTTTCCTGCAGGAAATGCTCCACTCTTCCCATGTATATGTTCAGATGTTCAGTGAGAATCTTGTCTTCCTTCTGCAAGTACGATTTCCTCTCTTCAACAAGTATTTCCGTGTCGTTTTTTTCTTTGGATGTATCTCCATTCTTGGTTTTTACTTCTTGCTTATTTTTCCCAGCACGGGCAGTTACTTGTTTCGTCTGCTTTGTCTTGGGTGCCATATTTTACACTGGGACTGTCAAACTCTGACAGACTGCAACAGAATGAAAAATCACACATAATTCTAAGTAAGCACTATGCCTATACTTCTACATTAAGAATTTGCTGGGAGGTTTTTAAGCATTAATTTTAGAAGGGGATTTGGTTGTTTTTATGTGCAACATTATGTTTTAGAACTGCCAAGACACCGGCAATAAAAGAGGCATAGCTAAGTCCACAATTGATACTAAAGGAAAATGCATCAGTATTAAAAATTCTTGCAGATATAATAAAAAAATGAAGGAGTAAATAGTACTTTGCGTGCCAGATTTTTAAATTACTTATTCAAAAGGTGAACAGTTCAATCAAGGATTTAGAAGTGAAGTCTGATTAGTGGTTTTAATGAACACTTATTACTAAAAGTTACTTTATCCTAATATGACTTTTGACTCTTTTTAAAGAAAAGATGCAAAATTTAAGTAGATAGGTGAACAAAAGACAATAAATATACTCAAATTGCCTGCCACAGTAATAGCAGAACAGGTTCCAAGGTGGCAATGTGTCAGCTGCATCAGAAGCAGCTGGGCACTGGGAAACATAAGAATGTCTACAGAAATCAGTGCAGTTGTGCTTTGGGAAACAGCCTTCAAGAGACAGAAGGGTATTGCAACAGACAGGTACTAGAACTCAGTTAATGCTAATTGTGTAGTTGGGGGAAAGGCAATTCTAGAGCTGAATGAATGTGTGAGAAATGACTAAGTCTGCATGGAAAAACAGGCCTTGCTAAAGTTGATACTCTACCGAAAGTGTTTTAAAAAGAAAGACTGACCTTTCCTGCTCCTGTGGTCTTCACATATTTTCTAAATAGCTGCTTCTGGCTTGCTGCTTCTGGCTCACCAACAGCATTTGCTGGTAGCCAGATGGCAGCCTCTGCAGAGCGGAGGTGTTGTAAGCTGTGCGTGTCCATGGTGATGAAACGTGCGAGGTCACAAGAGAAGCTCTGCGGGGACACCCTGAGCCATTTCAGTTCCTGGCTGAGTTGTGAGGCCTGAATGTGACACGCTTTGTTACCTACTGGTATCAATTAAGCAGAAACATAAAGGCAGTTTTGCTTATAAGGATATGATTTATAGTGGTCACTATATTAATAGAGAAACAGCCTCAGCTTGCTGTTGGGATGTGCTGAAGGAAAAGATGTGACTGAAGAAGACATGGTCCTCCTTGGGAATTAGGTGCCAGAATCTACTCAACCATTTGTGGTCCAAGTTATTTGGGGCTTCTTAGCACATTGGCAGGCAGTTCCTAGGTCCCACAGAGTTAGGAAGGGGTATGTGTATATAAGAATGTTTGTGGCCTTTGAGAGGCAGGTGCTTGAAATGCTTTTTTGCAAATGCAGTCCTCCTTTATGCAGGGGTTTCTTGTTTTGGAAAGGAAATTAACAGCTTGGGAGGCACTTCCTGCATTTTGTAGGGAAAAAAAGCTGATCCTAGTACATGAGAAATTTTGTTTCTGTAGGCATCTCTGAGGCTCAGGGCATGGCATTTCACTGGTTTACTTATCTGCCCTGGCTAGTTGTCACTAAAGTTCAACTTTCTAGAAAGGCATCTAAACTTGAATACAATAATAATGGAAAATGTGTGAAAATTAGATTTTTATTTTCTAATTTCAGTTTTACTGCTTCAGGTTTTGCTGATTTGTAGGTGGTTTCCTTACAAATTAGAGCACCCTTGTATTGGGTTTATGTGTCAAGGTTTTAATGGTGGTGATGGGGGCTCCGGGTTCACTTCAGTGGGGACACCAGACGCTGGCCTCAGGTCGGATGGAGCCAGGTCCAGACAGCTCCAAGGACCCACCACTGGCCAAAGCTGAGCCCATCAGCAGTGGTGGTATCACCTCTGGGATAACATATTTAAAAAAGGGTAAAAAACGCCTCACAACAGCAGCTGAGAGAAGGGAGTGAGAATATGTGAGAGAAACAAGTCCACAGACACCACAGTCAGTGAAGAGGGAGGAAGTGCTCCAGGCGTTGGAGCAGAGATTCCCCAGCAGCCCATGGAGGTCCACCCTAAACCCTGCTCCAAACACTCACTACCCTGCTACAAAGGTACCACAGGACCAAAACCACCTCCCAAAATAGCCCAGGTTCCCCAAACCCCTGCCCCAGAGTTACAAACAACCCAGAAAAAACCTCAGATGCTGAAGAAGGACCCCAAAAATCTGGCCCAGACATCCCCAAACTCTGCCCTAGGGCTTCCAAATACTCACTGCCCCTAAATGCTATCCCAGAACTTCTTCTGGGCCATGCCTTAGAGCCCCTTGTCATGCCCTAAAGCTACCACCCCCCCACAAACCCCTCCCAAGCCTTATCCCGGGGACTCCAGTCACTCCCTGATGCTGCCCCACAGGTCCCTCTGATCCCCAAACACCCCAAAAAACTGCCCTACGGCTCCCAGACATCCCACACCTGCCCCTTGGGTAGCCCTGTCCAAGCTATGCCATGAGCAGGAGCTGCTGGAAGGGCTGTGCATTGTGGTAGCCTCTCAGAAAGTCTTCTGGCCTCTCTTTGTAGGAGCTGAAGGAGTTGGGCAGTCAAAAGAGTGTCATGGCTGGGAGCTATGCACAGGTCCGTGGCTGGCCCTGACACAGAAACTGGGTGAAAATCCAGTGGTTTGCGTTGCCCTAACACTGGGGTAGAGGCTGTGCTGTTCTGTTCTTCTGCTCTTCACCATAAATGTTCCATACAACTGCTAACAAGAAACATTTTCTGCAACAGGTAACATTGCACCCATAAGGATGATGGCTTGGCCACAGTCCCACCCACTCATGTTGCACAATAAGATTATAAATATTACCCCCATTGCATATCTAATTGAAGGACAGGAATTCAGTGCAAAACCGTAAGGACAGATTGACAAGTTTGTCCTCCTCAGCCCCCAAAAGGGATGCCTTTTGGTAAGATTTGCAACCTTGGCCACGCCAAGGGCTCACCAGGGCAATCAAGCTTGTGATTGCTGTCATATCTTTAAAGATATATAGCTATTCTGCAGTTCAGTGCGTTTATCACCAGCAATCTTAAATAATCTGTATGTGTTGCATAAAACTAACTGGTACCATCATGGACCTGACTGCTGCACCTGCAACAAACGGTCATGCCTATCATCATGGCCATGTTCGGTCTCTAATTGGAACAGTGCCAAGTGGATAAGTACTTTGCATTACAAAAACTTGCTTGTTTTATATAATTAAAAAATACTGCCTAGATGGTAAGTTCTACCTTTGTTCTGATGGCTCTGTGAGGTGTTTTCTGATTGGTCTTTAGGGTGGGATTTGCTGGCCGGAGGAAGAGGCTTTTGAGGTGGTGTTAGTGACCAAGAGAAAATTTCTGCCCCAAAAGAGCTGTGAAGCCTTGTAAGGAGCTGCCATCCCTGGAGGGATTGAAAAGCCAGGCAGAGGTGGTGCTGAGGGCGATGGGTCAGTGGTGGGTTGGTCAGTGCTGGGTCCGTGGTGGGATTCCAGGAGCTGAAAGGTCCCTTCTAACCTAAGTGATTCTGTGAGTCTAAAGATGCTGCACATACAGGTCCCTATGGGTACCACTGACCTCTAGACACCCCACAGATTCCCTGAGGGGCCCTATAGACACCCCCAGACAACCCACAAGGGGCCTTAAAGGTACTGCTGCCCTACAGCCACCCTATGGGCTCCCTCTGAGGGGCCCTATAGGCACCACTGCCCCATAAGCATCCCATAGATAACCACAGGCACCCCAGACAGGGACTTCTAGGCATGCTGCTACAGAGATACCCTATGGATATCCCATAGACACCCCATGTGGGGCCATATAGAAACCACTGCCCCATAGACAGCCCACTTATGAGGAGCCCTACAGTCACCATTGCCCCACAGACATCCTACAGACGGCCAACGCAGGGCTCTATAGACACCCCACGGCCCCCCTAGCTCCTCTCCATTTGGGGGCAAAAGGGTCAGAGAAGGGAAAGGTCGTCTCGCGCAGCCCCGCATCACGTGATGCGGGCCAAGATGGCGGCGCCTGCAGCTGTCGGGGCCAGGCGGAAGCGGAAGGGTGGAGGCGCCGGCGCGCGCGGCTGCTCTCCCCGCGGAGGGGCAGGTAAGGGCGGAGGTTCGGTGGGGACCGTGTGGGGACGAGGGGTGCGTGTGTGAGTCTGGGGGCGTGTGGAGTTACGTGAGCGGGGCTGTGGGATCCCCTAGAGGGACCCTGTGAGGCACCGGGATGGGGGGCCTGGAGCTGTGGGGCCATATGGGGCGGGGGGTTGTAGGGGCTGTGTCGTGGGGATGTGCGCGGGAGGGCTGGCGGGAGTACTGCAGGGGGTTGTATGGGGCTGGAAGTACTGGGGGGGTAGGTTATGGGGCAGAGCCGGGAGGACACGGCAAGGGGGATGTACAGAAGCTGTGAGGGTTGATCTGAGGATCCTGAAGCAAGTGAGAGGAACTGCTCGGTGAGGAGGAGGCTGCCTGGGGCAGCAGGGTGACAGGGAGGGGCCAGTGGAGGCTGAGGAAGCACCTTTTGGGGGAGTGGGTGTGTGCATGCATCATCCTCCTCAAGCCCCTGTCCAAACCACAGGCCTGCCCGACCCAATTCCTGCTCCCTCCACAGGACCTCTGCAGGCCTCCCCCAGCCCCAGCGATGCTGATGGTCTCCCCTCCACCATGCTCCTCACCTCCTACTTCGCCTGCGCACTCCTCCTGGCTGCCTGCCTAGCGCTGGAGCTGGCCTCCTGCCGCTCCCGCCCCCCTGCCGCCCCCCACCACGCCAACCCGGCCTTCCGCCGCTTCCAGCGTGGCTACTACTGCGTCTATCTGCTGGCACTGGCTGCTGACTGGCTGCAGGGACCCTACCTCTACAAACTCTACCAGCACTACCGATTCCTGGAGGGACAGATCGCCATCCTCTATGTCTGCGGCTTTGCCTCCAACGTCCTTTTTGGGTTGGTTTCCTCTTCTTTAGTAGATCGATTGGGTCGGAAGAAATCCTGTGTCCTTTTCTCTTTCACCTACTCCATTTGTTGTTTGACCAAACTCTCACGGGATTATCTGGTACTGGTGGCAGGGAGGGTTTTAGGGGGGTTGTCCACGGCATTGCTTTTCTCTGCCTTTGAAGCGTGGTACGTTCACGAGCATGTGGAGCGGTATGATTTTCCAACTGAGTGGATTGCCATCACCTTCTCCCAGGCGGCTTTTTGGAACAACATTATCGCCGTGGGGGCTGGGGGGGCAGCTGATTTCTTTGCTGAGTGGTTGGGGTTGGGCCCAGTGGCCCCGTTCATGGTCTCCATTCCCCTCCTGGTGCTGTCAGGGGTCTTTGCTGTGAAAAATTGGGATGAAAACTATGGGAAGAAACGAGCTTTCTCCAAAACCTGCAGTGATGGTTTGAAGTGTCTCCTCTCCGACCGGCGCGTCCTTCTCCTAGGGGCCATCCAGGCTCTGTTTGAAAGCGTCATCTACATCTTCATCTTCCTCTGGACCCCTGTCCTGGATCCCCATGGTGCTCCCTTGGGCATAGTCTTCTCTGGCTTCATGGCCGCCAGCATGCTGGGCTCCTCGCTTTACCACCTGGCTGTTTCCAAGAGGTACCACCTCCAGCCTGTCCACCTCCTCTCCCTCGCTGTCCTCCTGGTCTTCTTCTCCCTCTTCATGCTCACCTTCTCCACGAACCCCAACCAGGAGAGCCCAGCCGAGTCCTTCCTTGCTTTCCTCCTCATCGAACTCTCCTGTGGGCTCTACTTCCCGGCCATGGGTTTCCTCCGACGGAAAGTGGTGCCAGAGAAGGATCGCCTGGGGGTGATGAACTGGTTTCGCCTCCCCCTGAACTTACTGGCCTGTCTGGGTTTACTGATTCTCCATGACAGCGACCGTCAGACAGGCACCAGGAGCATGTTTGGCATCTGCGCAGCTGTGGCACTGCTGGCACTGCTGGCTGTCGGCCGCCTCTTCGCCCTCAGCCGCCATGACACCGAGCTCCGCCTGACTGCACCGCCAGGACAGGCCAATGCTGACGCCACACCCGAGCTGTGACAGGTGTCACCGCCCTGAGGGACCAGGGAGTGGACATGGGGACATCCTGACCTGCTGCTACAGGGTGAGTGCACCCCCTGGGTGGCTGGTGACCCCCAAAAGGGCCTGGGTCCCCAGCGTTTCCATACTGGCACGGGGAGTTGGAAGCACACAGGGGATGCATTCTCTGTTTTTTTTTTAAAAAGAAAACAACAGCAAAATAAAATATGTTTCTGCAGATTCCCAAACCCCCTCCACACACCTTTTTTGGGAGAACCTGCTCTGGATCTGCCCCACCTTGCCCAGCACAGGGGTCTGCGCCAGTTGCCCACTGGAACCTTCTCCTGAGCAGCAGTGTGTAGAACCATGCTTGCACAATTGTTCCTGATGCACAGGGGTTTCTGTGCGCACCAGAACAGTGTTTGTGTTGCAGTCATCCCCAGAACACAGTGGGGGTTCCATGTGCACCAGCGTTTGTGTTGCACAGTCATACCTGGTGCATGGGAGAGTTTGCGCACCCGCAAGGCTTTTGGTTGCACCAACACATGGCTGTCCTGCTCTGCACAGAGCCTTGTCCCAGCACCTCGTTGCACGCTGGACCACGTGCACCCCTTGCACACTGCATGTTGCACACCCCTTTGCACACTTCCCCGCACACCAGTGCTGCCTTGGGCAGTGATCCTGGCACCCAGCCCCCATTGCAGGGGGGGTCCCTGCACACTTGTGCCTGTGCACAAGAGTCTTTGCACACCCCTGTTGCACAGGGGGTCCCTGCACACCTGTGCCTGTTGCAGAAGGAGTCTTCACACACCATGGGAACCGTGTGGGAACCAGAGCCATCCTTGAGGCTGCTCAGCTCCTAAGATAGGCGGTATCAAGACTCTGGCTGTTTTGCTCCTCAACCCAAGGCTGCTGCCAAGAAAAAGAGCTGTCATGGCCAGAGTGACACAGCGGGAGCCTGCACAACCATAGCCATCATGTAGGGGTCCCACACAACCACAACTATTGCTCAAGGGTCCCTGCACAGCAGCCTATCTTGCACAGGGGTGCTTTCTACATCCCAGTGGGGTGTCTGCACGCCTAGGCCCTCTCCCCACACTCCCTGGGAAGGGATCCACATAACCCCCAGTACTGCCCTGCACCCCATGGGGTCTCCGAGCCCTTCTGCTTCATCCTGGTAGGGGGAGACCCAGCCCTGCTGGTGCTGCCCAGCCCTTCTCCCTCTGCCTGAACCCAGGTGTGCATCCACCGGGCACACTGGTCCCTCTCCCCACCACTGCTGGATTCTTCTGCCTGCACCCGAGAGGGGACCCTACAGCCCCCTGCCCTGCACTCTAAGGGATGCTCTGCAACCCCCCCCCCCCCCCCCCCTCCTGAGCAGGTCCCTGGCTACCCTCAAGGGGGATGACCGCAGCCCCTGCCCCACATCCTGAAGGGGGTTCCCTGGCCCATCTCTCTGCCCTCCCCTCCCCAGGGTACCTCTGCCCTCCCCAGTCCCCCCCAGCTGGGAGATCCCTCCTCTTGTACCTGCACCCCCAGGGCAGCTCTTAATAAACCACCAGTATCAGCAGGACCCTTCTCATCCTCCATCCCCGAAGGTCCAGGCCTCTGCTGCACCTATTCATATCTGCTTTGACATCTTTTATTTATTTGTACAGATGGTACCTAAACATCTTTCTTGCGTGGTGTCACTCTGCTGGACCTTGTGTTACGCTCACTTATTTGCAGCACACCTCAAGTTAGTAAGTCTCAGCATATCCATGGCAGGCCAAAGAGGAGGACTTCCATAGCTGAAGATGACACCCTTCTATCTTCACACCTTGTTCAGCTCAGCCTCTGCTTCAGACACCAGGCCCCTTTCCACCTGAAAATGCAACAGTCCAAGCATTTCCTACTGAGGCAAATTACTCAACTCATTCAGTTCCAAAAGGCAGAAGTTTCACTGAATTTTTAGAGTTGGAAGGGACCATAGAGATCATCTAGTCCAACTCCCCTGCTGAAGCAGGATTGCCCAGAGCTAGAGCATGTAATTCAGGACTGCATCCAGGCAGGTCTTGAAAATCTCCAAAGAAGGGGACTCCACGA
>BJBW01002612.1:18161-68761 GCA_004320125.1 Scolopax mira | reverse complement strand
AGGACAAGGGGTAATGGCTTCAAGTTGCACCAGGGGACGTTCAGGTTAGATATTAGGAAATATTTCTTTTCTGAAAGGGTTGTCAGGCCTTGGAATGGGCTGCCCAGGGAGGTGGTTGAGGCACCATCCCTGGAGGTGTTCAAGAGACAAATTGACGTGGTGCTTAGGGATATGGATTAGTGTTGAGTTGGTGTTGTTTGGGGTGTGGGGAGTGTGTGTGTGGTGTATTTGTGGGGTTTTTTGGGTTTTTTCTTCGGTTGTTGTTGGTGGTGGTTTTTTGTTTGGTTGGGTTTTTTTCATTGGTTGGACTAGATGATCTTAAGAGGTCCCTTCCAACCTAAGTGATTCTGTGATTGGACCCATTGGCAACCGTTCTCCAAAGTCAGGTACAGCTGGCCACTGAGGACAAGGCCCCTGGGCAGCATTGGACATCTACAAGCAGGGAGGAGCTGGTCACCTCGGCCTGTCCTCATCTTCAACAGGCATCTTCAAACTGTGATCATATGGCCTATTTTAGATCCCTGCCTTTGCAATGAGAAGACTTATTGCTGAGAATTATGCCCATGTTTGGCCAAATGGTCCCCACCCCTGGCTCCCTTCTGGCCAAGGTGGCATCTGAAAGGTTGTGAATCTGAAGCCATCTATAGTCACACATTTTTCAGTAAGATTAAATGTTTCATACTTTAAGGACTGTATGCTGCATACCAGCTGAGATTCAAGCTCTGATCTTGGTCATTTATCTGCAGATTCCAGTAGAGCTCTTGCACCAAAACCCCAGCTTTCCTACCCTAAAGTAATTCACTGACTTTAAACTGACTAGAGATAGCAACCTGCACAATAGCATCAGTTGAATGCTCAGCTGGTGTCTATAGTGGAGAAAGGGCCTATCTTTGTTACTACTGCATATTAAAAATTATATATTCTTGTCACTATGAATACATGACAGACAACTTCATGTATATATTTTGCTTTTATGTTAAACTGTAATATTTCATAACGGGAGAGGAAAAAGCATGGGGATTACCATGTTGATTCTCATGCACTGCCCATCAGTGTTACAATACACCTAAAAAAATGTATTCAATATCAGGGTCTTAATTAATCAACTGAAAACTTTGTTTTGTTGATGTTTTTAGACTTTCAATTTGCTAGTGGGACTCTGTTCTCTGGCCCATTTGTGGTTTATGTGGGAGACTTATTTCCCCTTGTTCTCTGACACCACTGGAAATATATTTATATAAATGAAGAAAGCTGGTTCAGTCAATGTCATTTCAAACAAAGAAGCAGAGGCTGTACTTAGGAGCTGTATGTAAACATAATTTGAAGTAAATAAAAATGAACTAAACCATATTTACACAAACATTTGTAATAACAACTCACAAGCTTCACGGAACGTTTTATTCCTGTTAGCTCAAGTGCACAACTGGTTTGTCACTTGGTATCTTACCCAACCTATAAATCTTCCTGCTAGGTGGGAAATCTGGTTTTTTTTGTCATCATCCATCACACTAAGCACGCATCTCCCACTGCTCTACTGGGGGAGGAGTAAAATCTAAGGAATCTTTAAAACGCTTTATTATTTTTTAATTCTACACTACAGCACATTAAAATTAAAATGAAAAGCCTGGCACCTTATATTGCTTGCTTGATGAGCTTTACAGAAATTGTCATAATTGTGTGTGGGTTTTTTAATGACTGCTTCTTGTAAAATACCTTTTGGTAGTGGAAGATCAAAGCAAAGCAGAGATGTCTGCTACAAGATGATAATTCGGGTAAACACACGCAATGGTAAAAATGCAAATGTTGAAATGTGATTGACTTTGCTTCCATTTAATGTTTATTTTCCCTGCCAAAGCAATGACAAGTTCAAACTAATTTCAAACCTGCTATACAATAAATTGAAACTACTATAAGTCAACTCTTTTCCAACATTTTTTTTTTAATTTAACCTAGATCTCACATGATAAGACACTGCTCAAAGGTTTCATCTAGTCACCTGTCTATTGTGCTCCAGGAAGGTGAGAGTGAGCTCAAAATAAATTAGCCTAGCTATAAATAATTTTTATAAATATTTATTTATAAATAATTCTGTCATCAATTAAAATTGTATAAGAACATACCTTCCCTGTTTCCTTCACATCAGCAGCTATGACTTCTGTGCGCACTGCCCACCCCCTGATTGGGATCCATCCTCAGAATTAAACTTTTAAAATCAGTAAAATCCCGTGTCTGGGAATTCTAGATTTACAAATTAAAAAAAAAAAAAAAAATCTGTAGAACTGGACACACAGGCAAATTTTGCTCTACCAGGCTTTGTGCCTGGAAGTTGTTGGAGGGAGGGTGGCACCTGTAGCTCTTGCACAAAGCTGGGGGGTGTTCCCTGCTTCTGCTGGCTTCACAGACAAATTTAAATCCAGTGTGTGCCACAGGACTCAATATCACCCAGAAAAGGGGCTGGAAGGAGCAGAGGTAACACTCATAAAATCCATCAGCATCATTTACCCAATTTCTTTTTCTCCTGCCATGCATATGGGGCTACCGAGAGCATCTCCCTTCAGGAGAATTCTGGAGTTATCTCTCAAAGGTTTTATTTTATTTCTAAGGAGGCATGGCTGAAACTGGGTCCCCTGGATTAGGCCCAGTGCTGTAACTCCCAAATAAACCCACTGTCGCACACAAGTGTCTTGGGTGGCTGCAACATCTTCAGGTGGCATCTTCCACAAAGCTTACAGCAACATGAAAAATAAAGCAATAACAATGCTACAATTAATTACCATTAATCATGATAAGCCTGTTTATTCGGACATTACAGATGACTAGTGCCGTTGACAAATTAAAGCTTCCCCTGCAGAAAGCTGCTTGCTATTTACTGTATTTGCCTGTCACCCCAGTTCCACTCTCATAATTCATAGAAATATTGATATTCCCTCCAAAACAGGGTCCTTTGGATGAGAACGTGTTAGTGCAAAGTGGTGTCAAATAGCCTAATTCAAGCACTTTCAGAAAACAGACATAAAATTGAGACCGTAGCAATATAAATAGAGAGAAATCACACTCCAGCAGAGAAAGAGAGAGAGGGAGACAGGAGTTAGAGACAGCTGGTCATCCATTACACACCTACACCGAAACACACTCAGGCACAGTGGGAAACACACGCCTCCCCACAGCCTCACGCAGAACATTATACTCATTTTCATTTACAGGAACCCCAGCGGCGGCGGGGACTGTCACCCTGCCCTTTCCCTCCCCATCCCACAGCACATTGCTGGGTGTCGAGGGGGGGAAATGTCTGGCAGGGTCACGATTTAGTAGCAATTTAAAATTTATTAGTGATTCGAGGTAGATGAAGGGTTAAGTTTTAGCAGCGCTTCATCCTTAAAATGATTTAAGGATTTACAGGGGGATTGAACAAAATAATTGAACGGCAACTTAGTTACGGATTAGAAGAGGGCAAGACTCCCACTATAGGTTGTTCCTACTATAAGGTTATTCTAAATCAATACATATATACGTGGAAGCATGAACACTTGAGGGGATTTAATTACTAGGAGTAAAGGTCCCTTCACAACGGGTGACTCCAGTAAGTCAACAGGTGCCCCTTTCACACGTGCATGGACAAACATATGGATCCAATGAAAAATAAGAATAGCTAATAGTTAAAATTTCCCTTTTCTCTTTGAATTTAGAGCAAATACTCACAATGCACTGGTGTTCCTCAGCGGGCGGTAACTGGGACTTGGTGGGGAATTGCCTCACCCTGGCCTTCCAGTCCTCGAGGTGTTCACCTGATCAGAGTCCCAGCTGAGGGGAGATGCTGGTCACAGCCCCTGAGAGCCAGGAGACCCCAAAGGGTCTCATCAGAATCATTACTTATAGGGCCCGAGATAGTTGACTTTCATCACGTATTTTTCTACTCTGGCCCGGTTTGGGTGATGGAATGTTCTGGTACTTTCCATCAGTGTGCAAGTCCAGAACTTGCAGATTTATCACCTCCCTTTGGGCCATGACCCAGGTACAGATGCACCAGGCTGTCAGGGACTGACAATCCCAAACAATGGGGGAAGCAGAAGCTAAGCATGTCAAGGTCCTTTCTCTCTCCCAATTCATGCCTGCTATGCCCGGGGTTGGTATGTGGCCTAGGGATGGCCAATACCACCAAGTGGCCAAAAGATGGGAGAGGTAGCACCACCACACTGAGCAATCAGGAATATCAGCCCACAGGCATGGCTTTTTGAGGTGGGAGGGGCTGTATTTGTTTATTTGTCAGTGAATTTGGGTAATTGCACCGACCTGGTGCCCAGTGCAACCCTACAAACAACTGTATCAGGGCAAGGAAGAGGATGGTGAGATGTGAGATGAAACTTTGCAAGCTGGCTTGGCTGTCGGAGAGGAGATGATGGAGCAGGAGGGAGGGATGAATTGACATCCAGGACTATGAAACAGCACACAGAGGGAAAGGGATGCTGGAGGAAGACACTGACTTTCCCCCTGGACCATCAAACAGGTGCAAGAAGAGAGAAAAAATAGTAGCTGGCAGTACTAGCATATTTTTTTCAGTGTATTTTCTCTCCGTTACAGTCAAGTACAGCTTCAAACAGAAACCTACTCAAAAAGTTGCTAAATTATGACCCTGGTGGAATGGACGGTTTGTTGGTAAGCAAATAATATGTTTTTTGGGAAAAGTTGGATTACAATGTGCAGGATCCATATGATCATACGCTTGAAATGACAGCTTGTCTAAGTACACAGATAAACCTAAAAATGAAAATCGTGAAAAACGTTTGTCTGTGATAGAGCTCCCTGGAAAGACACTCCAGTTGGGTGTAAATTATTGGACTTCAAAGCAGTCATTCCCTGAATAGAAGGGTACCTTTCACTCCCCAAACTGGGTTAAAAATGTCTCTGGTTTAATGTATGCAGTATAACCCAGCAAGCCTGGAAAATCACAGTGGCTTCTCGTGGCCTCAGAATCTCTTGAGCTTAAAGAAAAATTTCCTAAACAAAAGTATTTCAGTGTCTATAGGAACACCAAATTTTTAAGGCACATGTAAGAAAAGACAGAGAATTGTATTGTCTCATGAAAGACAAACATTCCTCCAACAGAGAAAAGTCAAAGTTCACGCTCACTTCAGTCAGTTCTGCTTTTGCATCAAACTTAGAATCAAAGAATCATTTCGGTTGGAAAAGACTCTTGGGATCATTGAGTCCAACCATCAACCCCACTCTACAAAGTTCTCCCCTACACCATGTCCCCCAACACCACATCTAAATGATTCTTAAACACATTCAGGGCTGGTGACTCAATGACCTCCCTGGGCGGCCTATTCCAGTGTCCGACCACTCTTTCTGGGAAAAATTGTTTCCTAATATCCAGTCTAAACCTACCCTGTTGGAGCTTGAGCCATTCCCCCTTCTTTTATTGCTAATTTCCAGTGAGAGGAGACAAGCACCAACCTCTCTACAGTGTCCTTTCAAGTAGTTGTAGAGAGTGATGAGGTCTCCCCTCACCACGCATGATTTTTTTTTGCAGTCAACCCCAGTATGTGTATACTGTCTTTTTTAGATTCATTTGCTCTCACGTTATTTTCCAGTTCTTGCAGATACTTGAATGTTTTAATTTACAATTTATCAGAGGCTCTGAACTTAAATTTTCTTTAAGCAGAGGCAGAGTGAAAACTGGCTGAAGAAAGCCAGAGGACAGGAAGGAATAGCTCGTCTCTCGTGTTTACAAGCAGAAAATGTTGGATCAAATAAGTGGCAGAAGGACACTAGACGTTTCCTGCAATACACGGGATATACGATGCAGCTTCAAATACAGATTTTATCTGTATAAAAGTGTCTGACTCCACTGTGATAAGGCAGTTCCCTGCAGATGAGCATCAGTGAAGTATTGACACGGCACCTCCAAATCCTGCCTCCCGGATAGGCAATATGTGCTTATGTTAAAAGTACTTTAGGAGTGTCTGAGACAATCCTGGAGAAGATGGATCTACAGTTAGCAGGAAGGCTAGGCAATCAAAGGGATTAACTTGTGCTGTTAATGTTAAACTTTTGTTGAAAGGATGTTTTTAATGCATTTTACTGGAATATCTGTTAACTCCTTTATCTTGCATTAAATGAAATAAAATCATGCCCACAGGCTTTATCTTAGCTCTACTGGCTCTCCAGGTGCTCAAACACTTCCTTAAAGTTAAGAAGTCCTCAAGGACCCTTCCTGAGACAGGGATGCTTTCCCGAGTTGGAGTCTTCACTTATTTCAAGCAGACTCTTGCAGAAGTATTTATGGGAGGCTGTGCATTATGTATTTTAAATTAGCTTCTGTTTCCCCAGGCTTAACGTGTTCATTGGTCACTTCATTTTCTTGGGTTATCTGGAGAAGGTAGAACAAACTGCAGTCTAATGGATTAGTAGCTCAATTGTTGGAATATTGATTGAGTAGTTCTTATTCAAGCGAAAAAAGCCAGATCTAAAGATCTATATATACACCTTGTACCACAGGGAAGATGAACTAAAATGAGGAGGCAAATTTTCTTAAATAAAAAAAAAAAAAAAAGGAAAAGGAAAAGGAAAAAAAAGAATACTGTAAAACCTTCTTCTCATAAGGAGTCAAAGATGTTTTGCCTGGAGGTACCAACCGAGGCAGGACAAGAGCTGAATCAATCTCAGCTTCCTTCCACCCACGTCCCTCCTTCCGAGTCCAACGTAGGCTCCCTCCACTGCTGTCATGAGCAGAAAAATTGTTGGGCTATAGGAAGGACTTAAATAACATGTTAATCTCTCTGCTACTTCAGAATTATTTCCTGCTTTCTGGTGGCCTGTTTTTCTCTCCTTCTGGTTAGTTGTTTTTAAAAAGGGTGTAAGAAATCAGGCTTTTGTTCCCTTCTTTCAAACTGGAGTAAATTCAACAGTGCAGAATGCATAACTGAGAATATTGTTTTTAATGGTTCCCAAGATAACTGAAAAAAACACATGCACAACCCTCCCCTCATCTTTAGTTCCTGTAAAGTTAGAATGGTACTGTCATTTGCAGTCATCATAACTAGGAAATTGAAAATTTAAATTCTTTGTGACAAATTCATTATCAGTGAATTTTCAGAGCTATTTTAGATGTATGCATATTTAAACATCATTTATTAATATTAATTAATAATGATATAATAATGTATTAATTTTCTATCCAAAATTAAGCTGAATTAAGCACAATCACATATACAGGGGGGAAATGCCACTTTGCACAGCTGAAATTCTACAGACAGGTGACCCTCTCCACAACTGATGCACTCACCAATGGTTTTTTTTAAACAAGAAAAGTCCAATGAAATTTTTAACAGCCGCCTGAAACAGAATAATTCTCAGTGTCTAAGCTGGAGAAGTTCCCGTCATACACACATTAAAGATTTTTCAGGAAAAGTCTAAACCAACCAAACAAAAAAAAAGCATTTATTTTCCTGATAGAAAATTGTTGGTAATTGCTGGCAGTAATTGGGAAATGATTCATTCATAACTCATGCCAAATGACATGACATTGATTCATAGTCTTCTTCTGTTGCATTATTAAATAGGCCAACCACTCGTGTAAAAGAAACAACTGAATTCGACCCAGCACAGGGAGTAAACAGGGTGGCCCAAATTCAGGCCTGACTTACTGAGCGTGGCTATTTAGAATTAAAACCATTTCAGTCTGTTGCAAATGCACACAGCTAATTTCAATGTGCTATCAACACCTTCACCATTACCTAATTCTATGAGCTTTAATAAAAATAAGCCAGTTTGATGTTAGCGTGATTAGGACCAGGCTCCGGCCCAAATAATCAGTCCTAGATGTAGGATTTTAAGATAAGATCTCCCGAATTTCTTTCATCACAGAGGGGAAAAAAAGGAATGATCTTGCCATACGGTCTCCAAATAGAAATTCAATCCTAGTTCTGAACAAGCAAATTGATAAACTACATTACTCTCTTAAATAAATGTAGCCAAAACTGGGCATTTTATCTTGAGGAGAAGGAAAGAGATATAGAGAGAATAAGTTATTTCCTTTAGGAGATCAAAACATGATGTGGAAAACAAGAAAATAAACTTAAATAGTGTTGTAATCCCCAAAGAAAGACTTTCGGTAATACTGTTCCCACAGCAGACAGCTCACAAACATGTAAATCATTTTATCTATAAATAACTGAAGATTACAAGGAACTGATTTAAATAGTTTTATTCTAACTTAAACAAACAGGGTGATTGGGAAAAATGGAATTACAGACAGACTGGGGGTCCTGCTTGATAAAAAATCTATTAGCCGTGCTGATGCAAAAGCATTATTTTGGGAATGAGAAAGAGGCAGGGGAAGAGAGGAGGAAAAGAGAGAGAGAGCTCCTGCAGGGCAATGGGCAGCAAAAAATCTTCATGCCCACTCTCAAAACCTCAGCCTTGTCCCATTAAAGCACGTCCACATGGAAAGGGGCACAAGATACACACACACTCCTCAGCCTGGATTAATGCTCAAGAATGTTTCTGAGATTTTTTTTTTTATTGAAACAATGCTTGCTAGTGTAGGCTATCCAAGCATTTGTATTATGTTCATTGCTACAATATCTGAGTGCTTGGAGTCTGTATTACAGTTTCTTAATTGCAGTCTCATTGGACACTTGATTGCACGGAGATGGGAACCCTTATCTGCAAACAGCCGTGGTGCCTGCAGCAGCCACCACATTGGGCAAGGGGCATTTTATTTTATTTTATTTTATTTATTGCTTTATTTATTACCATGGAGGTAGCAGGTTGCCCAGATTGGCTGCAGCCTCTCCATCCTCGGAACTACTCCAAATTTGGCTGGAGGTGACCACGCACAGCCTGAACCCCCCAGACCCCTTTGGGATAACGCGGCCCCCAGAAGTGTCTCTTGGTGTAAAATAGTGTATGATTCAGGCAAGGATTTTATCAGGAATCATGTGCATGTAACACTCTCTCTTGCCATTCACATAAAGCAGACGTGTAAGTGACAGGGCAATTCCACACGTGATTTTTCCCACTTTTCCTCATTTTATAGCCTTAAACGACTACACTGCATCTCAAGCTGTGACTGGGCCAGTGATATTAATACACAAACACTTTTTTCTGGGGAGTCTGCTGAAATTATGCTTTACAAATCTGATCACTAACCACATGTGCCAACCATCCAGACTCCCAACGTTCTCCCCACCACCAGCACCTCCTTTCTCACCCCCAAAAGTGGCTGCTCCTTCAGGAACCCTTCAGCAGGACAGGTCTGCCTCTGCCCTGGCAGAATGCAGAGCAGACCCATCCTGGCACCCGCGGTGATGTTTATCAGTCACCCTGAACTGGCATTTTTTTTCCTTCCAGCCACCCAGCCCTGTAATTGCAACCATAATTCCACAACCATTTAACTCACCTGACATGCCAAGAAGAAGCACTAAATCACTCTGCAGGTCTGTGCAACATTTTGTGTTCACCAAAACCTGGAAACAAACTGCTTTTTTAATTTTTGTTATTATTTTTTTTTCCCAACAGATCAGAACCCAATTTTCCCACAGCAGGAGACGTTGTGTTAGACCCTGAGGGAGTGGGGAGAGCTGGGGCATCGTGGCTTGGAAAACCAGAGAAGTAGATGTTAGTCCACAGGTCAAGAGCAGTGCAGACAGCTAAGATGTAGGTGGTCTCTTATACTTTTATTTTCAACCTCAGAGACATCGTCTTTGCAGTAAGTGGAGGAAGTGGAAAGAGAGAAAGGAGGGGAAAAGGGAAATCAAGGAGGGAGATGGTTTTATTTGCTTTATAGGAGCAGCTTAACTGCTCTAGAGTCACACTAATAGTAAGAGGAGATCAGGGACTGATGATTATTAGGTTCTAAAAAAGTCTTACAGATTAATTTCAATTAATACGATTATTTGATTGTTAGCTGATTGAAGACAGCCAACATGGCTTCTCCAAGGGCACATCATGCCTGACAAATCTGGTGGCCTTCTACGATACTGCCACAGACTTGGTAGACAAGGGCAGAGCAACTGACATCATCTACCTGGACTTATGCAAAGCATTTGACACTGTCCCGCACGACATCCTGGCCCCAAAATTGGAAACTCATGGATTCCATGGATGGACCACTCAGTGGATAAGGAACTGGCTGGATGGCCACACTCAAAGGATTGTGGTCAAAAACTCAATGTCCAAGTGGCAGCCAGTAATGAATGGCCTTCCTCAGGGGTCGGTACTGGGACCAGTACTATTTAACATCTTTGTCGGTGACATGGACAGTTGGATAGAGTGCACCCTCAGCAAGTTTGTGACAACACCAAGCTCGGTGGTGCAGTTGACACGCTGGAGGGAAGAGATGCCATCCAGAGGGACCTGGACAGGCTGGAGAGGTGGGCTCGTGCAAACTGACAAAGTTCAACCAAGCCAAGTGCAGGGTCCTGCACCTGGGACGTGGCAACCCCAGGCACAAATAAAGGTTGGGCAGAGAATGGCTGGAGAGAAGCCCTGAGGAGAAGGACTCGGGGGTGTTGGTGGATGAGAAGCTCAACATGAGCCAGCAGTGCACACTGGTGCCAACTGTGTCCTGGTCTGCTTCAAGAGAAGTGTGGCCAGCAGGTCACGGGCAGTGATTCTGGTGATTCACTGCACTCGTGAGACCCCACCTGGAGCACTGTGTCCAGCTTTAGAGTCCTCAGCACAGGAAGGACATGGGCCTGTTGGTACGGGTCCAGTGGAGGGCCATGAAGATGATCAGAGGGATGGAGCACCTCCCCTGTGAGGACAGGCTGAGAGAGCTGGGGTTGTTCAGCCTGGAGAAGAGAACGTTCCAGGGAGACCTTATAACAGCCTTTCAATATCTGAAGGGAGCTACAAGAGAGCCAGAAAGGGACTCTTTGTCAGGGAGCCCAGGGCAGGGGGTTGTAACTTGATGATCTTTAAAGTCCCTTCCAACTCAAACAATTCTATGATTCTATTCTATGATTCCATGATTTGCAAAAGTCAACTTACTACTGTATTCTTCTGTGGGATCTTATCTTGAGGTGTTGGACTAGATGATCTCCAACCCCATATCATGCTGTGATTCTGTGATCAGCTTTCCACTTCCCTCCACAGACATATGTTTGGTGAGAATCTACCTTTTCTATCTGGTGACTCCCCATCCATCTGACACAGCTCCTGAGCCCACCAAGCCCTTGTCAAAACAACAGAACATCTGTGATCTGCAGATATGGGGAGTGAGAATGGTGGAGCAGTGAAGGGCCTGCAACTCCAGGGTTGTCTTGAGGATTTCTTCTCCTCATGCCAGGCCAAGAAAGGACAGAGTGATGCCATTGTGTGACCCATCTGGATGCAGGACTGATGATCAAGGTTTCTACACTACAGCGTGGAAGAGCACACCCATTTGATAGTGATAGTGATAGGAGATAGACAAGGGGGAATGGTTTAAAACTGAAAGAGGGGAGATTTAGATTAGATATTAAGAAGAAATTCTTCACTCTGCTGGTGGTGAGATCATGGAACAGGTTTCCCAGAGAAGCTGTGGATGCCCCATCCTGGGAGGGGTTCAAGGCCAGGCTGGATGGGGCTTGAGCAACTGGTCTGGTGGGAGGTGTCCCTGCCCAGGGCAGGGGGGTTGGAGCTGGATTGTCTTTAAGCTCCCTTCCAACACAAACCATTCTATGATTCCATGATTCTATGATTCTTGACTGTAAAACCATCACACCTGACTTCCCAGGATCCTTTATAAGTAGCACTATCAATTTAAGCACAGAATGTTTCCACACAGCGAATCTGCAAGGGATGGGTCCACTCCCAAAGCAGGTGGTTTAAAAAGTTGCAGAAGGACCATGGCAAAGCTGTCCTTGGCAAGAAGGAAGCAAAGATTGCAATTAAGCATGTCACCCACAAGTCCAACATCTCAGTTAACCCTGATTAGAATAATGAAAAAGATTAAAAAATAGTTCAAAGATTTCCCCAAATAGCTTCCAAATTCAAAAAAAAAAAGAAAGAAAAGAAAAAAAAAAGGTACAGACAGACAAGTTGAGTGAAAAATGAGATTATATAGCTCAGCCTGGTAGGTAGCAGGCACCTTGCTCAGGGAATTGTCTCAGGGAATACCTACCTGTAAAGTGACATTTCAGCCAATAAAGATGCAGGCTTAGAAAGTTCACCTCACAGAACTGTTTTTCGTATATTTTTCCCAGGCTGCATGAGGTGCAGTTCCTAAAATTTCTAAACTTCTTCAGCGTAGTATCTTAACAGGGCCTTTTTTTTTTCCCCCCTTTTTTATTTTTTTTAATTACCAGTGACTGTTTCTGGCTCAGTTGACTTTTAGGTTATTAGTGGTCAAAAAAAACCCCAACAAATCCCCTTGTGACATACCAGTAAGATACATATTAATTGATAAAGCTAAATTCTGTAGCAATTTTTCATAGGTTTCTGATGTCACCTCCCTTAAAAAAACGAATTGGTCTTATGAGCCTTTTAGCACAAGCCTAATTCCAGCCCCATTATCAGCTTCAGTAAGTGAAAAGCTGATCAGTCTGCACTACTAATTACAGTGTAAACATTTAATAAATATTCCTTCTTTGTATCCTTTGCCCTTTTTCAAAATGAAAGGTTGTAATTTACACATGTGGTGCCTCCTAATTGCCTCTCCACAATACCTGCTCGTTTTATTTATTTTCTACCTTCTTTTGGTAAGGGGTGGAGCACACGCAAAGAAAACTGCATTTTCCACCCTTATCTACACATCTCCTGTAAAATAACACCCCCTCCAAAAGCAACCCCCCAGTTCCCCCCCCTCCAACAAGCTGCAGAGCCCCAGCCAGCATTTCCCATGCATCCACCTGTGATCTCGAGTGCTAATTCCTCTGAATCGTATTTTTAATTACAGAATAGTTATATGCAAGCATACGTGTGCCTGTACGGGCAGGTGCGCAGCTACGTATTTGGTGAAAAAGCAGAGTTTTTCTGCTTTTCTGCTTTATAACCCTTCTGACGGGGATGTGGTTGCAGGATGCAGTGGGTTTGTGGGGTTTTGTTTATTTTTTACAGGGAAGTATGGCTGCAGGAATGGTTACTTTGGGTTCCATATGCAGGTTCCAGCTATATATTCAAGCTGGACAATAAAGCAGGGGAAAAACAGCTGATACACAAAAGGGACCGTCTAGACAGTGCCCCATCAGTCTGGCTAAATTTGGTGCTGGCATTCCCAATGGGATTGTAATATAATTGTTCTGGTGTCTGCGTTCATTCCCCCTGTCAAACACCATCCCAAACGTGCATCCTTCTTGCCATACAATAGGCCCAAACTGTACCATTAGATGGAAGCAGCTTTGATTCAGCAACCTAAGCAAATATCTCTCAATAAGCAAAAAAAACCCGTTAATTAATTGCTGCAAGAAAAAAAAAAAAAAAAAAAGAAAAAACCCACACCATTTTTAATCAGAATGGAATTCTTTTGACTTTCAGTCAAAATATAATTATTTTAATTAAGAACCTAAAAATTTATTTGGGGTGGGGAAATGTGAAAACACACTTTTGTACAGGCACAAAGCAAAGGTATCTTCTATAGGATTGTTAGTATCTCAAAGAAAATGTAACAGAAATTCAGAGATGTGACAGTGAAATAATAGCTATGGGTCACAGATTGCAATGAAGAAAAAATCCAACAAAAGAAAAAGCATCAATGAGCAAAATGTAATGAAAAAGTGCTGTTATTTTACTTTCTCACAATTAAAAGAACCTAGTGGTTACTTCTTGAATTTCTGCAAAGCTACTATGTTATTTATTTGGAATTTTTGATTGTTCAAAAGGCATTTGACAAATATTAGAAGCACAAACTTATCTTGATTAAAACTTCTCCTGTATATTTTGGGAAAGAAACGAAAAATTTTATCAAGGAAATCAAGCACAAATATGGAGCTTCGAAAAAGGGAAAAAAAATTACCAAGGGGCTAAGAACACTGGGTGTGCCACTGAGGTCCACAGACACAATGGTTGAAGCCAAAACATGCAAATAAAATGCAAAGACATAAATCCCTGCTTTAGGAAAGTAAGATACAGAAAACATATTTCTGATTTGTCCATCTTCACAGTTATGTGTCATCTTTCAGGTTGTTCTGTCCTTTTGTTGCAAGAATAAATTATTCCAGGACCCTGAGATATAAATAGGATTCGGGCGTGATTTTAGACATTTTACAGGAATATTTACAGGAATATTACTCAGACTAACATTTTGGGGTTTTGGGGGGGTTTTTTTAGAGAGTGTTGCTCTCAAGGTGCATCACTAGTTATCGATGTGGCATATTGAGAGTCCACACATGGAAAATGGACCACACATCCCTGCCATGACCACACTGCAAACAGACAACAGGGATGATTTCCCCATCACTTACCAAATCTGACAAACCCTACCCAGAAGTCTGAAATATGCCCATAACCCAAATACCAGGTCACACTGCAAACAAACAGGTGAAATCTTCTCCCCCTCCACCAAACACTGGTGGCTCCCATTCCCTCATTCCCTGAGTTTTCTCTGCAGAGTGGTTTGGTCCCAGCAATTTATTTTTATTTTTTTTTTGGGAGGGGGGTGGGGAGTAGAAAGTAACAGGAAGGGAAAAAAATCCTCCATCTCTGCCCAAAAATGACTTGAAGGAGCTGGTTGAGCTGCAACTCACACCGAATTGAGAAAAACTCAGGTGCTGCCCAGTGAGAAACATGAGGACTAGGGAAAAAAAATAAAAATAAATATGACTACTAAAAATATTAAATAAATCAGGTGTAGGTGCACCGTAGGGGTCACGGTCCCGCTGGAGGGAAGAATGCAATAACGAGGTGCCATGGGGAGAGAAATGTAGGGGTTGTAGGTGCTGTAGATGCTGGGGAAGGGGGTGGTGGGCTGGGGGTGAGCCCCCTGCATCGCCTTGGGTTGGGGGATGCAGAGATTGGGGGTGCGGGGGGGGGGGGGGGGGGGGGGGGGGGGGGTTGGGACTCTGCAGCTGCCCCTCTCGCAGTTGAATAAAGGAGAACCTCTCTTTTGGGAGGGGGCGAGATCCGTGAATACCTTACCCAATAAGAGATGGGGCATATTGAAAACTATATTAAATTACCCTGATTAACAATTTAGCCACGAACAGGGGAGCTTTGGGAGATCTCTATAGGCAGGGCTGGGGGCTATTCATGCCAGCAGCTAAGAGGTCGAAAGGTTTCTGAAGTTCACAGGCTCAGAGCCTTTGTTATGCTAACAGACAATCTCAAATCAGCCGCCTGCTGGAGTGTGAAATATAAATGATTCCTTGAGAACTTCCAATAAGTTGTCACTCTTGTTCTCCAAATACCGGGACAGGCTGCTAATTTCGAGCAGGCCCCTTTTTTTTTTTTTTTTTTTTTTTTTTTTTTTTTGCGGCATCGCCAGCCCGAAATGAACGCCTTTGTAGCTCCGATGATCTTTGGAAGGAAGCAGCCCTGCCGTAATAAACCCAAAACCTTTTGGGTTTACGGCTACGAAAAGAAAAATCGGCATTTCTCCGAACTTGACTTTCTCCGTTTCGGAGGGGTTTGGGGCATTTGTTTGGGATGCTCCCAAATATACACCAAGCCAGCACCTGGGGAAGGGAGGAGGAGGGGGGGGGCGATAGAGTGGGAGCCAAAAGCTCACACCCCCCCTTCCCCCCCAATTCCCCCCTTGGTCCGAGGTCTGGGCACAAAGAGAAATATTCATACCCTTCTGCGGGACATCGGCGCTAATGCCATTAAGAGGAGAAGAATGAGTTAGTTATCTTTATACACAAGGAAATCAATCTATTAGAGGACGTGATCTGCTCTTACCCGGGGGAGGAGAAGAAAGCCTCCCCTGTGAGCCCCCCGGGGAGGGGGGGAGAAAGGGGGGTCGCAAGGTGCGCGGAGGTTCCGCGGCCGGGATAATGGTGATGATGATTGTAATAAAAATGACACGTATTTAGTTTGATTTCACTGGAAATAAAAATATTACCCGTTCCCCCAGCCAAGGGAGGCACAGGCGGGTTTTGGGGTTTTTTTTTGGGGGGGTGGGTGGGTGTTAAATTTGGTTAAAGGAGGAGTCGCATGTGCCTCGGGCAGGTTCGGGCTCCTGGGATAAACGCAGTGCGGGAAGAAGATGAAGATGATGATGATGATGGTGGTCGGTTCCTGCGCTGATGCAGACCGGAGGGTGTTTTATTTCGGGGGCGGAAGGAGAGGCGGGGGGAAGAGAGAGGTGATAATTGTTTTCCTCTTCATCAGCACGTGTTTTGCCTTTTTGGAAATGGGACTCGCCAATTGTTGTTTATAAAGCTTTAAAAAAAACCCAAAACAACCAAAACAAAACTCAGGAGGTTTGGTTTGTGCTGTTTTAGAAGAGGAAAAATAAGAGGTTTTCTTATTTGTTTTGTTTCTTTTCTTCTATTTTTTTTTCTAATATGGGTATGTGCACGTGCGAGCGGAGGCACGTATGGAGGTTTTTAGTCTGAAACACCTGAGTCACGAATTATCCGTGTCCTCAGAGTTATTAATAATACTTAATACTTCCATCGCGCTTTGCATTTGCAAAAAGCTGACGAAACACACACTAAATAGTGTTGACAGGGGTTTTTTTTTTTTGCATTTCGAGACTTTTTTTTTTTTTCTTAAAGAGTAAAAAGTTTTCAAGTTTGCAAACAAATTAAGACCCGCTAGG
Organism: Scolopax mira; assembly: GCA_004320125.1. Classification (NCBI taxonomy): domain Eukaryota; kingdom Metazoa; phylum Chordata; class Aves; order Charadriiformes; family Scolopacidae; genus Scolopax; species Scolopax mira. The sequence continues at coordinate 52,077 of BJBW01002612.1, read as the reverse complement.
TTTAGGTTACTCCTGAAACTTTTTTAGTAAATTGCAAATAGTGGCATAATCAATAACGTCTGAAACAGCTAATCCTGGACCGACTACTCTGCGTGTTAATGATGGTGTTATTTACATTTACATGAACAAATAGCTTCACACCCCTATTCTCAAGTTTTTGGTGGTAGAGTTTTGAACTTCAGATTTCAGCTTTCCTTCTTTAAAAAAGCTGTCAAAAAGTAGAAACTGTATAATGCTCATTGATACGATTATTAATGTACAGTAAGCAGATTTTTATTTTTCTTAGGGGCATTTTATTTTTGAGTCGTTACCTTTAAACTATACAATACTTTACATACAAAGTGAAGAATGGCACGAAATATTTCTTTTGTTGAAATACGACAGACATATTGAAATAGAATCGACGTTAGCAGGAACCGAAGCTCTTAACCTCTCCATGGAGATAATGTGAACGATTAAAACAGTAAATAGGTCTTTCAATAAATATCAGCAATATTAGCCAGAATTAAGTTAGTTTGGGAGGGGGACCATTCAGGAGATGCCCTATTTTATGGTACACCTGCACGTTGGTTTGTAGGCAAATTAATCTCGTTCGCAAGAATAATATTTTGCTTTTTGTAAATACATTTCCACAAAGAGCCACAAAATGCAAAAATTATGTTCCATTCATATGTATGAGTAAATATAAAGGGAGATGCAGTTTGTTTGTAACCACTAGACAGCAAATGCCTGAAGTGCCAAAGTGGAATGCAACTTTTCCATGTATATGGAACGACGAAAATACCCTTTTTTGCATATCAGCTACTATCTTCGAGGCTAATTAGGGTGAAAGGCAATAAGACACACACACACACACAAAGAAAGACTGTATAGAAAAGAACCAAGGAGAAAAAATGCAATATGACACCCACAAGATGGCTGCCTTTTCATTCTTTCTCGACGATTATAATCCGATTTCCATCGGAAAATTAATGGGAAAATGTTCTTTAGCAAATCAGCCGGAGGAACTGCAGTTTCGTTCCCCTAACGCACACGCAAACAGTAATAAAACGCATTGAACGCCGCTAAACTCATATAAAAATGCAGGAGGGGCCCATATATATGTGTATATATATTTTTTTTCCTGGAGCAACGCCCACCGCGCGTTAGTCATCGCAGTCATATCGACAAGTTTGGGTGCGTGAGAGGGACAGGAAGGTGCGGGCGAATGCGTACGATAAAAGAGATCTTTTCCACATGAAAGGCGGAATTAAGAGTCTGCAGCGTCGTTTCAGCAAATGAGGGAAAAAAAAAAAAAAACAAAAAAAAAACAACTGCCAGTAGCAGGTCCGAATATTTAAACCTTTAGGCTTTCTTTAGAGACGCTTCTCAAATTCTTTTTTTTTTTTTTTAAATATCTTTCTATGGTCGTATTAGCCCTCTCCTTTTGGTCGAAATCTACACTTATTAAAAATTATGCGATACACTAAAGACAACGTCCAAACTTGGGACAGAAACTTAATAAGAAAAGACCGAACCGTATTACAAGACATAATCCAGCGAGTTTAGGATTCCAAAATAAGGCTTCCTATGAACTGTAAATAGTTTGGATTTTAGTCCATTCAGCAAAAATTGTTAGGTTACAAGGTTACGATGTGGGCTGAGGCTACAGACGAAGAACAAAGCAAACGGATCGGTTTCAATAGGAAATATAATAAAACCCCCTTTATCTAAAAGCCATCAGGGACAAGCACTCAATACAAGTTAACAAGCAGGAACTGATAAGATAACATTTATATGAGGTCAGAAGTCAAATGCCAGTCAAAGGCTTTTAACCTCTTGGGTCATAAACAGGAATAGTTAAAACACATAGATAGTTATTTATCGGATTTTAAAGGTATCTGATCATTGTGAGTGAATAAGGCGATGATTTAACTAATTGGGATTTATAGAAGAGGGACTTCTTCGTCGTTATAGCTTCTTCATTCGTCGTTATAATTCTTCATTTTATTTTATTTTTTAATTCGCCTTTCCTTCTCTCGAAAATCTGTAAGACCAAAGCAGGCAGGCGACCAAAAACGACAAACATTGTCTTAAAACAGGCGCATACTTAGTCAATAGGTGGATTGATCTGTGCGATCCAAGGCTTGACTAAGGATTCAATAGGCTAAATATTTACAGTCAACATACATAAAAGAACAATAACCACCCTCCCTATTGTGGTGTTAATGCCACTGGAGTTTTGTCTTGTTGCTTTTCTTCGAGTCCCCTAACGTAAAAAAGGGACCTCTTTCCACAGTAAAAAAGAAGGGATTTCCCTTCATTAAAAAACAGCGTCTGAAATTAAAAATCACCTAATTTTTAAGTGCGTAAGTATCGCGGATGGATTTAGAAGAGATTCAATTACGCTTCTAACCTAGCTGGGAACAGTAATTTCTCCTTTAAGTAGTTTTTGTTTCCCGTTGCAGATCGAGTCTCTAAATTTCGTAACCTGCCTTCATTTATGTCCAAACGTGCATTTCGAAGGTAACGCAAAAACATTACCCCCCAAAATTATCAATAAAATATAATATCCTTCGTCCAAGAGAGAAACAGGGGCCGATAGAAGGCCTTTCTAGGCCCACTGTTTCTTTAAACAGAGTTCACAATACACTAGGCGAACATCGTGGATTTAAAACGCTTTTAAATATTTATCAGAAGTATTTTATCACCATATTCAAATGACACCTGGAGTGCACTCACCTTTATTGACAATCTCTGCTCTGAAAGTCCATTTGCTTCACGAAAGCCCCCCAAGCAGAACAAGGACTAACCGTTTTCGTTCAGTTAATGTTTAGTAAAAAACCGAGCAACCTTAATCAGCATGCTGATTGCATCGTCAACTAACAAATAATTTACTACTCTGAGCATTGCATTCCATTAAAAGCTCATTAAATTTTCTGTTCTCCAATGGGAGCTTCAGCTTTTGAACCGCATGTTTTTGCTTCGAATTATCACTTACTCAATTTTTTTTTTCCAATTTTTTTCCCCCCTCAAAGCATAGGTGAGAATTTCAATACCCAAATACAAGAAATAGACCTCAGATTTTGATTTCTGGTGTAAATTCAAAATTCTCGGATCTTGGGGGCGCAGGAGTGTGTGTGGAAACTATTTTGCTGGATTCTTATACAAGTTTTAACTTTGGTGAAACGCCCGTTTTCCACGTGAGTAGGTGAGTGTAGGTTTTGAACAAATGCCGGGGAGGGGGGAAGATGTGTGGGGAACACAACAAGGCGACATTTTTGTCCTGTAGGTTGGAAACGATCGCTTAGCGAAAAAGGAAAGAAAACAAATAAATGTAAAAAAAAATAAAATAACGAAAACAAAACCAACAGCCAAACCAAACCAAACAAACCGAGCTCCTTTTATTTTATTCGTGTAAACGAATAAAAGAGAAAAAAAGGCAACAAAAAAGAAACACACCAAAAAAACCCAAACAAACAAAAAACCAAAACCAAAGCAAAGTAAACCAAAAGAAAATAAAACAAAACCAACCAACCGACTTTTGGGTTACGGAATACAAAACTTCTTGCCTGTTCTAAATATCAGGGACTGTAGTTAGGACGCTTTGGGGCACTCATGGCGGGAAGTAAAAAGCTCATCTTCCTCAGCCTGGCATACCAAGCTGCACATAATCGTTATATTTAATAAGTAAAAACGCAAGAAAATGTCATCCCCTAAATTAACATGCATCTTTGGGTTAGCTAATTGTGCTCATTGCAAATTTGGGTCATTTTGCATGAGTGGCTCTAATGTGGGGCTGAGATTGCCGTGTAGCGCCGTGGATTCCTGATTCCCTGTGCTAATCCCGAGCTGAGTGATTGCGTCAGGTGCAGCTCTCTGAGCTCCAGCAGCTGGTTCATCCTCATCAATGCAAATAAGGCAACTCCTACAATCAAACAATGATTGACGAGGGCGGGCTCACTTTCAAATCACAGCAACGGACAAGACACTGACCGTAACGTCCCTCCGGTTCGAAAACAGCCTTTTGCCACATCACCAAATAAACCAACAGAAAAAAAAAAATTAAAAACAAATTATATCCAGCCACATGCATCAGTTTGGGGGTGTGCAAAATGCGTCCAAGTCTTCCGTGCAAAATGTGTCCAAGTCCCAGCCACCGTGGTAGGTGGCTGAAATAAAATATATTTTATTTTGAGTAAAGCTTGAGTGAAAATCTGCAGTGGCGATAATTAACGCAATATTTAAATGCTTATGAGGAAGGCGCCCGCGCGCCTCTTTTCTCAAGGACCTTTCCTCAGGACTCCTCCAAAACGCCCGTCCATCTCCAGGAGCTGCGGTCCCCCTGCCCCGCCGTCAACCCAAAGGGCAGGCGGGTTTTGGGGTGTCCCCCACTCCCCCTTTCCTCCCGGCTCTCGGGAAAACCCTAAGGAGACCCCTCCTCTCCCCTGCTGAAACTTCCCCTCTGCCTGTCCCCAAAAAACCTTTCAGCTGCCTTTCCAGAAAACCTCCGCGCCTCGGCGAAACGTGGCTTGAAAACGATTAAGGGTGCGCGGGAGGCGGCAAAATCCCAAAGCGGATGCGAATCGACAGATAAAATACCTCTATGTACTATAGTTATTATACACACTATGATATAATTGCAAAAAGGGGGGGAAATCGTGTTTTTTCCGCAGGAAGCTACAAGCCCTCGCGGAGAGCGGAAGGTGTCAACCGGCGGCCCCAGCAGCAGCGCCCTGAAAATCCGCTGAAAGAGGCTGAAAATCCGGCGCAGGCGATATTTAGCGCTGAAAAGGCACCCCCCCCCCAGGCAGGGGGACGCCGCTCCGCATCCCCCCGCTCCTGCCCTGCGGGGCGGCATCAGGCGGGGATGGGTGGGGGGGATGCGGGGATGAGGCAGAGCTCCGAGCCCACCCCAGGGTGGGTGGGGGAACTAACGTTCCCTGCAAAGTTTGGGACAAGAAACATTAAATTTCCCTTTTCCTCCGCGCTTTACTCCTCCTGCCAGGGCTTGGGGGGGGGGGGGGGGGGGGGGGGGGGAAGGCGGCTAAAAAGTGCGACGAGTAACCCCCGACCCCCAAATCCCGGATTTCCATAGCGGCTGCAGCCACCCACCCGGTCCGCGCCCCTCTCCCCCTCCCTCCCCTAATAGGATTAACAGACATCTTCCCAAAAGCAAATCAGAATTTGTCAAATCGTGTGTGACAGTCGATTTGCTCACAATATCCACTCTCTTCCGGAGGCAGCACCCTCCTCAGACGGTTTAATCCTGCCTGACATGGGACATCTTTCAGGCAAACGTTCGCCCTTGGCAAAGCACCTGCACCCTCCCCAATCCTCCAGCATCTCCTTCAGGGACCCCCGAGCAGGGGGTCCTGGATCCTTGGGGACCCTGGCATCGCGACTGTGCAACCCCTCCAGGGGATTATCACCGTGAAAGGATCCCTATTTATTTATTTATTTAGTGTAATCTTTGTTTTCTGCTCTGTCCCAGGTTCAGTAATCCCTTTTGGCGAAGGAAGCCCCAAGCCCCCTGCCCATCCTCTCCCTGAGACCCCCGACCCTTCTCTGACACACTGCTCTTCGGACAGCGCTGCGGGGGAAAAGCAAGCTCTGCCCACCCAGAACAGGGATGAATCCTCCCAATTAATACACCCGGAGTCATGCTTTTGGGTCATGCCCCTTCAAAAGGGGATAAGGCAGGTGGGCTACTGCCAGGGATGCTCAGCTTGCCACAGGTGCTGCTGGATTTGGGTGGGCTCAGGGGAGATGCTCTGCTTCCTCCAGGTGCTACGCCCCTATTCTCTGTCAGGGCTCTTAAAAGTGAAAAACCACATTCCACCCCGGAATTCCCTTTACTTTAGGAATTTCTGTTTTGTTTGTTTGTTGTTTTGTTTTTCTCTTTTTCCTTCTCTCTCTCTTTTTTTTTTTTTTTTTTCCCCTGAGCAGGAAGTTTTTCCATCTCTCTTTTTTTTTGTAGACAGCTGCAATTAGGCAGCAGAGAACCCCCAAAGACTCCTCTTTTACACAGCAGCCCATACAAAGTCCCTTACTGCAGTTAACATTACAAGTAAAGCTTCTCAGTTTGGCCTGAGCTCTGATTTTGCTACTCCTTGTGAGGACAGAATAAGCAGCCTGTGATTATTTCACCTCCAGTAACTATAAATCTGTATCTCTACATTTGTGTTGTTTTATCTGTTCTTCACAGGTGAGGACATCAGATTTGAAGAAAAAGGTTACTTGATTTTTTCAGTAACCTTCTTAAAAGCTAACTTGAACCTGTTGAAAAAATAATTAAAAAATTATTTTAAAAGGTAGTGGCCTTACATTTTCCAGCAGTCATATCCTATTCTAATGACATTCCCCCTCACGCTTTTAAAAGAACTTCCTTTATTTGCAAACTGATGAACCTGGAAGGGGTGTGAGTGTGTGGGTACAAGTTACTAAAACTATACACTAACTTGTGAAACTTAAAAAATTAGAGGGAGCCACACATCCTGAGTAATTTAGAGTGAGCTAATGGAGTGGTAGCTCCAGAGTTAGCAGTCATGAAGAACGTGGCACAAATGCTTCAGCTGTGTCCCAACAGAGGAAACAACTCAGCATATGCACATAATCTTTACAGCAAGGGGGTCCCCAACCTCCTAAATCCATCTGACCGGACACGTGGGCAACTATCCCCAACACAACGTTTGTTTAGCAGCTCTCCAGGAATAGCCAACAGACTGCAAATTAGATAAATTCCTCCCCTTGTAGGAAAACTAAAAGCTACCTTAAACTCATTTCTACAAGCCCCTTGGTGGGCTTGATAAACTTGTTGCAGCCTGAGACAGGCTCCTGTCTTCTTCCTGACCAGAAAACTCTCCCTGCTGTTTTTTATAATGCCAGCCAAGGATTTCTGACTTCTCCCACCGTAAGGGCCGTATGTTTCTTCTTCACTGAGGGAAAAAATCGTGACAGAGGTTCATGCTCATTACAAACACACACAAAAATACTTCAAGACCCTGCTCCTGATCAGTGACGGTCCTTGATAAGATTATTTAAGTGTCTGCCATTAACTGACCTATTTTAATAGGGCTCAGCCTTTGCTCACGCTCCTTAGAGCTGCCCTGTTGTGGGTGATTTTGTGGCAAACCCTCGCTAGGTATTGCTGTGTTCTTCTTATAATCCATGAGTTATCACAGCCATTACGTTTTATCAGTTGGGATATCCATTCTGTACAGGCTGAACAAATAAACCCCTCAGGGGAATTTAAAAAAAAAAAAAAAAAAGCAATGCAGCTCAAAAAAGAGCTAATAATGAATACATGAAGACGATCTAATGGCGAAATGGCTCAGTGGTACATACTAAACACATCGTTTCTGGGTAACAATAGCCTATTCCATGTTAAGAGTCACAGATTTGGTCAACGCAGGCTATTGAACTGAGAGTGCCTGGAGTTAAACATGAGTTTTAAAGCTAGTCACGAAGAATTCAGCCCTGCACAAGACAAGAGGGGGAAAAAAAAAGAGATGCCAGACCATTAGGCTACTTTAGGTACACGCCATCAGCCTTTATAATTCCATGTTTATTATGGTTATTGCCCTTAGTTTGAAAGCACAGACCCTTACACATTCAGGTGTTCACACAAGTATCCCATGGTCCCAGGATAGGCTCTCTAGTATCTTAAATTTACCCTGTTTGTACAAATGCCTTAGCCAAAGTTCATATGAAAACAGGAAAATGATCATACATTTTTAAAAATGCCAGCTCTGACCATTAAGACAACACCCAAAAACCAGAGGAATAATTCTTGCTATGAAGGATCACTGTGCCAAATCAGAGCTATCAAATGGATTTTGTTTTCCATTATTTCATGATTTTCTGCTCCTTCACTGCACACACAACTGGCCTGTACTTAAAGGAACGTGGGAGGGTGGAGCTGGTTGCATCATATTTACTCAAGAAAGTACTCGAGTGTAGTAATGAGTTTGCTTTAAAATATTCATATTATATAAATGTTAGTTGAAGTTGACAGTAAATATTGAACAGACACATCAAAAGGGCAGCATGTCATCTTCACTCCTCCCATGTGAAGTCTAACATCCAGGCAGCTGTTTGCTTTGTTTGTATCCATTTTCTTACAAAAAATTAATTTTTAAAAATTGAACCAAATGATGATTGAGTATGACAGAAGAAGAAAGAAGGAGGGAGTTTACAGATCATGCCACCTGCAAGAGATTATGACCAAATTCCCAGGGCTACCATTTGATGGGTGTCGATAATTAGTACATAGTTATTAGGTCTCTTTTTTGGGACACTAGAATGAAAGACACACGGAAGAGCGAGGTCTGTTGTAATTTTTCATCACACGGGCAGCATCAGGAAAGTGCTGTCTAAAAATACCCTTCCATCAGTTTTTTCTAAGTGGTGCATGACAAATAAGTGTTTCGTAAGCACTCACATGGATATGGCAAAGACCAAAAGTCCTCCTGAGACAGGGAGAGAAAGAAGAAAACAGGCCTAAAACTGGTGTGAGAGAATGTCTCAGCTACATGTTCCCCACCGTGTCTTAAGGCAGAACGCTCCGATTCCCTCCTGTCTCCTACAATATGGTTTCTAAATAGGGTACTACTTACCAAGAGAGCTGATACTGTTTACACCCTTTTTAAGCTAAAAAAATATATCTCCTGCACCCAAATGACTGTAGTGTAAATGTCTCCTCAACGTAATGGTCTTAAAACCTGCTACATACAGGATAGGGTGGGTCTACTGCAGGGTGGGTCTACTGGACTCAAAATACTGCTTGTGTGATGGGAAGAGAGATTCAAAGAGGGAAGAGAAAGTGCAATCTCATTTCCTCCTAATTTAATAACGACAAAATTCTGGCTGTGACTTGTGGGTTATTTGGGATGGAGTTCACGTTCTGTGTGTCCTCTACAGTCTTTCTGAATTTATATGGGTAGACTGAATTAAGCGTGTGGAAATACAAATGTACTCATGATTACGCTTGTTTACTTTCATTAATGAAACATTTTTTGTTTGTCTTTTGGGCATTTTCGCACTTCTATAGAACTGATGTTACTATTTGTAAAGCAATCCTGAACTAATATCCCATTGTGAATGCTTCCTTGCTCACTAGCCAGGCTGAGTTCAAACATTTTTGTAGCGAATTTAGTTTTTGTGCAGTCTTTTCATTGTTTTCCCTCCATAGACAAACAAACACAAATGCTTTGAAATATTTATAAAACACTCACAAAGGGGTAAAAAGCCTCAAATAAGTGCAGTGAATAGAGGTGTATTTTGAAGGCCACGGGGCTATTTAAGCATTGCCTTAGCATTTCTTCTTGCCCTCATAATCAATGAAGTTATTCTGCAGAAAAACCCTATCAGAATCCTTCACTGCTAAGCTGCCATGTACAGTTTTAATAAGAAAGTTGCTATTAACCTATTGTTTTCTATCAATCTTACACCAACAGAGGATGTAGACACATGTAAGTGCCAGGAAATCAAGACATGCAAAGCAAAAATTGTTTTTCTTGGGAGGCTTTGGCCATCAGTAGGTGCATGATGTTCTAGTCTCAGATTTAGCTTATTTCTGATTTGACATAGACAGTCACAATCTTTGGGCTAGAATTGAGAAAACAGGCTTTCTATTGCAGGTGCTCTCACAGAATCACATGGGGTTGGAAGGGACCTCTGGAGATCATCTAGTCCAACCTCCTGCCAAAGCAGGTCCACCCAGAGCAGGTTGCACAGGAACATGTCCAGGTGGAGTCTCCAGAGATGGAGACTCCACCACCTCCCTGGGCAGGCTATTCCAGGGCCTGTCACCTTCAAAGTAAAGAAGTTCCTCCTCATGTTTGTTTCCTCCTCACAGCACAGGCCTGATGGACTCATCTCAGCCTACGGGAAGGTCCACTCCTCTGCTTACCTGGAACAGAGGAGGTGGAAGGAAAGGGGGATGAAGGGAAGCACTTGCCCAATGCAATCCTTGTGCCTGAAGGACCAACATTAGCACAAGAGGTCTATTTTGATCAGTCTAATTTTTGGTGGCCTAAGTGGCTACCGTTTCAAAGATTCAACTCATCAGTATTCACTGTAGTCGAAGTGCAAAATCCTCAGCTGAGACACCTATTCCCAAAATTTTAACTAAGAAGGTGGCGACAGCATTTTGCCTAGTTTCTATAACTATAAACACATGTAGTGAATAGACACACACATATGTGCATATAAACACACATGTATGTATGTATACGAACTTTTCATATACACACACAAGACAGACCTGGCTTGAGGATTTGTGAAGAACACTTGACAGTTTATCGCATAAAAGACAGTGCATAAATTCCAAAAAAGGCTTAAACACAGGCAACTTTCTTTTCTAGGGTGTGGCTAAATGGCAGACCCAAATTTGCCAGAGTACAAATATCACATTAGCAGCACAGCTAATGAAGCCTCCTCCCCTTAGTATTTGCTTGGGTTTGCCAATGTCTGAATAAGACACGAGGGCCAGCTGATGCTTTTGCCCATGTTTAGTGTGCCCTTCCATGTAGATTTTAATAAGGGGTGAGCTCACGTTGCAGCACCCCCTCTGCTGATAGCAATAACGAGGGTCCCCTCTCAACACCGGCTTCATGTTTTCATTGGACTTGTCAGAACTTGGTATCTTTCAGGCAGGTTCGGTAGGAATTGGCCAACAAGCTCCAAAGGTGAAATGATGGTGAGACTGTCATCTATTCACTCACACACAAACACAGAGATTAAGAGATCACAAACAGTTTAATTCCTTAGGACAACTGGCTGAAATATTTAAGAATGAAAAAACATGCTTACTTCCAGCATGTCTGAGTTTTTTCTGTGCCCCATTGTACTGCAGGCTGACAGAGAGTCATCTCAGAGGAGGGACTCAGACAGTTTGCCAGCAGAACTACTTTTATTTGTTTCGTAAATCTTTTGTATTTTATTATTCCCTTTTAGTCTCATGGAATTAAAAGGGCATGATTGAAAACATTCAGCTTTTTCAAACATATCCCAAAACTCGAGGGTCTTGGCATTCAGAACTCTGACTGTTCCAGCATCATTTACCCAGAACCAGTTTATAAAACTCATTGATCTCTCATCTGCATACCAGAGAACGAACACTAACTCGTGACACCTCACATTACAGAAAGATGGCAGAATTCCTCACATTTTAACCTCAGGGATAGGTTGGAATCACAACAAGGCACACAAGGGCACAGCTGAAAGCACTCAACAGATGTGTTGTTCTGCTCCACTTTTTAATTTGAGCCATACGTCTCAACTACATTTATTTTAGACATTTTTGGCCCAGATTCATCCTTAGTGTAGCTGTGCTGAAATAAATGGATTTACATTGGGGATTAGTTTTGCCCGTTATGCTAACATCCTTATTTCTTCATAATCAGTCTGTATCGAGACGTTTCAAGGTTTCCTTTATTTTAAACTGAGCAAAGAATTGCTCCTATAAATAACACTCATGTAGGGAGAGAGAGAGGAAAGAAAAAAAATACAGAGATAAATAAGTAGAGGCAACAAAACTCCTCAATGTCTTTTACTCTGTGACCACAGAGCATCATTTCCAGCTCATGCTGCTGAAGCAACACGAGACTTTACTATCGGGTATAAACAACACATAATAAGCATCTATGGGACACTGAGTAACTCCCATTAGTGAGGGAAGACCTTCATAACTCACATGTTGGTTTACCACTTCATTTTATTAACTCTCACTCATTAGACAGCGGCAGTGCTCTCAGCTATGACGACAGCTAACTTCTTCAGGGTCTGCTGTTGGCCTTTTGGGGATTTTTCTGTAAGAGCACACATGATTTGTTCAAGTGTTGTCAGAAAGGTAGCCAGAGATAGTAAATAAAAACAGGGGGCTGTTTGGTTTTCTGTGCATGCAGCCCTCTGCATGCAGCTGACCAAGACAGCCCTGTCTCCTTCCCAGACAGCACAGGGAAGTAGAAAATTCACTGCTGACCTTGATCTCCTCTTCTAGCAGAGGGACGGGGATGGGAGAAAACCTGTCTCCTGACCCTCGTCTCCCCTCAGACAGCATGGGACTAGAACAAGAAAAAATCACTGGCTGATCCCCACCCACTCACAGTTATTCATCTTGGGGCTCCTTTCACAGTTTAGAGCTCTACAAATCATCATTCTTGTGAGGAATGCAGAGAGATGTGCTCCGGGTACCAACAGGGGGTGGGGGACTCCTAGTCGCCAGCCTTACAAACACTGCTTATTTAATCTGATTCATGGAAGTAAAGAGATGAATATTCTTGGTGGGTCAAGTTCTTGTTCCCTTTTTTATTTTGTTTTACAAACAGGGTCAGCTGAACATTCGCAGTAACACTTGAAAGTGCTTGGAATATGCTTCTGGATGCCCGAGACACTGAGTAGAGGCTATGGCACCTTCACCAACCTGTCAGGTTGTTAACTTGCTCCTAAACCTCCTAACATGGTGGAGTTTCTTTTGTTCATTACATCAGTTCCCCATGAAGTAGAGGATAGATTTTTTAATTCTCTTCCTGACCTACAAGACCTCCGCTGGCCCAGCTCCTGCAAACTGGCACAAGCCCTTTTCCGCACTCGCACTGCAGATGTGACCACCCTACTCATCATCTGCTGCTAGCTCTGATACCAAAATATCAAAAAAACCTCATGATTTTTGCATTACGCATCTGGAACCCTTCACCCATTTGTAGTCTGCTCCCTCACGGTAAGATTATTTATGCAGAAATGCTGCTCTGGGAAACTGTCACACGTACTGACCTGTAGCGGATATAATTACATTCTGATTGCTGCTGTTACGTCTTCATATTTTCACTTTAGCACACGTTGAAACAATGTAGGTGAAACCTTAAGGCACAGCACAAAGAAGTGAACATCAAAACCCCCCTAGAGCTTTTGAAAAGGAAATACTACTGTCAGAGAGAGTGGTTAAGTGAAGTCACAACACACCACGGGCCTTTCTAGCTCTACTGCACTGCTCAGCAAGGCGGCAGTCAGGCTGCTCAGTAACTTTGTAGGAAATCAGTAATTTTGTAGGAAAAAAAGGAAACCTGCGCTCGCTACCAGAAAGTACATTTCAAGTTAGCTTAATTGAAGAGAACAGTATCCACTTCAGAAGTGATCCACAGCAGACAAAGTGAGGAGCACCTTCTTTTCAGCAGCCAATTTGAAGCCTATAGTTTGTTGTCTCCTGTGTTCCCGTTTGGAAGAGCACAAATTGTCTGTATTTCAGATAATACAAGTTTTGCGTACGCATAAATATGTGTGTAAAGGTGTAAGTGCATGGGAACCAATCTATAAAAGGACGCAGTTTCATACATAGTTAAAATAATTTCCTCATAATTTTGAAATGGGATAGAGACTGGGGGTGGGAATTAGTATCTCGAAAACTCGGGCCAGACCAAGGTCCTGTGAGGTGACTTTACACAAACCAGTACACAAAAACGACCCCACCACCTTCATGGTCATAACTGTCTGTCTTACAGCACGGTAAAACAGGTGACATGAACACACTGGTGGCAAAACTGCAAGTGTTTTCTCTGCTGCCTGATTTCCTATGAAAATGAGGCATACCCAGTACTGCCAGCGTGGGTATATGTAAACTTATATATGAATAAGGTGAATCTGTAGGCTGGTAAGTGATTTTTCATTCAATTTGGAACCCACTGGCCTGTATCAAATGCATTTGTAAAGTAACATTCTCAATTATAATTACATTTCCTGTGTGTAGGCTGGAGACATCATAAATGCCCCAAACGGGCATACTCTTAAACAGAAACTTGCATTTCTAATCTGTCAATCATGGGATCGAAATCCACAATAAACCAAGCTTCATTAGCCCCACTATTCACAGAACAAGTTTAAATAAGATGAGCAGTCACCTACCTAGGTCTTGAGAACCTCCAGTTAAACCCCCTCCCCTTTTGTATGCTAAACACCTATGGTTTTATTTTAAAATGCTGGGAAATATTTTTATTTTACTCCGAAGGTACGGAATTATTCATCTAGATGGAAACTTTCCAGTCTGACACATTGTCTTTCAAAAAAGAAACTAATGAGCCTCCTCCAGAGCAGATTTTGATGGTTTTGCCACCATTCTTCTTCAATATCCTCTCATGTGTTGAATTAAGTTTTAAGTGAGTCTCTTAATAGTCTTGACCTTACAAAAATTGAAAGAATCCCTCAAAATGGAAAGTTCAGAATAAACAGAACACATTGCAACGATATGCGTTCTCATTGTTTCCTTAAAAAAATAAACTTCATACTGACATAGGATTGCAATTTTTCTCGTATTTACAGAGATCTATTCACTTCTAGAGAAACCCAGTGATTTTAGGTCAGCCCAGGCTTTATCTCAAGTTCCTGTTCACAAAAGAATAGTAACATCCTTTGCCCAGTGGGCAAACTCTAATGCCAAACATAGGTTTAATGTTTTTGCTTATGTTGGACAACTCAAATCCCAGCATATGGTAGGAAGCGGAGCTCTTATTTTTTCTGGTATATTTTCTGGTAACTTGCTCTAAAATATTGCTAAGTAAACTGCATTCTGTTTCTTTTTTATTATTATTATTTATCTGCCCAATGTTCTGTCATCTAGGGACTGCAGATGGTATAATAAAATAAATATTCTTTTAAAATTTTGTTTAAGCAGCTTGGTTACCTTGCTTTAACATTACATTGTAGACTTCTTGTGTCTGTAAGCATTTCTATTCCTCTCCTCCCAGGCTCATTTTCCAGAGAAAGATTTCTTGCTGTGTGGGAAGCTGAGTGATAAAATGCATCTTCAAAAACATTTATAACATTTTATCGCTTTCAAATGATGAGGATGAGAGGGAAGTCACCAAAAGCCCCCAATTCCTGACAGCAAAGTGCTGTGCCACAGCTAAGATCTCCTTAGCTCTTGACTTGAAAAAAGGGAATCTCCTCAATTGAAGCCTTCCTCCTCTCCATTTCCTTGAGACTCTGTCTTTGTCTGGAACAAGACTGCTATATCAGAGAATTCTAAGTTATTTCATAATGCAGTTGTGGCAGGAACAGTAAAGCTCTGCTGAATATAAAAGGGACAACTGTGACATCATGAGGAACTTTGAGGGCTGAGGACCCTATTTAGATATTTTCTCACTAAATCTGACTACGACAATGATGTCTCCCTCACTCTCTTTGCTGGAAGTCGTTACTTGTGTGCCCACAGCAGCAGAATGAGAGCCGTGGCACAGCATCACTATGGTCACACGCACTGAAGCTGTTGATGAAACAGCTCATCTCAAATCACAGCAGTGGAACTGCTCTTTGTAAAAAAGGTGGGAACAGTGGTCAGCTCCAATACCGAGCTCGAGGAAGAAGCCTGTGGAGATGGCAATGAAATTGTCCGCAGAGCTCATCAGCGTTGTGAGTCCTGCTCCTTCCCACATGCAGAAAATTCTTCTGATCCCCTAATGATGTGATGTCAGCGTGCATTCAGCAAAATTGGCACACTTATGTCTTAAAGTAGAGTTTGTCATGATACTTGCCATATAACATGTTGCATCTTCTGCAAAAATTTGATTTTTTTCCCCACAGAGGTTGAACAATACACAAATGTGAGAGAGGAAATGGTAACCTGGAGAAAAAGTGTTTAGCAATGTGGAATAAAGAAAACGGAGATGCCAAGACCCTACTTGAGAGTCTAGAAATGGCTGGGTATTTTTGGGGAGCCTTGCCTGTTTCCCAAAGAATGAGGCATCCATGTTGCACAGCCTTGTATCCAGGTGGCACGGGCAGCAATGACATCTTAAAACTCCCCCGCTGTGTGAGACGAGAGGATCTAGGAGAGCACCAGTGCAGGTGAGATGGTGTTTATGCTGGTGCCACTTAATCATCCATGGAACAATCATCTCCTTCAGCTTGTTTGCTGCAAAGGTCCTGCTCAGCCCATATAAATCCCTTAGGGAAAAAAAATGCATTTTTGCACGGTAATTACAACAACTTTGGCCTGCTTTTTTTTGGTGTGAATATTGACCGCTTTTGTTGAACGCCCTTTCAGCAACACTAGAATTAAAATATGAAGGCTCTGAAATCACGCTTGTTGGAGTCCAAGACAACCAATATGTAAATCCTATTTCAGTTAATCAAACATCTCAGCTTGTTGATAAATTTCAATGCCTTATTTTTCGTAAAATGCCTCCAAATTCTTATCAGCGATGAAAGCTCATGCCAAAGAGATCAACAGGCAAGTTATTAATTTTCTTTGAAAGACACATAATTTTGAGACTTTTGTGTTCGCAAGTGTTAAATGTGTCTCACATCAGTTGCTCTCCAAATGCACCTGATCTTATTATTCCTGCAGTAACAAGAATGTTTTTCAGTCATAGCTTTCCTTAAAAAAATTGAGAACTTACTAATCTTCTTCAGTATTCTCTGTGTGCCAGGAACATGATTAACGGTGTAATTTGACTGCCTTTATAATTTATTGTTTTCTTAAACTGACAGTGCTCTTCCCTACCCTGCTACATTTGCCACAACTGCCATCAAATTAGCCCCAGACTTGTTGACTAAAATGAAATGGTTTGAACCAAGTCAAAACTGTTTTGTCTCTGGTACTATAATCTCCTGTTTCTGAGAGGATTTCATTCCAGGTCTGTTTGCTCCGTTGTTTTATTGATGTTGCATAGGTTTCCTTGGGTTTTTCTTTCAGCTGCCACTTATTTTAAAGGAACAATTACAAATGTTGGACTGTGACAGCTGGTAAGTCTCCATGACAGTTGTTAAGACGTTATTAAATTATCTTTTCCTCGGTATTTGTGTGTGGTGATTTAGACTTGCTGTGAATCCTACCCTTGCAATTCACTGAATGGCAGGGAAAGTTTGTCAAAATATCAAGGGATATGGATAAATATTTTCTTTAAAAATACTACTTATCCCTTCAAGCAGAATGGCTGTACTTCAGTTCCCAGATCACGCATGAGGGTACACTAAAAGCAGCAGGATTTGCAGGAAAGCCCTTTTGTTATTTCGGTGAGGGCTACCACTGCTTGTCACTGCTCTTTGGGGGCTCTGAAGGCAAACTCCTTTTATGACAGAAACTGTGCAGTAAACGGACCAGAGGTGACAGGGCGACACTGCTTTTCCCCAGGAGAGCAGCAGGAAAGCAGACACAGGCCGCATTTCCCTCAGGCCAACCAGCACCACACTGGAGGGGCCGGGAAGCGGCGGGCAGCCACACTCTCCTCAGGGCTTGTCGGAATGCCTCGCCAGGCCCTCGTATTCCCCTCAGGGATGGCCGATAACCGCCGCCATTACGGGAGATGACCAGGAACAACCCCAGAGACCGTGCACCTCCCCAAAAGCACTTCCGGCTTCATCCTCCCCTTCTGCGCATGCGCTTCGGCCGTCCTGTGCTGGCTGCCCCACAACCGCCTGATAGAGATGGCGCAAAGAAACCGGCGAGACGTTAGCCCCGGTGAGCATCTCCCCATCTTCTCCATCTTCTTGTTCAGGTAGTCCCGGGAGAAGCGAACAGCGAGGCACCATCAGAACACGCTGCCGGTCCTTCTGCGCAGGCAGTAGATTAGACAGCTCAAAGATGGGGGTCCTCAGGCTGACAGGAAGAGGAGAGGGGGTCCTGGCGTGACCTCCGTGCGCCGGGCGGGAGCCGGCGGGAGCGGCGGCGGCGGCGGATTTATGTGCTGGGAGCGGGGCCGGGCTGGGCGGCTGGAGGGGCGGCGGGGGGGGCCGGCTGGAGCACCATGGTGAGCGGGGCAGCGCCGGGGGGCGCGGGGGGCACACGGGAAGGCTACGTGGGAGCGGGTTTGTGGTGAGGCCGCCCCTCCTGAGTCTGAGGGCGGAGGCGCCGGTGTCCCGGGGCTGAGGCCTTGCCGTCCCCGGCCTGCTTGGTAGGATGGAACGGTGGACCGGGGGGTGGTGGTTTCCCTTGATTCTGTTGATCTCCCTTATTAGTTACTCATCAGAAAAGCGCCGTGCCTTTTGCTTCCTCATGGCGACCTTACACCGGCACGTTTTGACTTTCCAGGGGTTACTTCCCCCTTTGCTGCTTTTCCACCGAGAAGAAGTAAAGCAACACTTTACTGCCTGTCCCGGGTTTAGGATGTGTTTTTATTGCCTGCTCCCATCCCCTGTGGATTGATCATTTATTTAGCTGTAATCTGGAATGTATTGAGAAACTTTTGCCTTTGGTTTTCATTGCTGCTAGCTCGTTTTCAGTTCTCTGGGTGACATTGCTGCCTGTAGTATATGCAGATGTGTTGGGTGTGTGAAAAGTCCTGCCTCAGATTACTTTTCTCGGCAGGTGTTTTAGCACAGACAGAACTGAGTCCATTTTGCCACTTGCACTCAGTGGCAAAACACACAGTAAATTAGTTTCTTGTAATTTAGGCGGTAATAGAAGAGGAAAGTTTGGTGTAATTGACTGCTAATGTCATAAATGTGTTGGATATATGCAGCTTAAATAGTGGAGCCTGAGTGTTTCATGAATGGACCTCCTTAGCTATAAAGGTATGCTGAATTTTATTTTTAGGTCCTTGTAACCATTAAAAAACACCTGAGTTAATTGGTTCTGCTTTTAAAGTACTCATTTTACAGGGAGAACCATACGGATATACGAGTGCAGCTATAAAACCATATTTTGTAAGTCCCATTAATAAACATACTTGTCTTCTATATGGAAGTAAGTGTCAATATGTCACTTTAACTGTGGCAACATGGTGTTCAGGTGCAGAAAGCCTTGTTGAGGGAACACACTTTAGAGATGGATATTGAGTAAAAGCTGACTTTTAATGGTTCTAATACAAAAATATTTAATAATCTGATTCTAAGAAGGTGTCTTTTAATGGTATATGGTTTTGAAATCTGAAATGAGTTGTGTAGGTATTTTTCTCATCCTGTCTTTTTCACCGTTCTTTTTCTTTTCTGTAGAGATTAGAATATTTAATCAAAAGGTCTTGAGAGACTTCAGTCATTTGCAGGAGCGCGTGAGTGCTGTCTTCTAGCTCTGTATTTGGAGCTACTTTTGGAAAGTTGAAAGCAAATACAGCTTTTCCTCTCAGTGTAGGTCCTTATTTAAATAAACTGAGTGATTCCTTGTGTTGCCTGATGGGGGTTGAAAAATCAGGTCCGATTTCCTTTGCTTGCTGCTGGCAGTGCGGACAAATAATCTTTGTGCATGATTCCATGACGTCAGCAAAGTGAAAAAAAGGTAGTCTGCTTTGGAAACTGTATTCTCCAGTTCCAAAGCAACAGGGGAATGAAATGTTCATCGGTTTCTTTTGCATCAAGAGGCTTACAAATCAAGTCACCAAAACACTTCACTGGCAGCACTCCGCCAAGTTGGGGCTGCCAGGACTCGTCTGTGTCGTTGCGATGCCAGTTATGCTCACAAGGCTAAACTCTGCACAAGTATCCTAATATGCGTAAGGCCACCGTGTTTTAGGCAGAGGCATTAAAGACTTCTCAGTTTTTATACTTGGAAGGATTCCTGTGGTGGCAAAACCTGCTATTTAAAAAGCAAATGTTCTGGAAAGCGAGAGCTTCCACAGTTTCTTAGTTGGGTTAATTGCAAAAGTATGGGTAAATTAGCTTGTTAAAATCTTCGAGTAGTGATAATAGAATATAACTGTATTTTTTCCTTTGTAGTAGATCAGTTCTCTGAACTAGTTTTACTTGTAGTTTAATAATACATTGCATATGTATAAGTGTTCTGTACAACGTACATCCTGTATTGGCTTCTTCAGTAATAATGATAATTCTACATTTTTTTTATAAATGCCCTTGTTCCAGTAATAAGATGTATAGCAATAACTTGATTTTGCCCAGTGATCACTAGTTCTGTGATCTTGGTGCTTAGGGAGCCTCAGTGGAAAAAGAAGCAAGACTGTCATGTAAAATGCTGTTGGCTGATTGAAATGTAGTTTTGGTTTTAAACAAAATGCCTTGTTTCAAGGGGAGTCATGCTGCTGGTGCCTACTTACATCTAGCAGTTCATGGCTCTTCTTTGAATGCGTGGAAAGTTACTGGAACAATGTGGTGAGTAGGGTTAAGGAAGTAATTGTCCCCCTGTAGTCACCCCTGGTGAGGCCCAATCTCGAGTATTATATACAGTTTTGGGGCCTTCACTACAAGAAAGACATTGAGCTGCTGGAGCAGGTCCAGAGAAGGGCAATGGAGCTGGTGAGGGGTCTGGAGAACAAGTCTTAGGAGGAGAGGTTGAGGGAGCTGGGGGTGTTCAGCCTGGAGAAAAGGAGGCTGAGGGGAGACCTTATCCCTCTCTCCAACTCCCTGAGAGGAGGGGGTAGAGAAGCAGGGGTTGGTCTCCTCTCCCAGGGAACAGGTGACAGGACAAGAGAAGATGGCCTCAAGTTGCACCAGGGGAGGTTCAGATTGGATCTTAGGAAAAATGTTTCCACTGAAAGGGTTCTTAACCCTAGGACTGGCCTTGAGGCACCATCCCTGGAGGGATTTAAAAGTTGGGCAGACATGGTGCTGAGGGACATGGTTTAGTGATGTTTTTTGTCAGTGTTAGATTGATGGTTGATCTGAAAGGTCCCTTCCCACCGAGGCAATTCCATGATTCTGTGAAGTGACCTTTGGGTGGGAAAGACCCATGAAGTCAAGCAGTGAGGTAGTTTGGAATTCCTTCTACACTCTTCATTTCACTTTATGCATCTGTTTTTCATTCCTGATGTTTTGTAAACAGTGATAGATGTAGGAGGAAACAAATTCAGGGAAAACTTGGCCATGAAGAAAGAAAATAAAGATAAATCTGATTCTTGAAGAGCTTTTTTTGCATAGCTTTCTTTCCCAAAATTAGCTTTATGGATATCTGATTTTTAGAAGTAGTAATATTTAAACTACCTCAGATTGATGACTCTACAAGACATCGTTCTGCCTATAAGTATTTTGTGAAAGTAGTCTTTTTCAGAGGAAGTAGTCATTTTAAAGACTTTGCACAGTGAGCTCACTTTTCTCTGATCATTCCATATAATAGTTTCTATTACTTAGCAAACAATTCTGAATTGCATTTATGCTTCAGGAGAGCACTGTCTTGCTTTTGCAAGCTGCAGCTTGAGCATGGATATATACATGTGAAGAAAATTTTGCATATGGAAAAGTCTTATCTAATAGCAAGAGCAGTAACATGTCACCCACCAAGCATTTCAAATGGGTTGTATTGATGTAGCTTCTAGGCTTCATAAATACCATTGCACTCTGGAATTGCAGAAGACAAGAGTATTTGTTATATTCTCCCAGAGATCTTGCTGGTTGCTACTAGTATGGAAGCTCTTCCATTTTTTTTTTTTACTTGAAAATTCACAGCCTTTTTAGTATGTTTGTGTACTACCATTGAAAGAGATTGTTATGCCCTGAATTAGCATTAGGAATACTCCAGTGCCCTTGTGGAAAAATCTTGTTTTTACAAGACTTATCAGTTCAGAGAAGTAAGTAGCTGGCATAGCACTTCTGAAGCTGAAGTGGTAAATTGTATTATATGGCAGTTGGCTGCAGCTCAGGGCCCTTGTCCTGCAGTGGGGGAGATGGTTATTGCTAGTACAAGTAGTTTCAAAGTCCCATGTAAAGCTAGGTATTTGAATTATTTGTAATATATAGGTATGTGGTAGGGAGAAAAAAAGAGGGGAAAACGCTGACTTGTTGCTACAGGTGTGGGAGAATAACCTTGGGCAAGGTCAAAGTGAGGGGATGGGAGTGGTGTCTTGGCATAAAACTGTTCACCTTGACTCGCTTTGTTATGTGTGTCCTGTAGGTCAATTCATGATGAAAAGAAAAATGTCCTTTAGGCAGAAGTACTTTTAAAATTTTGTTTGGTTTTTTGGTTAGTGTTCTGAGATAGCTGTAGGTGTATGGTAAGTACCCTTAACTTGTAGATAAGAGTATTGTAACTTTATCTTAATTGCTTATTCTTATTTTCTGTTCTCCTAATTATCAGAACAGTGTCTCCAGGTATGTAGTATAAAAGGTGTAGACTGTAAAAAGCAAAGTCTTTTGTTTGTTTTGTTTGTTTGTATAACATTTGTTCAATGTTATACTGTTTATTTTTGGACCTGTCAACTTTTTTTTCAGAATTTTAAAAATTTTGGCAATCTTCCCTTTAATGTAGCCGCAAACACTTCTCTTGTAGACCACTTACGCGTTATCTGCTATGTTTTATTAAAAACTGTTTTTATTAAAAACTCGTGCTGTGTTGCACAAGCAAAAGTAAGAATATCATGCTTACCAAAGGACCTGGAACTGAGCACGGTGCTCAAGACTTTTAAGACACTTCTAACCAAAGACCTTCCACCCTGTCACAAACACAGCCAGGCTTTATTAGTGTTTATTAGTGTTGTCCTGACGAGCTTGATCTATTTCTGTCTCATCGTGGACCACCAGTTTGATGGCCAGCCTTTGTTTTGCAGACAAATTGACTTACCTGTCTTAAGTAGTCATCTTTTCTTTGGGCTGAGTGTTCTTGGTGTTACACAGGTTGACAGAAATGTCTCTGACCAGAAAGATATTGACTTCTCTTTCCAATGTTTTGAATTTGGATTTCAAATTCCAGACTGTGAACCCGAAGCATGACAGGGACAAGGATGTATGTGGAATTAGAGAGTGACAAAGGTCTTATGAAATGGATACAGATAATGTGATTTTCCACAAACTGTTCTGTAACTGCAGACACTTTATTAAATCTGTGCAGCAGTTCCTCATCTCTAAGAGGTGAATAACGCTTCTATTACTTTTGAGATAAACCTGTCAGTGATTGTGCCCTCAGTTGCTTTGTTGCAGATCACATCAGTTGGTGGGTTCCAGGTTTTGTTCACCAGAGGCCCTCAAAACCCCCTTGTGATTGTGGACTTTGCCCTTGAGCATTTTCTCCCTCAAACATGTATCATATTCTATTTAAAAGGGACAGATTTTTTTTTTTAAAGTTGTGGATTTCTGTGTCTTTTTTTAGAAGACTCTGTGTCTTCTAATTTAGAGTATGGGAAATAAAGGATATAAGAGATTGGTGGGAACCAACACCTAATCTTTGTTCATATCCTTGAAATGAGTAGTTTTTGAATTTAAAGTGATATTAGTGGTAATGGGAACACGTAAAAGTATGTGGGAGACCTGATCTAGACAGAGTCTGAATTGGAATGAACCCCTGTATTTGGTGGTTTTGTGGGGAAGGAGGTGGGGAAAGATGTGTTCTGGTGTTGTGAAACAGTTCAGGGGATACTGTGGATTTTTCTAGAGTGTGTTCATAAACATATAAGTAGTGTGTAACCATGTACAGGCAAGAGTAGAGTTAGAAAAATGTTGTGTTTTGCACATACCATGTTATTTTGAGTGGGCATATCACCTACCGTATTCCTGTGCCATGTGTTCTTGGCTGATTGCAAGAAGATTAATGCAGTGGGATTTTTTAATTTCATGTGACAGCTTTAGCTTGTTAACATGTTCGTGGTTGATTACTAACCTTCAGGAATCGAGAGAAAAATGCTCTGATCAAGTGAGTGGGTATATCAATTATCTTAATTGCTTGGAATGTAAAAAAAATATCAGAAGGATATTTCCACCAAAAAGTCAACTTTACAGTTAGGATTAGCGATATCATTGTTGATTTTTAATTTTTTTTTTTTTTTAAAGACTTAAAATTTGATAGATTGTTTTCAGTTGTAATCTGAAATATTTTTGTAAGAAATACAGCAGTGACCTTTAAGGGAGTGAGTGCAGTGAATTTTTCCTGAAAGGGGGAGGGTAGGATGCAGAGAGATGTTCAGTGGCTTAAGACGAAATGATCCTAATGGGTTCAGTTATAACTTGCCTTCATGTCAGTAGGGAAATGGGTTTCTGTAGGTGCATTTTTAAATAGTCTGTTGAATTGATGTAGTTTAGCTCAGCTGGTGGACCTGCTACCTGTATAAAAAAATAACTGCCTTGACTCACATCGTTTTCCCTCCTGTTGTCTTGAGTTCAAAAGACATTTTTTTCCCTTACAAATAGAAAGTCTTAGGAATAATCGAAGAGATACACTAGCACCTGATTAGGCAGTCCTCCTAATAAAAACATTATCCTAGAGAGATATTAATGAAACTTTACACTGAGGCATTGAACTCTGAGAATCATGGCTAGTTTGGCAGGCTAAATGGAGGGACAATGGCTTCTTTCTCATGTTGGGTAGAAGTGGCTTATTATGAGGTGGTCAGAATAAACATTTGATTTCAAAATGCGTGGTTTGTTTTGTCATCAGGTTATATACCTCCTGAGCAATTTAGTAACTTAAATATATTGAATCTATTATGCAGGCAACTTCTTTTAATAACACTTACTTTCATTTTAAGTACAATTCCTCTAGGCTAGCGGACTGATTTTAGTAACCTTAGGCACAAAACTCCAAGATGTGAAGAATTCCTAATAAAAGTAGAGTGTTTAAAATAGTACATATAGAATTCCTAGTAAAAGTAGAGTGTTTAAAATAGTACATATAGCTTTCAATCCTGATTTCGATCTCTGGTCTTGGTGATGTGCAGCATAAGCAAATGTGACATCTTATTTTTTTTGAGGTACCTTAAGAAATTGATGGTACTTGTGTAAATAAGTAATAGGAATTTCAAGGAGAGGAGGGGGGAATTAGCAAAGAGAGTCTTGAGTACTAAAGAAACTTAATAACATCTGAAAAAGGAACCCCAATGGTGTTACTTCAAGTTATAAAAAGTAATAGTACTTCCAAATAATTCTTGACACTTTATGAGATGTGTGGTAATGTATTGAAATAGTTTACAAATGCTGAAAGGTAATTTATACTATCTTAATCTCCCTCAGTCATGTTGGATGACACTGGACATCACCTATAACATTTCACCTGCCTGTAAATTTTCCTGAAAACAGTATTGACACAAATTCTGATGTATTTAAATAATAATAATAATAAAAAAAATGCACTGAAGGGAGGAGAGAGAAGAATTTTTCCTTAGTTTTTAAGACCAAAGATGATATTGCTGATGAAGGGGGGAAGGTTGATGACAGGTCCTGTAGTTTAACAGCTGTTTGCATAGCGGGTGTTGACAACAGGGAATTGGCTTGTATGACCACAAGACCTTCTCTGAGGTTTGAGGATTGCTAGGAAGGGACAGCATCCAACTACTGAGTGAGCAAAAACATCTTTGCCAGCAGACTGGCCAAACTGGTATGGAGAGCTTTAGACTGGGTCTGAGAGAGGAAGGAAGTGATGACTGTCAGATTGAGAGAAAAAAATGGTGGACTGGGTTGATAAACAAAGGAGAAGAGTCCTTGAAAACAGCTGAACGGGGCAGCAGGAGACCCACACAAGTATATGAACAGAAACAAGGAAACCTGCACACAGATAATGGGGGCAGCATTAGAGGGGATGGACTGATGAAGTATGGACTAGATAAGAGAACAGTGGACTGAAAACTGGTTGGTGTCCTGAGCTTCTGGCACAAAGTCCATCTGGAGGTTGCTCACTAGTGATGTGCCTCGTGAGTTGATACTAGTTCTAATGTTAGTTATCATCTTCATCTACAACCTGGAAGATGGAAGAGAATGCACCCTTTCAAGTTTGCAGATAGTGCAAACCTTGAGTGGCTGATACATAAAGTAGTTGTGTGGCTGTTCAGAAGGAATTCTGCAGGCTGGAGAAACGGGTCAATGAGAATCTCCTGCAGCTCAGCAAAGGGAAATGCCAATATTCTTGAGGAGGACCAGTATCTGCTGGGGGCTGTGAGCTCTTGTGGGAAAGGCAGCCAACAGCACCCTGGGCTGAGGATCACCAAGAAGTTGACAAAGGTGCTCGTCTCTGCACAGCATTGGTGAGACACTGGAGGGCTGCATCTGGTTTTGGGTTCTCTGTGAGACATAGGCTTACTGGAGAGCCCAGTGCAGGGCCACAGAGATAATGAAGAGACTGGGCCATCTGTCATATGAGGAAAAGTTGAAAGAGTTGAAACTGTTGAACTTAGAAAAGGTTCAGGAAGCATCTTATCCATGTGTATAAATACCAGATGGGAAGGAATGAAGACAGTGGAACAAGACTCTACTCAGTGGTGTGTGGTGACAGAACAAGAGGCAGTGGGCATAATACAGAATATTTCATTTATACGTAAAGGAAAAAAAAAACTTTAAGATGAGGATGGTCCAATGCTGGCACAAGTTACCCAGAGAGTTGTGGAATCTCCATCCCTGGAAGACATTCAAAACCCAGCTGGACACATGGCTCTGAGCAACCTGCTGTAGTTAGCTGTGTTTTTAGCAGAGGAGGTTGGACTTGCTGATCTCCAGAGGTCTCTTCCAATCTCAGCCGTTTTACCATTCTGTGGTAATTGCTCTTTCCTTTCCTGGATTATCTGTAGGTTGAGAAACTTCTGGTTGAAATAATGTCTGGTTAAATTTCCCCCAGTAGAATGGGTATGCCTAGTGGAAGAGGATGTGTTTGAACAATGGCAGTACTGCCTGCTGTGCTGCTAGTGAGATGTTCTTCTCCCTTCCCCTTGTGCCTGGCGTTCAGTGAGGAGCAAATGTCCTGCAGTAATCAAAGGCTGAAACTTCATAATGCTCATATTGTAAACAATGGTTAATTCCAGTGCGTTTGTGTGGTGTCAGCTGTTGAATCATGTAAGAATTGGAGAGGCCACAAATCTGAAGATTGTAATCAGTGATGCAATTTTAATGAATAATGTCTTGTGAAATGCTGTGTCCACATGTGGCCTTACAGGGTGTGAAACAAGGACATATGTTCCTGACCTTTGATGTGACAATGCTTTTTTACTTCAATAAAGTGTGTAACTGATAATAGCAAGTTAAGAATGTCGTACACTAATATAGCATGCTCTTTTCCCACCTCTACTTTAAAAAGAACCAAAAGATGTTATCTCTTATACAAGATGTGTTTAACTTTTTAGGTTTTTTAAAAGATATTTAAACACTTTTCTAAGATACATATTGACTTGTTATTAACTTATTCCTTTACAGGGTGTGATAGGTGTGCAGTTGGTGGTTACCATGGTAATGGCTAGTGTCATACAGAAGATTATACCTCACTATTCCCTTGCTCGTTGGCTTCTCTGTAGTGGCAGGTAAGACAAGAAACAGCTACTATACTGTGTGTGAATAAGGTAATGCAATTATGCATTAGAGTAATAAGAGCAAAACATACTCATTTAAGTTGTTTTCTTGAAAAATAATTAATCAGCTCTTAAATTTATTACCATAGCATTGTAACACCCGACTCACAGACTTAAGGTATAAAGATAGTGTTGCTGTAGAAGAACAGGTTTGTTGCTAGTAATTGTGCCAGTCATAAATTTAGTATTTGTCCAGTTCTTATATTATTAAAGTCAAAACCTACATACTTAAAAAGCTAAACTCAGTGCAGGACACTGAAAAATGGAAGGTTTTTTTTCTTTGCACTGCCTCAGTGTTCTTGATAATCTACCTGCTGATTAGCCTAGCATCTGAAGAGTGCTTAGGTATTTATTAAAAATTCTATCCTTTTAATACTTCATAGGACAGGATTAGTATAAATTTCAGTAGGGTACTTCCTCATAACAATAGATCAAACAGTTATAATGAGTTGCAAGGGGAGCATTCCCTGTGTGACTGTATCCATAATAACAATGAAAACAAGCAGCTGTTTTGAATATAAATCAGTATCTTAAATATTAAAAGAATCATAGACTGTGTATTTTCACTTTGGGGAAAAAACCACTTTGTATTAGTAGAAGGTAGTTTGCTGTCTTTTGTAACTGTTAAAATTTTGAGAATACCAAAGATTTCTGAAGACATATCCTCCAATAATAATGTACTCCATAGGAGTCTTAACCAGTCTCATATAATTTTCTGTGGCCTTTTTTCCCTCTGCGTCTGAGAATTGCCAACTTTTTTCTTTTTAATTTTCCCCATTTCACAACCCAAAGAGATAGTAATGAAAAATAGCTCTAAATATTGTTTAGATGCATGTTAGGTATCACTGGGTAGGTATAATGGAAAACAGTAATAGTGAATAATATGAACAGGAATTATATTCTTAATTGTTGTATGAAGTTTCATTGTTGACCACATCTCCAGCATATTGATCACCTTTTTTGTGCTCTAAAAAGAATATTAACAAATATGAAATTGCATACCATTTATTTTTAAGGTGTGTTACTGTCATCATATTTTTTTTTTTAGCATTCAAATTACATTTTCTACTTTTTATGTCCTACTTCAAGTTTTATTTAAGTTTTTATTTCAAAATACAAATGTTTAATTGCTTTTTAAAAATAATTTCTCAATATTATACCCATGTTCTTAATTCTTCTGAAGTTTTGCCTTTCAGTATCCTTATTCTAAGGCATGGCTTGTGCCACAGATATTTGAACACCAAACCTGTCCCTATTTTTCATAATACTTTTCTGCTGGTTTTTTTGTGCACCTGCAGATTAATAAATACATAAAGCAGGATTTCAGCACTTGTGCTTGAGGAATTGTGCTCCCACTGAAGTCAATGGGAGTCTTATTATTGCCTTTCATGTTAGTAGCCTTGAGAATCTCATTGTTGCCTTTCACTGTTCTTCTATTTATCTGGTAACTATTTTAGTGCATTGTAATTTCAGTCATTGTGAATAACCTTCTGAATACAAGAATTATGTAAAGAGCCAGAAATAACGCTGTGTTCCAGAAATAAAAACAAGTCAGAAGCTTCACTGCAACAAGAATCTTGAATTTTAATGGCAATAAGAAAAACAGTTCTCTTCTTAGCTTAGCTGACAAACTGTCTTTTATGTTAACTCTATTTCCTTAGTGATGTCTTTTTGCCAACAGTGTTTTCTTTGACAGACCTGTGTGGGTTTTGTAGACACAAGTGTTGGGACATGCTCTGAAGTGGTCCAGCTTTCTTAGGAGAAGTTACCACCTGCTCTTCCTTTCCTTTGTCAATATACTTCAACTAGTCTTTGGTTCCCAAAACTAGTTTTTAAGTTATTTGGCTTAAGTGTCTTGTGAAGGATTGAGAGACTTTTCTAAGTGAGATAGGGCTATCTTTAGACTTTGACAGATGAGAGACAGGATAAACACATTACCAGACAGGCTAGAAACTCTTGAAGTGACCAGTTGGTGTCAAGATGCCTGTTTGTACACGTTCAAAGTCCATTAAAACGAAACATAGGCACTTCAACATTTAAAAGTGGTTAGAATAAGTAGACATAAGATAATTATTTGTTTACAGAATTAATGTCTATCATTGACTGTTGACAAGCTATTTATCTAAATTTTTAAAGAAGTATAAACTTTTTCAATCAATGCTATTTTCAGAGCTTGAACAGAATTTGAATATTCATATTTATTGAAGTCAATGTGTTGGCAGCCTAAATATCTGCATAGGCCTTTGCATTTTTAACTAATGAAACATTCTCTACCACAATGTTGCTTTTAAGTTGCTCAGCTACAGTCTATTTTCAGGTCACTTCAGGAAGACAGGAGAAAATGGATGTTTTGTAGTGCGTTTGTTAATGACCTTCATTCAAATTAACTGGGGCATATCTGTGTTGTTGGGGCCGTTTAGAGTAGCTGGGATGTGTCAAAGCTACAGGGTAATCAGTTGTGGGATCAACTACTTTCTTTAGCTCTACCTTTATGAGAACTTTCAGATCTCTTGGTTTTGAGATTGTAAATGCGAGCTATGTAGTTTATTAACTAAAATAATCTCTGAACTCTTATATCCTATTAAGTTTTAAATAGGAATCACTTGCAATTAAGGGCAGATAGTGCTTTAAGTGTTTGATTTGTGTAAGCATTTTAAAGAGAACAAGAATTTTGTTTTCTGTATTAGATACTATTTCACTTACCTGTGCAGGAAAGATTTTGAAAAAGTAGCTTTCCAACACAGGTAATTTTACAGCACCTCTTGTGGTACTTTCAGCATGGCAAGTTCTGATCTGGCAGTTGGTAAATGACAAAGCAGAAGTATATTTCTTTGCTTTCCCCCCGACTTTCTCTAGTTCGTGTGAAAGACAGGAAGAAGGTAGTATCTCCAGTGTAATTTGTCTTGGATAACAAGGTAGTCGCTTTGGTTTCTGTGTGATTTTCAGCATTAACAAAGTCTTTTTTTCTTTGCAAGGAAGTTTGCTAACAGCAGGTTTTTTTCAGCTGAGACAACTCATGATAAAAATAAGTTAATGAAATAACTTTCAACTCTTACTGATGCCTCAGAAAAACCCACAAACAAAATTCAGTCCCTTTTTCTTCCCCCAAAACTCCTTGTCTGTACAGAGTCTGTAGGAGTTACCATTTCCTTCCAAGTTTCTGAATTGGCAGTGAATTCCTGTGAGGGGAAGTCGCAGCATGTGGTGGTTTGGATCTCTGTGATGTATTACTGCCTGGTACTGAAGTTCTTCTCTCTTGAAGGAATCCCAGCATCAGGTGATTCTTTAGCACAGCAGTAGCTACTGACACTGACTTGTGGGAGCCCCTATTAACCAGATTGTATTCTTTGTATTATCACTGGCTTGAACTCTTCACTTACTTGTTGCACCAGTTCTTGAGTTACTTTAAGATGATGTCCATGAGCTTTGTGCAATTGCCTGTTCAGTATTTCATTATACCAGCACTTAAACTGCTGAAATTGGGAACTCTTCCTGAAATGTGTTGTGTTTTTGTCACACCATGTTTCTTTATTCCCACTTCCCTGTCTTCATCCAGGTTTAGTGTGGTGTCAAGGACAGTATCAAGACAGAGAGGCTGTCTCCTCTTCAAGGTTTGCCAGGAAGGCATATCCTCATCGACACATACATTTGATTAAAATTGTACATATTCTTTCTTGTAGTCGTTATCCAGTATCTATGGACACCAAGTATCTGTGCCATTGTAAGGAAGGTAGAAGAAGTAAAATATTGCTTCTTGTAGCTGCTTGTGTTTAGCACGACTGCTTTTAGCACAAGTCTCAGAGCAGTGGACCTCCCTTGGTATTTGTTGGGGAGACAATGTCCCATGAAGAATGACAAATTTTACTGTATTTACATGAAAGGCCATTCTGCAAATTCAAAGATAGGTGGACTGGACTTCCACTTGTGACAGGAAGCCTTTCCAAAACAGAATCAAGTGTAATCAAGCGGCTTGAGATTGTTTGGGTTTGATACTTATTTTCCAAATTTGTTTTGCTATCTTCTTGAAATTGGATGTAGCTTAATCTCTAATTTGCCAATGTAGAATGGTCCTACTTGATAAAGTTATCGTAAAGTGAGAAGTACTGGCAGTGTGCATTCCATTGTTATCTTTAACTGTTACCCTGTGCTAACCAGTGTCACCAATTAGTGGCTTCCTACTCCAGAAAAGTACTTTGCATAAATACAGATAATGTTTCCTAAGTCTGTTCTGGTTAATATTGGGCTCCTTTGCCTCAGAGTGGAGACTAGAGTAACATCCTTCCTGCATCTGGGCAGCATCCCTCCCTTGTTAATATGGGAAAGGCCTTGTTTCAGCTATTAAGTCTCTTTACATGCTTAGAGATCAAGGTAGAATGTACCATTTTAGAAATTTAGCCATCTGTGTTTTTCCTCTGCAGAATTTCTGTGCCACTACATGCCTTTTAAATAAATGAGCAGTGGATGGTGCATTGGCTTGTAAAAGTGGGAAAACTTGCAGCTCCGCTACATGTAAATTAGTGATTTTTTGTTTTTTAATAACACTTTTTCTAGTAGGAGTAGGAGTTGAAGATATCACTGAGGAGGTGTTTAGGAAAGGAGTGTTAATGTTGTGATCTCCTCTGCTTAAGAAAAAAAGACTGGTAATGGTTATTTGATAATAGCTAGTCTGGATCCTGGAAAACTACTGTGTTTTTTTTTGAGAAGCATAATTATACTTTATAAAATCATTTAGAATATAGTTCAAATGGGTAGTTCTAATGGTATAATTATTCTAGTAAACTTCTTCCAAAATCAGTATAAGCTTTTTTGCTATATTTGACAACTTGAAAATTTGATGTTTTAAGAAGTGAAAGGCTTTCACTTGAATGACAAAGTGGCAAAGCTTTCTAATTATGAGTAAGCACATCACAATGCTGAAGAGAAATGAAGTTTAATTCTAGTTGTTCAGGCAGTGTTGGTACTTGCACATAAAGGTATTTTCATAGAATCACAGAATAACAGGATGTAATGGACCTCAGGGATCATCTGGTCCAATCTTTCTTGGCAAAAGCATGAGCTAGAGAAGATGGCCCAGCACCCTGTCCAGCTGAATCATGAAAGTGTCCAATGTTGGGGAATCCACCTTTTTCCTGGGGAGATTATTCCAATGGCTGATTGCTTTAATTGGGAAAAAATTTTCCTCTTGTTTCCAGTTGGAATCGCGAGTAACTTTTACCCATTACCCCTCTTCTCTTCCATGTGACTCCTTGTAAAAAGTGAGTCTCCATCTTATTTGTAGCCACCCTTTAAGTACTGGATTTGGTGATAAGGTCTTCTTTAAGCTGTCTTGTCTTAAGGTTGAACAAAGTGAAGTCATATGGCAGGCTTCACAATTCTTTCATCATCGTGGCGGTCCTCCTCTGGACCCTCTCCAGCCTGTCCACACCTTTTTTTGCATAGTGGGGATCAAAACTGAATACGGTGTTCCAGATATGGCCCAACAAACCCTGAGTAAAGAGAGACAATGACTTCTTTACCTCTGCTGGCGATACCCTACGGGATGCAGCCCCGTAGGGTATCTGTTGACTTTCTGTTGAAAACAGAAAGTTGTTGACTTTCTTTGCCACAGCAGCACGCTGTTCACTCATCTTGAGCTTGTTGTCTACCAGGGCCCCCTGCTTTCTTGCCACAGAGCAGCTCCCCAGCCAGGTAGATCCCAGCCTGTGCTGGGATTATGTTTCTCCAAGTACAAGACTTTGTCCTTGTTGAACTTCATAAGTTTCTTCTTAGCCCACTCTTCCAGCCTCTCCAGGTCTTCCTGCAGGGTGGCTCTCCCTTCCCAAGCATGAACAGTTGTTTTACTTCGGTGTTACAAATGACCAGCATTTTAATATGCATATTAGATCTGTGTTGATATACAGTTGTCTTTTTTTTTTTTTTTAAAAGAAAATAAACCAGCCCACTGAATTGCTAATAGTGATGCGGTTTTAACTGAAATTTTCTTTTTCTTTAGTTTGCGGTGGTATCAGCATCCTACTGAAGAAGAACTACGGATTCTTGCAGGGAAACAAAGAGGGAAAAGCAAAAAAGATAGGTAAACACTTATTTTAAGATTTTATTTTTCTATTTTTTTTAGCATGAGACATATAATAACTCTGCCAGCCAACTTTTTTTAAGAATGAGTTAAAAACTGCTAGCTCTCCAGCTTGCATTAGTTTTTGTGACTCTGTACTGAACTATGTTCTTCTAAGTTGGATATGGCCAAATTGCTCAGGAGTGGGTCGTTTCCAGTCCACAAAATTGATCTGTGAAATAGCCAAATTAGTGTCAAGGAGGTTTTTTTTACTTATTTTATTCATTTGGATAAAAACTGAAGAAAGCAAATCTTCTATAGGATCGAAGCTTATTTTGAAGCCAGAGAATAAAGATTTGAGTACATTCAACATAGGATTACTTTAAGCAGTATTTCTAGAAGAAGAGATAGGGAAATACTAATCCTTGTGGACAAAGCACCAGTGTAGAACTTTATCAGGATTACTGTGTGGGTTCTGATCACTCATGTTCAAGAAAAGTGAATTTGTATGTGAACAGATAGGCAGATGGCTGCTGGGATCATGCAGGAAGCAGAAAGTCTGTCTTACAAGAGGAGGCTGAAAGAGCTTGGCTTGTTTAACCTAGCAAAGAGGGGACTGGGATGGGTGGGATAGCTATTTGTCCGATTAAGGTGGAAATAGATTTCTGACATTCAGGCATGAAGTTCTGGAACAGCTTTCCAGAAGTATAACTGTGGCAAGAACCAAGACATCTTGAGGTGGTGGAACTGCTGC